>JAXLNS010000008.1:77810990-78013490 GCA_037215915.1 Pantherophis vulpinus
GTGCTCTAAATGTGGAAAGTAGGATGACTACTCCAAAGTATATTAATTATTATTTTTTATTCAAAAAGTTTTTTTATTATTTTATAAACAAATAAACAATACATAATCAATCAGTCAATATATCTTCTGAATACATCTTTTGTGTCTTCTTTTTGCTCCTCCAATATTTATCATATCTTAATATTATCATTTCCTTTAATATGACATTTCACCCACTTTTCTTACTTCGCTATTAATACATTTATCTATCTTTTAATTTTATTGAAAATTGGACAACCATTTTATCCCCACGCAACCTTCAACCCCCCCTTCCCCACCCCCACCCCCGACGTCCCAGAGCAAAAACAGGGTACAGCATTAAACAAACATAAGCTAAAATATACTAACTTACTACAAGATTCAAAACTCCCTCACACTCTTTAACTCCTCTTTTAAAAATTGTTCATCAGCCTCCCCTTTTGGAATTCTGATTTAAACATTATAAAAGTTCCTTTAAAGCATATCTTTTTAGAAGAAAAAAAATATTATTTTATATCCATTCAACTTTAAAATTAACCATTTTAGTACTTCAGTAAGTTTTTTTTAAAAAAGACACTTCAATAAAATATTCTTCAGAATATAATTTATATTTATATTTATATTAATTCTTGAAGTCCTGATCTTTTGCTCTGTTGCCTTGCATCTAGAGCTGAGGTGTCAAACACAAGGCCCGGGAGCCAGTTCCAGCCCATGAAGTGCTTAGATCTGGCCTGTGGGGCCATCCTGGAAACAGCAAAAGACCGGCCCGCAGTTCCTTTGTCAGCAAAAATGGAGCTCTGTTTTCGCTGGCAGAGGGTTGCAGGAGGCTGTCGCAGCTGAAAACGGAGCTCGAGAGCCACCACAGGTACCACTGACATGAATAACTTGGAGCTGCCCATGCCCACCCTGGCAATGCCCACCATGGTCCCATCAAGTCAAACACAACCCTGATGTGGCCCTCAATGAAATCGAGTTTGACACTCCTGATCTAAAGAAAGGACAGATTCCAACAATTCTTTCAGTTTTCACCTCCTTATAGAATGTAGTCAACTGTTCCACTTCTCTGAAAGCTAACTGTGCTTTCAGAAATCTTGCTCTCCATCAGAGGATACAAGTATGACCAGATATATTTTAAAAAAATCTGCATGTCAGCAGTGGTAATAATAGCAATAGCACCTAGACTTGTATACCGCTTCATAGTGCTTTACAGCACTCTCTAAGCAGTTTACACAGTTAGCATATTGCCCCCAACAATTTGGGTCCTCATTTTACTGACCTAAGAAGGATGGATGGCTGAGTCAAACTTTAGACATCCAGGATCGAACTCCTGACAGTGGGCAGAGTTAGCCTGCAATTGTGCATTCTAACCACTGGAGGAGACTGGTGGCTAAAACATACGAAGAACAGTTGCAGGAACTGGGCATGGCTAGTCTAGTGAAAAGAAAGACCAGGGGAGACATGATAGCAGTCTTCCAATATTTGAGGGGCTGCCACAGAGATGAAGAGGTCAAGCTATTTTCCAAAGCACCTGAAGGCCAGAGAAGGAATAATGGATGGAAACTGAACAAAGAGAGATTCAACCTGGAAATAAGGATAAATTTTCTGACAGTGAGAGCAGTCAACCAATGGAACAGAAGTTGCCTTCAGAAGTTGTGGGAGCTTCATCACTGGAGGCTTTCAAGAAGAGACTGGTCTGCCATTTGTCAGAAATGGTGTAGGGTCTCCTGCTTGGGCAGGGGGTTGGACTAGATGACCTACGAGACCAACTCTATTAATCTGTAATCACTTCATCACCATGCCTTTTCATTCATCTACAGATTAATAATAATCTATTAGCTACTTTTTGCTTGCTTTCTTGCTTATTTTATTTACTAGTCGCGAATGTTTGTTTTACTTTTTGTAAACAACAGTTTGTTTCTCCGTCGCAACTCATCAACCCAGCCAATCGATCAGTCAATCAATCTCACCACCTACCAGCAAGCTGTCAGTAGACAAGATGCGCAAGAATCGTGGCTTTAATTGTTATTTTTAACGTGTCATGATTTATAAGAAAATGTTGCAAAGAGCTTCAAGCACCACCTTGTTTTCAGACGAACACAAGTTCCATCTAACTGACCTTAGTATATCTAAAAAGCTACACAAAATGGGTTTTGGTTAAATACCGAGGGGGCCCACCTGGCTAGGAAATAGATTCAGAAACCCCAAAAAATATCCTGGAAAAATGCAGTGCAAATAAACTTTTGTATCATACCAAAGAAACTGCATGATAAATCTACCATGTTTTCCCAAAAATAAGACCCTGTCTTATATTTTTATAAACCCTGAAATAAGCGCTTGGCCTTATTTTCAGGGAGGTCTTATTATTTTGGGGGGTGTGGAGCAAGACGGGCTCCTCTTGCCTTCTTACCTGATTTCCAGCTCTGACTCCCTAACCCTAACCAGAGGAAATGGCGGGGACTGGCTGTGAATGCGTTTAAATATTTTCGGGAAGGGATTATTTTCGGGGGGATTATTTTAGTACACGCTTATTATCAGGGGATGTCTTATTTTTGGGGAAACAGAGTAGGTAAGTCATCGGTATTCAAGGTTAATTTTGAATACTTGTTTATCCCGTTCTTTTTAATTACTTAGTCATCCCGCAACCAACAAACCAAGGAGACGTCTGAAAATTAATCGATCCAGAACTTTAATACTAAAATAGACTCAGTCAAAATGGCATTCTTGTTTGTACATCTTGTTCTAGAAAGGAACCCCATCTCTCTGTGAAGAATGCTCTTGTTGCGTAGGTCATTCAGGCTTGGTTTTTCTCGTGGAAACCTGCTTTTGAGGGAAACAGAGGAGATGAATTTACGATTTATGATTTGGATGTTTAGACGTAATAGATCAGGGGTGTCAAACTGGATTTCATTGAGGTCCGCATCAGGGTTTTGTTTGACTTCAGAGGACTGGGGTGGGCGTGGCCTTGGTGGGTGTGGCCAACTCAATGTCACTCATGTTGGGAGCACCTGTGGTGGCCAAATGCTAAGGCAGGACTTCCCTGAGACCGTCCCTCACTCTCATTATAATCTCCTATCTCTCCTTCCTTCCTTCCTTCCTTCCTTCCTTCCTTCCTTCCTTCCTTCCTTCCTTCCTTCCTATTTCTTCTTCCTTCCTTCCTTCCTTCCTTCCTTCCTTCCTTCCTTCCTTCCTATCTCTCCTTCCTTCCTTCCTTCCTTCCTATTTCTTCTTCCTACCTTCCTTCCTTCCTTCCTTCCTATCTCTCCTTCCTTCCTATCTCTTCTTCCTTCCTATCTCTCCTTCCTTCCTTCCTTCCTTCCTTCCTTCCTTCCTTCCTTCCTTCCTTCCTTCCTTCCTTCCTTCCTTCCTTCCTTCCTTCTTTCCTTCCTATCTCTCCTTCCTTCCTTCCTTCCTTCCTTCTTTTTCTTCTTTTCCCTTCCCTCTTTATTCTCCTTTCTTCTTCCTTCCCCTCTTTCCTCATTCCTTCCCCCCCCCAGCTCCATTTTTGCTGGCAGAGGGCTGTAGACGCCATTATGGACACAAATGGGGTGCAGGGAGGCCACGCGCAGTCCTCCCAGCTCCATTTTTGCTAGCAGGCCGGTCCTTTGCTGTTTCCAGGCCGGCCCCAGATCTAAGCACCCCCCAGGCTGGATGCGGCTCACACCCCTGTAACAGATTATACAAAGAAAAGAAGTAACCAGAGAGATGTAAACTTATAATGGTATTTACAATTGCTGCAAAGAAAATCAGAAGCTGATTCTTTGTATCCTTTTTATTTATTTTCTACTTTTATTACTTTTTCCCTTTCTCACACTTCTTCCTTTTTCTTTCTTTCTTTTTTCTTTTCTTCCTTTATTTGTGTTAGTTTTTATACTCTTTCTAAAACTCTTGAATAAAACTTTGTGTGTATATATCTGTTGTGTGTGTGTGTACACACACACAACACATATGTATATATAAATGTATATATGTTTTCTCAGTTTTGATGTATATATGTATATATGTATAATGTATATATGTATATATAAAATGTCAGCACAAATATTCAGGAACAAGACTTGAAATGTTATATTGTTATATATAAAAGATTAAATATTAAATTAGGATTTATTATATAGTTTTAGTGGAAGGTTGTTATGAAATGTTATATTAATATATATTAAAGGTTTGATTTAAGAGATATATGTATGGGGGAGGAGAAAAAGGCCAGATTATTGCTAAATCAGAATGTTATTTTGAAATGTATAGTAAAAGGGGGATATAATAATATTATTAGAAAGAAAGGGTCAGTATTTGGGGGATGGAGTAAGGAAATGGTAAAGTTTTATACAATCTGTTATGAATTTGGATTTTACTTTGAAGAAGTCACAGGGGGAGGGGTGCTGAGGGGGGGTTAGGGGGGAGGGGGGAGAAAAAAGGGGGAAAATTTGTATCTGAAAAACTTTTTCAATAAAAAAAGAAGACTTCAGTTCAAAGCACTGAGAGTTTATTCTTGTCACCAATAGAATCTGAGCAAGTAGTAGTCCAAGCTAAATTGGCACTAGGTAAGGGTCAATCGAATTCACCGGGAACTGGATTTGGGGCTCTTGTGGTGCACAATGACTCCCAACTGATTGTTCATTCAACCCATTGAATTTTCATGGAAAATAATTGGACAGTGATTCTAGTAATGATACTAGTTGTCTCGCCAGCAAAGTGATTTGTCCTATCTCGTTTACATCTTTGCAAAAATCTGCATTTCCTCAATTTGAGATTCTTCCCACCCCGTCCTGACATACATTTACTCACAAGTCATGGGTGAAATCCAGCAGGTTCTAACAGGTTCTGGAAAACCGGTAGCGGAAATTTTGAGTAGTTCGGAGAACCGGCAAATACCACCTCTGGCTGGCCCCTGAGTGGGGTGGGAATGACGATTTTGCAATATCCTTCCCCCAGGAGCGGGGAGGGAATGGGGATTTTGCAGTATCCTTCCCCTGGAGTGTGGTGGAAATGGAGATTTTGCAGTATCCTTCCCCTGGAGTGGAGTGGGAATGGAGATTTTGCAGTATCTTTCCCCTGGAGTGGGGTGGGAGTGGAGATTTTGTAGTATCCTTCCCCTGCCACGCCCACCAAGCCATGCCCACCAAGCCATACCAAACCCACAAAGCCACTCCCACAAAGCCACACTATGCCCACAAAGCCACGCTCACGGAACCGGTAGTAAAAAAATTTGAATTTCACCACTGTCACAAGTGTGTGTGTCTCTCTCTGTGTATGTTTGTTGGAAATGACTTTGGTGCAACCTGTTAGATGAAGCGTGACAAACAACAGCAGTTGTCCAGCATGGGCACTCTGCCTTGGGATAGATGGATGATGGGGTGGGGGGGGGGAGATTTCTTTTTAGTGAATGGACCTGAGAAAATAAATTCCACGAACACAACCAGATTTCTTTTCTTCTTCTGATGTATCCTTTAAAATATGTGCATGAATTGACTCCAGAGATTTCTTGATTTACATCCAAAGTCTTAGCTGAATGAAAACCTACCCAGAAGTTTCCTGCTAATGAAAACACCTTTGGAAACATGACAGCAGATACTGAAGAGATTTATTTAGGCATGGAACTTTCTATCTGAAGACCCACAGAAGGAGCACTGTGTGTCATGTTTCCAAAGAAGCTGTTTCTGCTCATGGGAAGTATATTATTTTTGGAGGGATTTACATT
The DNA here is from genome assembly GCA_037215915.1 of Pantherophis vulpinus. Taxonomy (NCBI): domain Eukaryota; kingdom Metazoa; phylum Chordata; class Lepidosauria; order Squamata; family Colubridae; genus Pantherophis; species Pantherophis vulpinus. The sequence continues at coordinate 77,816,707 of JAXLNS010000008.1, forward strand.
CAAGCACTGCCTCTAGACAGAAACCTCAGAGTAACAGAGTTGGAAGGGACCTTGAAGGTCTTCTAATCCAACCCTCCACTCAAGCAAGAGACTACCATTTCAGACAAACGGTTGTCCAATCTCTTCTTAGAAACCTCCAATCCTGTGGCCAACTCACAGTGAGATGACTTGCTATGGGACAATTCAATTTAAGTATTTAGAAGAATTTTAAAAAAATATATTTTTAATTTCTGTCATTCACATTTCATTTTGTCCCTCCTTTCACATCCTTTGTAAAATGATTCTATTCCACCATTTCTTCAATATTAGTGTAACTCTTGTCCTGCATCAAATTGACTGTGACGAGTTGTCCCGCAGCGAATTTGGCCATAGTGAGTTGGCTGTGCCAAATTGGCTATATTGAGTTGTCCTAGCTCTCCCAGTTGGATGGGGTGGGGGGAATTCTGAGATAAAGTCTAGAGATAAAAAAGAGTAGAGTAGAGTAGAGTAGAGTAGAGTAGAGTAGAGTAGAGTAGAGTAGAGTAGAGTAGAGTAGAGTAGAGTAGAGTAGAATAGAATAGAATAGAATAGAATAGAATAGAATAGAATAGAATAGAATACCAGAGCCTTGGTAGTACAGTGGTCTAAAGCACCCTGTTATTAAGACCAGCTGCCTGCAATTACTGCAGTTTCGAATCTCGCCAGGCTCAAGGTTGACTCAGCCTTCCATCCTTTCTAAGGTAGGCAAATTGAGGACCCAGTTGTGGGGGCAATAAGCTGACTTTGTATAAATATACAAAAGGATGAAGGCTATTGCTTAGCGCATTGTAAGCCACCCTGAGTCTCTGGAGAAGGGCGGCATATAAATCAAACTTTAAAAAAAAATAGAATAGAATAGAATAGAATGACAAACCATTTTCATATTGCTGTCAAGAAAACAATAAGGTCTTATCCCTGTAATTACCAAAAAATCAAGTCAATTGAAGGGATTCATCCATTAATCAACTAACCCTGGAATTCATCTGGTGAGTTAACTCTAAAAATATAGAATATAGCAGAATGTAGAATTTTCGGAATACAGCAGTGAAAACACTAACAGTTTGATCTCTTAAAAAAGAGATGCAAAGCTTTGTTGTAGGTATTAGGAGTAAATATATCACACCCGCTCACACCTCTCTTTTTCTGTTTCTGCCTCTGATTATGCCTTGCATTTTGAGAAGGGAAAAAAAATGTTATTTTCCTGATGCCCTTGCAGTTGCCTTGAAATAATGTTTGGAATATGAGCCAAATCATGTTAAAATATGATTTTCCTTTATATTTTGAATTAAGTGAAAGATAATGGTTGAAAAATACTACCGTGTTCCCCCAAAAATAAGACTGGGTCTTATATTAATTTTTGCTCCAAAAGACGCATTAGGGCTTATTTTTTGGTTAGGTCTTATTTTGGGGGAAATACGGTACTAAATGCACCTATCTGGCTGACAATCTTAACTGGGGCTTATTTTGGGGGTAAGGCTTATATTACGAGCATCCTGAAAAAATCATACTAGGACTTATTTTCTGGTTGGGTCTTATTTTTGGGGAAACAGGGTAATAAGTAGTTCTAGCATGTGGATTTTTTTTAGCCTTTTGGTAAAGTCTATGGGGTTTTCTTGGCAAGGATAATGGAGTGGGTTGCCATTTCCTTGGAAGAGAGAACTCCTTGGAAAAGAAACTGATGTTGGGAAAGATGGAAGGCCGAGGAACAAAGAGAGGGGCAGCAGAGGATAAGATGGCTAGAGAATGTCAACTCTGATTGGAAGGACAGATCCTGAAGCTGAAGCTCAAATACTTTGACCATCAAATGAGAAGAGAGGCCTCTTCGGAAAAGACCCTGATGTTGGGAAAGATGGAAGGCCAAAGGAGAAAAGGCTGAGATGGTTAGATAGTATCAATGATGCAATGAACATGAATTTGGACAAACTCCGGGAGACAGTGGAGGACAGGGTGTCAGACTGCGGTGCTATCTCAAAATTAAATGAATTTCCAAACTGCCAATCTTTAAGGAAAACTTTCTTTAATTGAGCTCAGCCACCAGATCATGACTCCGCGTGGACAAGACTGACCTTTTGCCTCCCAATCCCTCCCTTCCCCATCCCCAAATCTCTGCTTCTCATTGGCTGTCTTCCAAGTCATTCTTCAGACTTCTTTTCCTCGTCATTTCCCAGGAATGTCCCCTCTTCCCTCATTTCCACAACAACCGGGCTTCAAAGGGATTTAACAGGCAAAAGTTTCAGGGTTTATCTTTCGCTCTCCTCTGCTCTCTCTCTATGCCAGCATTGAAATGCTGACACAGGGGGACCTTGGCATGCTCCATGGAGTTGTGAAAAGTTGGACATGACTTAAGAACTGAACAACAACAAAAGCATGTGTTATTATGGGTAAGCTACAGCTGACCTAATTTCACAATGCAGGATGGTATATTTGAACCTCAACACTTGAGGGCATTTATAAAACCTGAAAAAGCAACTTTGAGACAACCATGACCTGGATGGCTGAGAATTTCGGCAGACTGCAAGGACATGTTCAGCTGCCAAAAAAAACCAATTCTAGAATAGCTTTTTCTAAACACTCGTATTTTTAGCAGTGAAATTCACCATTCGGTGTCCAACATCCAGCTAATTCCTGAAGAGAGGACTTGGTGAACCTCTAATAATAGTTAGCATCTGACAAATACTTTACCCTGATGATGGATTAATTTTGCACACTCCTAAGAGCTCAAATCCTGACTGCTAAACTGCAGAAAAACAAAACCACAAGACGCCAAACCAAAAGCGAAATGTGTTATCTGCTTGCTCTACAAACTCAAGATGGTACTGTTCAGATCCTCTCAGTCCACAAGAAGCTTAGCATGGACTGTGAAGTGGCAGATCCTAGGGAGCATCTTAGCTATATTTACAAGCAGCACTGGAGAGCTACAATATGTGTTCTTAAGTGTTGCTTCAAAATCAAACAAATGCCATGCAAGCTATTTGCCATGACAAGAAACTGATAGCAAGACACAGTGATGACCTGAGTGCTAGGGTGCTAGATACTAGAAAAGGACAATGTGCTTTCTCATCTCATCTCCACTCGAGGCAAGCTGTTAGCATTTGACAAGCAAAAGCTACCATAGAAGCAAAGGACATAGTGGGTTGTCTTCCAAATGATGAGATAATCCCTGGCTAGCAGAATTTTCCTCCACATACATACATACACACACAATACATCTATCCATCCATCCATCCATCCATCCATCCATCCATCCATCCATCCATCCATCCCCCTCTCTCTCTCTCATCTCTCTCTCTCTCTCTCTCTCTCTGTGTCCATCTCTATCTCTATATATCTTTATCTTGATCTCTTTCTCGATCTCGATCTCGATCTCCCTATCTCTATCTTTATCTCTCTATCTCTCTATCTATCTCTCTATCTCTCTATCTCTCTATCTCTCTGTCTCTCTATCTCTCTATCTCTCTATCTCTCTGTCTCTCTATCTCTCTATCTATCTCTCTATCTCTCTATCTATCTCTATCATCTCTCTCTCTCTCTCTGTCCGTCTCTGTCTCTATATATCTCTATCTATCTATCTCTATCATCTCTCTCTCTTTCTCTCTCCATCTCAATCTCTCTATGTCTGTCTGTCTGTCTGTCAGTCTGTCTATCTATCTATCTATCTATCTATCTATCTATCTATCTATCTATCTATCTATCTATCTATCTATCTATCTCATCTCTCTCTCCATCTCCATCTCCATCTCCATCTCCATCTCCATCTCTCTATCTCTGTCTATCTATCTGTCTATCTATCTGTCTATCTATCATCTATCTATCTATCTATCTATCTATCTATCTATCTATCTATCTATCTATCTATCTATCTATCTATCTCTATCATCTCTCTCTGTGTGTGTGTCCGTCTCTGTCTCTATATATCTCTATATATCTCTATATATCTTTATTTCTATCCATCTCCATTTCATCATCTCCATCTATCATCTCTATCTCTGCCTGCCTGCCTTTATCTCTGTCTCTATCTCTATCTATCTATCATCTATCTATCATATTCCTCCGTCCCTTCCTCTCACAGCATATCTTCCTTTCCTCTCCTTTCTATAGAGGGACAATTGAAAGCATCCTGTCATACTGTATTACTGCGTGATTTGGAGGTAATACTGTTTCAGACAGGAAGGCTGTGCAGAGAATGGTGAGGACAGCAGAAAAGATTATTGGAAGTTCACTTCCTTCTATCCAGGATATGGCATATAAGCACTGCCTGACCAGACTTCGCAGTGTTGCCTGGGATGCTACACATCCTTCCCATGACCGGTTTTCTTTGTTACCTTCTGGGAGGAGACTATGTGGTATCCAATGCAGAACAACTAGATTCTGTAATAGCTTTGTACCATATTGTATCAACCTTGTGAACTCTCAAGCCTCTTTTTTTCTGCCTAACCCTAACCTAACCCTCTTAAATATGGAGTGAGGTCCACAAAAGTTAAGTCAGAATTAAAACTGGGGAGGTTTAGTAGCCGAGATAATTGAAACAGGTATGATAGTCCAGTGTTTGACAACTCTGTTACAAATTTTTTTTTTTTACAATGGAGCTTAAAACAGTTTACATTAAGTTTAAAGTGGTTATTTACATGCATTACTTTATGATTAAAACTACAGTAACAAAAAAAGTCATTTACAGGTGAAACATTGCTATGTACACTTTTATGTGCAATACCTAAATCTGACCACAAGTGTTGCAGTTTTAAACTGTCCAAACCTTGAATTTCAAGCCTACTATTAGCACAGGATATTCTATTATTATAATTTAAAACAGCAAATCATTTGCCACTGGATGTAACCTAAATGCAGAACTGATATTACTTCCCTTCATTGGCATCCTTCAGTCTCAAGAGACTATGGTATCGTGCTCTGGAAAGAGGTCCTAAAACAGCATCTGGTGTGACTAAAAAGGCCGATTCGAGACTGGCCATCCCTTCCACACTGAGGGCAGATACATTCTGTCCCCTGCCCAGCCCCCAGATTTCGCTGGTTCTGGGACTGCCTCTTTGCCTCAGCCTGCCGAACCAGTGTCTCTTCGAATTGGAGAAGGCCATGCTGCGTCTTTAGCCTCCAAGCTGAACGATCGGAGGTCAAGGTTTCCCAGTTGTTAATGTCCATTCCCAGGGCCTTTAGGTCCCTCTTGCAGATATCCTTATATCACAGCTGTGGTCTCCCTCTGAGGCACTTTCCCTGCACTAATTCTCCATACAGGAGATCTTTCGGAATCCGACCATCAACCATTCTCACGACATGCTCCAGCCAGCGTAGACGTCGCTGTTTCAATAGTGTATACATGCTAGAAATTCGAGCACCTTCCAAGACTGCGCTATTTGGAACTTTGTCCTGCCAGGTGATGCCACTGGATGGTAACCTAAATGCAGAACTGATATTACATAAGCATTAGAAATAGGGAGAAAAATGAAAGTTTGCTGTCCTGTTGACATCATGACGGGCAGTTGGGGGAGGGAGTGGGGAAAGCATTTTTAAGTGCCTCTATTTATGCTTTTAGCCAATACCTTCACTTTCAAACAACTTCTTGTCACACTGTCTTATTTATAAAAATCTGGATGGTTGTTGGCATTTCTCTCTCTCTCTCTCTCTCTCTCTCTCTCTCTCTCTCTCTCTCTCTCTCTCTCTCTCTCTCTCTCTCTCTCTAACTTTGCTTTTCAGAAATATAGAAAAGGAATGTGTGTTCTGGAATAAATGGAGGGTTTTGTTCAGCAAGCACCATTGATTGGTTGATTGTTCTCCACGCTATTGGTGAGAAACAGCAAACTCTGACAATTCTTTATAGAGATAAACCACATTTACACTCCATTCAAAAGACACTATAAAAAAGCTAAAGGAAAAAAAAAAAAAGAGAGACCAGAACACCTCCCTCTCTCCAACAATCAATACCCAGATAATCAGGGATTAATACTAGACAAACAATCAAGCAGAAAACAATGTCCTAATGAAGAAAGTAACAAGCAGTAAACCACACCTCCTCCAAGACTCCCTATATATCAACAGGGAGCAAAACCCCCATTCATTGGCACTTAGGAAGTTACCTAGTTCAGTAATGAAACATCTGCAAACAAATAACCAAGCTCAGAGAGCTCTAAGGATTCCCCAGATCAATCCTTAACTGCAATATTTTTCACCTATTGGAATTCTTTACAAACTCTTGTTCTTGTTGTTGTTAGTTGCGAAGTCGTGTCCGATCCATCGTGACCCTATGGATAACGTTCCTCCAGGTCTTCCTGTCCTCTACCATCCTCTGGAGTCCATTTAAGCTCACGCCGACTGCTTCAGTGACTCCATCCAGCCACCTCGTTCTCTGCCGTCCCCTTCTTCTTTTGCCCTCAATCGTTCCCAGTGTTAGGCTATTCTCCAGTGAGTCCTTCCTTCTCATTAGGTGGCCAAAGTATTTGAGTTTCATCTTCAGGATCTGGCCTTCTAAAGAGCAGTCAGGGTTGATCTCCTCTAGGACTGACCGGTTTGATGGCCTTGCAGTCCAAGGGACTTGCAGGAGTCTTCTCCAGCACCAGAGTTTAAAGGCCTCAATTCTTTGGCGCTCAGCCTTCCTTACGGTCCAACTTTCACAGCCAAACATTGCAACTGAGAAAACCATAGCCTTGACTATACACATTTTTGTTGGCAGGGTGATGTCTCTGCTTTTTAGTAAGCTGTCTTTGCCATAGCTTTCCTCCCCAGGAGCAAGCGTCTTTTAATTTCTTGGCTGTGGTCCCCATCTGCGGTCGTCTTGCAAATGTAAAAAAAAAAACATATCCATGATGTTGGAACTTGATGACCAAATATCCATGGAGATTCTCAGTCATCCAGTTCATGGTTGTCCCAAAGGTTTTTTTTTTTTTTTTTCCAAAGGGCAACTGAACTTCGTTTTCCTTCAAAGTTTCTTGGATGAGAAGCGAAATGTCTTGGATGAAAAACGAAGTCCAGATGCCTTTTGAAAAAGCACCTTTGGGTCATGGATGTCCAAATGGATTTGTATCTTTACAATTTATATTGTTTTATTTGTTTCCTAGTACGATTTGATTGCTTATTTGTTCCCTATGACTATCATTAAGTGTGGTACCTTATGATTCTTGATGAACGTATCTTGTCTTTTTATGTACACTGAGAGCGTATGCACCAAAGACAATTTCCTTGTGTGTCCAATCACACTTGGCCAATAAAGAATTCTACTCTACTCTACTCTACTCTACTCTACTCTACTCTACTCTACTCTACTCTACTCTACTCTATGACTATCATTAAGTGTTGTACCTTATGATTCTTGACGAATGTATCTTTTCTTTTATGTACACCGAGAGCGTATGCACCAAGACAAATTCCTTGTGTGTCCAATCACACTTGGCCAATAAAGAATTCTATTCTATTCTATTCTATTCTATTCTATTCTATTCTATTCTATTCTATTCTATTCTATTCTATTCTATTCTATTCTATTCTATTCTATTCTATTCTATTCTATTCTATTCTATGACTATCATTAAGTGTTGTACCTTATGATTCTTGACGAATGTATCTTTTCTTTTATGTACACCGAGAGCGTATGCACCAAAGACAAATTCCTTGTGTGTCCAATCACACTTGGCCAATAAAGAATTCTATTCTATTCTGTCCTATCCTGTCCTGTCCTACTCTACTCTACTCTACTCTACTCTACTCTACTCTACTCTACTCTACTCTACTCTACTCTACTCTACTCTACTCTACTCTACTCTATTCTATTCTATTCTATTCTATTCTAAAGAGGAAAAATAACCCTATTCAATTGGGATTAAGTGAAAGGATGAGAAACAGAAAGGCGGATTGTCTGCAAAAATCACTCCAGTTGATAGATGTCACCCAGGAAAACAATTCTTAGAGTCTCAATAGATCTCCCAGAACAGAACTGTTCATTCTCATTTGCAGATAATTTATTTAATAGGATCATCACTAATCATTACCTTTCCTTTTCCACTTAGTATAATGACATGAAAAATAGTTTCCCATTATTCTTAGGAGTTGCACATTTTAATGTCCAGTTGAAAGACAGTTGATGACCCTGGATCATTAGCTAAGAGATGACAGCGTACATGATCTTGGATGATAATTATATTTCAGAAGGAGGGTATCAAGAATGTCAGAAAATCCTGAAGGTTCAGATAAGACTGGGAAATTTAAGAAGACAATCCTGAAATAAAGCCATCTATTGTTCCAATATAGAGCTGGTTTGGTTTAGTGGTTAAGGCAGCAGGCTAGAATGCAGGCGACCATGAATTCTAGTCCTGCCATAGTCATGGGAATCAGCTGGGTGACTTTGGGTCAGTCCCTCTCTCTCATCCCAACCCACCTCTCTGACAGATGGCAATCCAGTCTCTTCTTGAAAGCTTCCAATGATGAAGTTCCCACAACATCTGAAGGCAACTTCTGTTCCATTGGTTGATTGTTCTCATTGTCAGAAAAGAATAGAATAACAGAATTGGAAGGGACCTTGGAGGTCTTCTAGTCCAACCCCCTGCTTAGGCAGGAAAACCTACACCACTTCAGACAAATGGTTATCCACATCTTCTTAAAAACTTCCAGTGTTGGAAGTTCTGGAGGCAAGTTGTTCCACTGATTAATTGTTCTAACTGTCTCAGGAAATTTCTCCTTAGTTCTAAGTTGCTTTTCTCCTTGATTAGTTTCCACCCATTGCTTCTTATCCTGCCCTCAGGTGCTTTGGAGAATAGCTTGACTCCCTCTTCTTTGTGGAAGCCCCTGAGATATTGGAAGACTGCTATCATGTCTCCCCTAGTCCTTCTTTTCATTAAACTAGACATACCCAGTTCCTGCAACCATTCTTTATATGTTTTAGCCTCCAGTCCCCTAATCATCTTTGTTGCTCTTCTCTGCACTCTTTCTAGAGTCTTCACATCTTTTTTTACATCGTGGTGACCAAAGCTGGATGCAATATTCCAAGTGTGGCCTTAGCAAGGCATGATAAAGTGGTATTAACACTTCACATGATCTTGATTCGATCCCTCTGTTTATGCAGCCTAGAACTATGTTGGCTTTTTTGGCAGCTGCTAATAAGGTGGGATAAAACAAACAAACAAACAAATATGGAGCTAGCCAGAGTTGAGATTGCTTTGAATGAGACTATATTTCTGTTTTTTCTCCTGCATTAAAATTTGCCTTCCGTTTGAAAGAGAAGCATCTTTGGAACAATCATTACCTGGACAATTGAGAATCTCCATAGACATTTAGTTATGCCCTTTGGGATGAAAATCCTTCCAATGATGCGAAAGTATGAAAGGAAAATTGCAGATTGCACAGTGGTGAAATTCAATTTTTCTTTTACTACCAGTCCTGTGGGTGTGGCTTGGTGGGCGTGGTGTGGCTTGGTGGGTGTGGCAGAGGAAGGATACTGCAAAATCCCCATTCCCACCCCACTCCAGGGGAAGGATACTGCAAAATCTCCATTCCCACCCCACTCCAGGGGAAGGATATTGCAAAATCTCCATTCCCACCCCACTCCAGGGGAAGGATACTGCAAAATCCCCATTGCCACCCCACTCCAGGGGAAGGATATTGCAAAATCTCCATTCCCACCCCACTCCAGGGGAAGGATATTGCAAAATCTCCATTCCCACCCGACTCCAAGGGAAGAATACTGCAAAATCCCCATTTCCTCCCCACTCCTGGGGGAAGGATACTGCAAAATCCCCATTCCCTCCCCACTCCTGGGGGAAGGATATTGCAAAATCTCCATTCCCACCCCACTCTGGGGCCAGCCAGAGGTGGCATTTGCTGGTTCTTCGAACTACTCAAAATTTCCGCTACCGGTTCTGCAGAACCTGTCAGAACCTGCTGGATTTCACCCCTGAGACTGCAGGGTTCAGGCGAACCTGAGGGCACAGATAAACCTCTAAGCAGCCTCAACGACTCTCAGAAAGAGAGCTAATGACCAGATGACTGCAAGGAATATAATTCTTTCTATCCTCCACCATTCAGTCAGAACCGAAGAAGCTCCTTGGGTGAGAAGTGAAATGTCTTCAAGCAAGTAAGTCCAGTTGCCTTTTGAAAGAAAACACTTTTGGGACAACTATAACCTGAACAACTGAGAATCTTCATAGACAAACTTCTGTTTGTATTTACCTAATAGTCCCAGATCAGATATTGGTCAATATTATACATAAGATGTACAAAAATGCATTTTCTGCTTGAAGAAACAAGCTAATTTCTATCTCCATTGTGGCAATTAAAAAAAAAAAAGTTAACAATTTGGCTTAACTTAATTTTTTAAAAAATAGTCTGGATTATCCTCAACAAGAAACAGAAAAGAGAATCTGCTCTGATCCATCTGCTTCTCCCCCTGGTTTCCTATATGTGTTCATTTAATTGATGAACTTCCAAAAATGAGTATAGAGAGATAGGGTGGCACTTAGTAGAAGCTGCTAGATTATACCAAGGAACTTCTATGACCATCTTCACTACATATGGGAAATTATATGTTTGGTTAGCTTGATTGCTGAAGGGAAAAGTCTGAAGTTGGTAGAATCTTTTCCAACCAACATTTTATCAGACATGATTTTTTCCCCCCATGATAGACTATGAAAGTTTTTTTTAAGAATTAATTTTACATTTTCTCCTCCTCCTCCTCCTCCTCCTCCTCCTCCTCCTCCTTCTCCTTCTCCTTCTCCTTCTCCTCCCCCTCCCCCCTCCTCCTCCTCCTCGTCCTCGTCCTCCTCATTCTCCTTCTCCTTCTCCTCCTCCTCCTCCTCGTCCTTCTCCTTCTCCTCCTTCTCCTTCTCCTCCTTCTCCTTCTCCTTCTCCTTCTCCTTCTCCTTCTCCTTCTCCTTCTCCTTCTCCTTCTCCTTCTCCTTCTCCTTCTCCTCCTCCTCCTCCTCCTCCTCCTCCTCCTCCTCCTCCTCCTCGTCCTTTTCCTTCTCCTCCTTCTCCTTCTCCTTCTCCTTCTCCTCGTCCTCCTCCTCCTTCTCCTTCTCCTTCTCCTTCTCCTTCTCTTTCTCCTTCTCCTTCTCCTCCTTCTCCTCCTTCTCCTTCTCCTCCTCCTCCTCTCTTCCTCGTCCTCCTCCTCCTCCTCACTTCTGTTTAATTTTACTGTTTGGAAAACACTTTTTGGAAACATGTTTTCCAAAGCACCAGAGGGCAGGACAAGAAACAATGGATGGAAACTAATCAAGGAGAGAAACAACCTGGAATTAAGGAGAAACTTCCCAACAGTGAGAACAATTAACCAGTGGGACAGAAGTTGCCTTCAGAAGTTGTGGATGCTTCATCACTGGAAGTTTTTAAGAAGAAACTGGACAGTCACTTGTCTGAAATGGGATAGGGTCTCCTGCTTGAGCAGGGGGTTGGACTAGAAGACCTCTAAGGTCCCTTCCAGCTCTATTCTGATTCTAAGTCTAGAATTTAAACATTTTATAACACTAACACATTTCCCTGTGAGGGGGAGGTTGGGCGCGCATGCACAGGGTGGGGCGCATAGAATTATGGGTGTGGGCACGCACGTGCGCAAATCTCCCCCGCCCATCCCCACCCCCTTACCGGCACGCAATGGCAAAAAGGTTAGCCATCACTGTGCTAGAGAAATTCAGTCAATCCGTTCGAATATGTTTTTTTTTTTTTTTAATCCTCCATTTAAGTTATATCTTGACAAACCTCAAGGCAACCAATGATCTCTCTGTAAAGGTGACATTGGTTGGCACTGTGGAAAATACAGATCAAGCAATATGCATGTTGGAATATTAGACTGGAATACATTGTGATGTGTCACGAGTGTTTCCAGGATTGCTGTGGCTACTTGCCTACTCACAAACAGTATGGTTTCAATCAAGCCATCTCCTGTTTGTAATTACCTGCAAGCCTTCCCCGCCCTAGTTAATTGCAGGTTAACTCCCTATATAAGCAAGGACCTTTTCGCTTGCTACTCGGGCCTAGACTCCTGGTTTAGGCCTAAATGCACAGCTCCTGCAGGAAGCTTAGTGCAACGCCGCAGATAGGAGAAGAATGCAGATAAGGACTCCAGACGCCGTTGTAGAGAAACTCCCACGGATGCTTGCCTTTTGCTGTTTTGAAGCACGCAAGCTATCATCGGGACTGCTGCTGGACCTTTTTCCTCCCACAAGCTTCAAGCAATGTTTGCTGTTTGAACTGTTTTTACTTCAGGTGACTTTTAGCTGTGAAGTTTGTGCTGCCCCCACTTGGATTGCCTTGATGATGTATCGACGCTGAAGCTGCTTACCTTCATGCTAGCTTTATTCTCTTGTGAACTGTTTCGGTATTGTGGAGAGGGATCTAGGGAGATAGCCTTGCTTCACATACCCAGATAAGACTTCGTTTTTAATGTGCTTTCTTAAAGACATAGTGCTTTTTAAATGTTTTAAAGTAAATTATATTTTTACACAAGACGCCTCTGTCAGAATTATTTCAGTCTCAGTGTGTTTGCTCATGAGCTGGTTCATGGTCTGGGGTACCCCTCAACCCCATTTCATAACATGATGTTTCAATTTCAAGGAAAATTCCCCCAACCTTATGGACGAGCATCTAGATATGTTTATATCTGTGCACGACTGCAGTTTCACCATTTCATAAATAACGATGCCAATTTTTAAATACCACGGAAAGCAGAACGCATTCCTTCTCAAGGATGGCTCCTTAGAGCATGAAAAGCTTCAATACTGTTCAAAAGGAGTTACAGGTGTAGAAAGTCTGGTTATTCTTATTTCTTCAATGAGACCCAGAAAAGTTTTGTCTGCAGGATGATGCGTGTGACTCTGTGATGAAAGACTTACTACTTTTTAATTCACCTCATAGATGTTGCAGACGTTAAGAAGGGGTTGAGCTTCACTCACAGAGGTTGCATGTCCTGTTTACTTTTTTGACAACTGTACAAATACCATATTTTTCAAAGTATAAGACGCTCCAGACTATAAGACGCACCTACCTTTTTTGGGGAGGAAAACAAGAAAAAAAAATCTGCCTCTGCCTCCCAGCAATTTGCCTCCTTGCAGCAAACAGCAAACAGCCTGCTTTAGTTTCGTTTTCATTTTCAGCACAGCCTGATTAGCACAAGAAAAAAAATCTGCCTCTGCCTCCCAGCAATTTGCCTCCTTGCAGCAAACAGCAAACAGCCTGCTTTAGTCTCATTTTCATTTTCAGCACAGCCTGATTAGCACAAGAAAAAAAAATCTGCCTCTGCCTCCCAGCAATTTGCCTCCTTGCAGCAAACAGCCTGCTTTAGTTTCATTTTCATCTTCAGCACAGCCTGATTAGCACAAGAAAAAAAAACTGCCTCCCAACAATTTGCCTCCTTGCAGCAAACAGCAAACAGCCTGCTTTAGTTTCGTTTTCATTTTCAGCACAGCCTGATTAGCACAAGAAAAAAAAATCTGCCTCTGCCTCCCAGCAATTTGCCTCCTTGCAGCAAACACCGGAGGCCCACGCAGCAATAGGCAATCGCAATCCCTCCAGCCTGGAACAGCTGAGGGTCGGGAGGCCGATCCAACTGACAATCAACTGCTTGTGCTAATCAGACTGTGCTGAAGCTGAAACGGGCCCTCCGGCACATAGCTCGTGACAGCTTCCTCCTCCTCCATATCATCCTCCTACTCAGCATGAGAAGATAAATCAGCCTCCGGGGCCTGGGTCACAATAGTAGCTGGGGCAGAACAGGCAGCTTCACACATCCTCATCCCCACCCTAGCTTATTTTTTACCTGCTTGTCTTGCCCCGCCCCCTGCACCCCAGGGTGGATGGGATCTTAATTAGGGCTAATTTTGTAGGTGGGGCTTAATTTAATCGCATGCGCTCAAAACCGCGATAGGGCTTCTTTTCAAGGTAGGTTGTCTTTTTGTAGAAACACAGTAGTGTTCCAAAACTGAAATAATATTTCCCTTACCCCAATATCATATCCTTTTGCTTCTTGGCTACCTTGATTTCTTTCCTTCAGTGTCCAGAGGCTGGAGAAGAAATGTATTTGCATTATGCTAATTTCATCTTAATTCCAACACAAGCCGGCCACTCAGCATACAGTATCTATGAGGATTACATTCCTATTCCCAAATATGTTCAACTAATATAAGGATTAACAGCAGCATCCCCGAAGATTCCTGAAAAAAGGTGTGTTGAGGAGCAACGTAATGAAATTTTCGGAAGTGAAAATAATGCAACGTTTGAAGTTAGGATAGTTGAAAAGATCTCAATAGTGTTAACTCGCTGTGAGTTGGAGAGAGATTGGCTGAGTCAGGGGGAGACATCAAGCAGTAAATTAATCTGGAATCATTACATAGGCTCTCTTGTAAACTTTACATAGGCAAAGTATTAGTCTGGGAAGATTCCTGTAAAGTAGGCACTGGCAATAAAGTAGCTAACTGAACTGTTCAAGTACGGATTTGAATATTATAAATTGTTCACGCCTGACCTTATGTGTTCTGACTCGGCTCCCAAACACGACAAACCCTCTGTAGTTACCTAATTGTTCACTTTATTAGAAGCGCCAACAGCCCCGGCAAAAGGTCTCTCCCTCTCTCTCTCTCTCTCTCCTCCCTCTCTTTCTCTCCCACCCTCTCTCTCTCACAGCAGGATAACAATCTGTCCGGCAGGGAGATGAATGGTTGTCTGCCACACCTATCAATCTCTGCCCCCTGCCTTTTATCCCCAGAGCTAGGGTGGAGCTTCATTAGCAGCGGTGACTCTTCCATCCCAAGGACCGGCCCATAGATTTCCACTGCTCTCCTCTCCTCTGCTTTCTGCTCATCTGCCCATCAGGCACTGGACCCAGCTGTTCCTCCTCTTCCTCATCAGCCACCTCCAGACCTGGGTGCTGTTGACTCTCCATCTGAGGGCTGATGAATGGCCTAGGCTCCATCTCTCTCTCTCTCTGCCAGCTCCATTCCCTCTTCCCCCTTGGAGCTCTCAGGTTGCTTTGATGCTGACTCTGACTCCCACGCCTCCTCCTCATCTGATTCGGGTGCCAGAGGGGCTGGCAGCAACAGGCCAAGACACTATGGATGATTTCTGAAAGTCTCATGTCCTCCTATTAAAGTTGGTACTTGCCTTTATTTATTCTTTTGCCTATCCTGCTGTGCAGATCACAATGTTTTGCCCATCCTATAATATACATCCTATAATTTACAAGAGCCACTTTGAAGCCATTGATCCTAACTTTCCTCCTATTCTTAATCTTGCTCAGAAATTCAGAGGTGACTCTTTAAAAGGAAGAATTAAAAATGCCTCCCCCAAATAGCTGAATTCTGGATCTTCATTAAGCACATGGCACACGTACCGAAATACAGGTAGTCCTCACCTTATGACCACCATTGCCCCCCCCCCAAAATTATGTTGTTAAGTGAAACATTTGTTAAGTGAATTTTTACGACCTGTCCTGCCACCGTTGTTAAGTGAATCACTGCAGTGGATAATTTAGCAAGCTGGTTGTTAAGTGAATCCAGCTGCCCCATTGTCAAATGGTCACAAAAGGGGACCACATGACTTTGGGACGCAGCAACGGTCATAAGTATGAACCCGTGGCCAATTCTCTGAATTTTGTTCACGTGATACTGGGGATGCCGTAAAGGTTGTAACTGCAAAAAAAATGGTCCTAAGTCACTTTTTCCAGCCCCGTTGTAACTTTGAACTGTCACTAAATGAACTGTTGTAAGTCAAGGATGACCTCTATTCACATTGGCAAAGTTTCATGGCCGGGTTTATTTTTCTTCTTGGGTTTTGCACAGTTGTCCCCATCATCACACACTATTGTGGCCCGCCAGCAGCCTGCGCAGATTGTTGCTGATCGTGACAACGAGGAGGCTGGTGTGGTGCTGCGCCAGCAGCCTGTGCAGCCGGAGCTCGAGTCAGACAGCAAGGAGGCTGAAGAAGATGTGGTGTCAGAGGCAGGGATTCAGTCAGGGCCTTCAGAACCTCCTATAAGTGAAGACGATGAAGAGGAGGAACATCTTCTCAATGCACGGGCACGCAGAGCTGCCAAAAGGCAGGAGTGGTTCCTCAGGAGGAGGTCTCCTCGAGAGTAAGGCTTGGGGCTAATTGGCCACTCCCTTAGCCTATTTAAGAAAGAACGCAGCTTGCAACAAGCTGCAGGAAACAACTTTAGTTCGCTAATCATCGAGTTTGGATATCTCTGCAACATTGCTTCTGGGCTTTCTGCCAACTCCAGTAAGACTCTGACTATCTTATCTGTGGAATTCTGGCAGGCTGTTAAGAACGCTTATTAACAGCCGGCATTTGCTAAAACTGCATTATTTGAGTAAACTAAGTTTTGTTCAGAGTTTGTGTGTGCTGTGTTCTTTGGGATCCATAGCTGGGGCAGAACACATACACACCCCCTCCCACTCTACCTAGCTCAGAGGAAAATTGCCCAACAATCTATTCCCTATAGCAACGGTCCATGATTGCTTCGTACTTCATTTCATTTCTCAGCAAGGAGACGATCAGGAGCAAATCTGCACAATTGCACAAAGCATTGTGATGGAAAATGAGAAACGATCAAAACGGCAGAGAGTCTGCAGCATATTCAGGGCATACGTGTGTGTGTGGCGGGGGGCGCTTCTGTGTTTCATTTAATTTCTTGCCTGGGTGGCCGAATTGTGCAGCGACACGAGGGGTGTAATCAAGAAAAAAGAGGGGAGAAAATCACCCGTAGAATTGGACAAAAATGGCAGTGGTTTACGCTACCCTATTTTCTCCACCGGAACATCCCGGAGAAGTGGAGCTGGGCCGAGAAAGAATGAGTGGAGTCAAAAAAAATCACACAGCTAGTTTTCATGCATAAGGGAGAACTTCGTAGGATTCGCCTTCTCTTCATTTCTAGCCTACGGGAGATGGCTGGATTATGTCTGGGAATTCAGCGGCTTTTAACTTTAAAAAAAAAAAAATCTGATTACCTTTAACCAGCTTTTCTTTGATCCATTTTAGAAAAAGGATTGCCACACGCACACCTGTGCATCCACAAACAGAGAGACACAGGTGCACGTCTTAAAATACAAAATGAAGCACAAGGGACTAGCTCTGATGATCTTACCTGGTTTGGGCAATGAAATGTTTGCAAGAAAGCAACCATGCTCAGAGAGCACCAAGGACTCCGCAGCCTTCCTCCTCTTCTTCCTCTTCCTCCTCTCCTCCTCTCCACAAACCACATTCTCTTCTAGCATTGATGATGTTACCTATTTGGGTCATGAAATGTCTGCAAGAAAATAACCAAGCTCAGAGAGCACCTATCACAGTCTTCCTCCTCTTCCTCCTCTTCCTCCTCTTCTTCCTCTCCACAAACTACACTCTCTTCTATCATTAATGATGTTACCTAGTTGGATAATGTAATGTTTGCAAGAAACTAACCAAGCTCAGAGAGCAGCAAGGACCCACAGTCTTCCTCCTCTTCTTCCTCTTCCTCCTCTCCTCCTCTCCACAAACCGCACTCTCTTCTAGCATTGATGATGCTACCTAGTTGGGTCATTAAATGTCTGCAAGAAACTAACCAAGCTCAGAGAGCACCAACGACCCCGCAGCCTTCCTCCTCTTCTTCCTCTTCCTCCTCTCCTCCTCTCCACAAACCACATTCTCTTCTAGCATTGATGATGTTACCTAGTTGGGTCATTAAATGTCTGCAAGAAACTAACCAATCTCAGAGAGCAGCAAGGACCCCACAGTCTTCTTCCTCTTCTTCCTCTTCCTCATCTCCTCCTCTCCACAAACCACATTCTCTTCTAGCATTGATGATGTTACCTAGTTGGGTCATTAAATGTCTGCAAGAAAATAACCAAGCTCAGAGAGCACCAATCACAGTCTTCCTCCTCTTCCTCCTCTCCATAAACCCCACTCTCTTCTAGCACCAAGGACCCCCTCATTTCAACCCTATATTCTCCTTTATTGGCACAAAATAAAGCAAAACGGAACATCTCTCATATAATATTATTGCAACGGTTCCAAGTTATTCTTCTAGATTAGGTGCAAACGGGAAGCTTGTGAGATGATTCTGTGCTGGGAAATGCAATAAATAGACATGCCAAGAGCCTTGGTGGCGCAGCAGACTAAAGTGCTGTTAAGTAGCACCAGCTGCCTGCAATTAATGCAAGTTTGAATCTCACCAGGCTCAAGGTTGACTCATCCTTCCATCCTTTCGAGGTAGGTAAAATGAGGACCCGGATTGTGGGGGCAATAAACTGACTTTGTATAAAAAAAAGAACACCGCTTGGGGGGGGGTGAAAGCCCTACTAAGCAGGTATATACAAAAGTATGAAGGCTATTGCTTAACGCATTGTAAGCTGCCCTGAGTCTCCAGAGAAGGGCGGCATATAAATCGAACCAATAAATAAATAAAATATTATTATTATTATTATTATTATTATTATTATTATTATTATTATTATTATTATTATTATTATTATTATATTTCTATACCGCCCTTCTCCCAGAGGACTCAGGGCGGTGTACAGCCTATTAAAAGCACAAAGACAAACATCAATTAAAAATAATTAAAATTATTATTAAATTATTAAATAGTTTCGGCTAAGAAGAAGAAGAGGAGGAGGAGGAGGAGGAGGAGGAGGAGGAGGAGGAGGAGGAGGAGGAGGAGGAGGAGAAGAAGAAGAAGAAGAAGAAGAAGAAGAAGAAGAAGAAGAAGAAGAAGAAGAAGAAGAAGAAGAAGAAGAAGAAGAAGAAGAAGAAGAAGAAGAGGAGGAGGAGGAGGAGGAGGAGGAGGAGGAGGAGGAGGAGGAGGAGGAGGAGGAGGAGGAGGAGGAGGAGGAGGAGGAGAAGAAGAAGAAGAAGAAGAAGAAGAAGAAGAAGAAGAAGAAGAAGAAGAAGAAGAAGAAGAAGAAGAAGAAGAAGAAGAAGAAGAAGAAGAAGAAGAAGAAGCAGCTACTTATATTAGCATCTTTACATTGAAGAGCACAATATCCAGATAAAAGGCAGGGCTGAGGAACAATTCTTAAGAAATACAGAATATTGTGAAAACTGTACAATCAAAAGCTTTCTTTCTTATTAACGAATGGATCTCTGAAAGCTTTTCAATAGCCTTCTTCAGCAGCTGCTATCTCCGAGGCCCTTTTTTCCCTTCTTCTTGCAGTATAAGTTGCTTTCTTTAATTAGGGATGGTTACTAGAGACTTTTATAAATGAAGGCTTCTTCCTCACACTGATCAATTACTCATTAGAGCCAATTACCCAGGAAAAGAAAGAATCTGACCAAAGAAATTCAGATGTCATCGTGGCAAATGTCCACCTGCCTTGAGAGATGGGGCTGATAATTAACAGGACAGGTTCTCGTAGGTATCACCTCTGTGCCATCAAATTATTTCACATACTGGTGATTTCATTTTTAGAATTAATATTGCTGTTCCTTCCTTAACAGCAGCTGAATCTACCAGTGATTAAATCATGTCTCTTGGCACAGAGAAGGGGCACGTTTTCATCTTTCTAGGTTGAGCTATCATTAAGTATAGATGGCCATGGCAGGCAAAATATAAGCCAACGTGTGTGTGTGTGTGTGTGTGTGTGTGTGGTGTGTGAACTCGCAAAACATCCCTGATCTGCTCTCGAGTTGCCTTAGGAAAGGGGGGATGGGAAACTGATGAAATGGCATGGCAGCCAAAGACAGATGCACATTCCATGCTTATCTCTCTCAAGGCTGTATCCCAGGGTTACTTACAGCAGCCGGTGGGGAGTGATCTCTACAACCCGCAAAATTGCCCCGTTGGCAAATGTGATTGATGAGACACCCTGGGGGGGAGGGGGGGAAACAGGGGCATGATTGGGGCCATAAATTATGTGAGGTCAGAGCTGGTTTCACTTGGGAATGTGCCAACATGAAGCTCCTAATAAATAACTGGACTTCTTTTGAAGCTTAACTCGACGCTCATGGTTTAATTAGGGCATCCATTGGAATCCTGACAGTGTGTGAGTGTCTATAAGACTTTGTATGAAAAACTAAGTGGATGGATGGAAGAACGTCAGGCGTCTCCGCTACCAGTTTTCACGAACCGGTACGAACCGGCTGAATACCATCTCTGATATTGAATATTTCCGATGGGGGTGGAGATGGCAATTGATGTGAATAGAGGTCAGATGGTGAATTCTGGCTGGGAAAATCTCTCGCGAAAAAGGAAAGATAATGAGAGCAGCCATTTTTACTCCCAACGGCTGCTTCTGCTCTGAGTTGTAACAGAATCTGTGATAGACCTTAGGGAAAGGCAGAAAGTTTTTGACTTGGAAGATTATATTAATGTAGCCTTACAATAAAGTAGAATTAGTTTATCTGGTTCTATTTCCTGTCTGATTTAACCTGGAAGAGTTGACAGAATTGAGTGACTGGGGGTTTAGAGATTTCCACCAAACTCACAGCCATTATGCAGACCATATGGATGTAAGGTTCTCTGAGCCTCATTTCTTAATCATTTCCAGAAATTGCTTTTTAACTGCTATTAGGAACCTTCACAACCTTTGCATGTTTTAGGCAAGCGAGTAAATATCCTTCAATCTTTAGTGAAAGAAGTTTTAAATAGAAGTTTAAGAACTCTTTTTTTCTTTTTTAATAAACAGCAAAAGGGTGATTAGAAGATTGATTTGGGAAAAGTTACAAATGGACTAAGGGTTTAGATGGATTTAAAATAAGGTGGTGAAATTAATTATATGAATCCTTTCCATGGAAAAATGATCTTGGTTTGAATTCTTGGAAAAAAATAAATAAAACATATCAGGAGGGGACTTTGAAGGTTGAATCCTAGAGAGAATCAGAAGGAACTAAAGCTTGCAACTAAAGAATATTGGGATTACTTACTAACTGTTGTGGTCCACCAGCAGCCTGCAGAGCTGGCAGCAGAGTCAGACAGTGAGGAGGCTGGGGAGGATAATGGGCCAGTTGCTTTGTTCGTCACAAAGATCCTTGACCACCACCCTCTATTATATAGTCTCTGGGGTGTGGTCCAGTGACTCAGTTCTAATCCCTAGCATGCCTCCTAAGCTGCTGCAAACGTTTATCACGCCTTCGGAGGCGTGCGTCCAGGAATGATGTCTCTCCCTCGCTCTCATCCGAGCCAGCTGTCTCCCTGCTGATCTCCTCTCCCTCGGCCGGCACCTGAGACAGTGCCAGAGGGGAGGGGCCTGGAGAGGGAGGCCTGGCTGACTCCTCTTCCTCATGCTCGGAGCTTTCTTCCTCCGATGGGACAGGCTCAGAGGGCGGGGCCACAACACAAGGCCCTCCGGCTCTTTGCCTCCAACGGCACTTCCCTCCAGCCTTCACCCAAAGCCCGGTACCAGGAGGCTAAAGCAGAACCCTAGTCAGAATTTCTGCCCACCTCCAACCTGCATAAAAAGACCCCGAATGGGGAGACTCTTTGCAGTAACACAAACATTCATTGCACGTATCTGTCCCAGGGATCGTAGTTTGAGGACTCCTGATTTAGTGCAATATAAAAAATGCAAATATTTTTTTCTGCGGGGACCACCAAAATTTTCTCACGGGCCACCAGTGGTCCACGGACCACCAGTTGGTCACCGCTACCTTAATGGACTTGTGCTGAGATCTTAAAGATTTATTTATACCTAAAGGATGACGTATAGAAAGCAGAGCTCATTTGTTGTACTTATAAGAATAAAAGTTACTAAAACTGTTTAGATGTCTTGTGCTGAAGGGGAATATATATTTCCTTATATATATATATTCCCTCACCCAATGACATTTTTTTCTTTCCATTTCTATTTTGCTTTTTTTTTTTTTTTGTAACTTTTTCTTTTCTTCTGCACTTTTTATATTTTCTTTTAGTTTAATTTGTCTTAGTTTTTATTACCTTTTATGAATATTATTTTACAAAAATATTGAAAGGAACACATGAGAAAACAGAGACTGCCCAAACAGAATCACAAACACTTGTAGGCAAAAATAAAGAAGCATCAGCCGCCCACCTCAGCAATCTGCTGATAGATTTTTTTTTTTTTAGGTTTTATTTTTTTTTTATGGAAAACCAAGGCAGCATGCAGAATCACTGGGAAGTCTACGGGAATCTATTCTAAGCTGCCACCTCTCAATTAAGCAATCCCTGTTCTTCAAGTCAACAATCATAAATAAAAAGTAAATGCAGTGGGATGACAGTGAACAAGTGAGAGAATAAAATGGAAATGGAAAGAGACCCAGAGAGGAGGAGAGATAGGCAAAGAGAATGGACTGGAATGGAGTGGAGTGGAGTGGAGTGGAGTGGAGTGGAATGGAATGGAATGGAATGGAATGGAATGGAATGGAATGGAATGGAATGGAATGGAATAGAATAGAATAGAATAGAATAGAATAGAATAGAATAGAATAGAATAGAATAGAATAGAATAGAATAGAATAGAATTCTTTATTGGCCAAGTGTGATTGGACACACAAGGAATTTGTCTTTGGTGCATAAGCTCTCAGTGTACATAAAAAGACAAGATACATTCATCAAGAATCATCAGGTACAACACTTAATGATAGTCATAGGGTACAAATAAGCAATCAAATCATATTAGGAAACAATCAATATCAATATAAATTGTAAGGATACAAGCAACGAAGTTACAGTCATGCAGTCGTAAGTGGGAGGAGATGGGTGATAGGAACGGTGAGAAGACTAATAGTAATGCAGACATAGTGAATAGTTTGACAGTGTTGAGGGAATTATTTGTTTAACAGAGTGATGGTGTTTGGGGAAAAACTGTTCTTGTGTCTAGTTGTCTTGGTGTGCAGTGCTCTATAGCATCATTTTGAGGGTAGGAGTTGAAACAGTTTATGTCCAGGATGTGAGGGGTCTGTAAATATTTGAAAAAAAAATGAAGCTCATATCACGGAAGGAAAGTGAAATGGCAAGGCTTGAAAACAATTAAAGGCAAAACGGTGTGTGTGTAAAAATGGTGGCACTGGGAGGGAAAGGAAAAATGATTCTCCCTTATTATGGTTGAGGTTTGCCTCAACAGAAGGACAAGACAGATTTAAACATTAACAGAACAAAACATTGTCAGGACCTTGGAGAGCTCCTGGCCACACTCTACTAGCTTGAAAAGGTCTTTGGATGATTCCTTCCTCCAATGTTTATCATCGCTTGCTCCGGATTCTGCCCTTGACTTCTTGGGAAGTCTTCATGGCAGAATTAACATGCAGTCTCCAAGTCCCTGAGCTGGCAATAACAAATGCCAACATGCTAAATGGATATACAGCCAGGATATTACAATGGCATTTGGTATGGACAAATGTGCCACCCTCATCATCAACAACAGGGGAAATGTAGAGAGAAATGAAGGAAGCAAAATACCCTGTGGATGAAGAGTCTGAATTAAGGTGATCAATGCAAATGCCTAGGCATCCTTCAAGCTGTCAACATCAAGCCCAGTGATTAACAGATTAACAGAGTTGGAAGGGACCTTGTAGGTCATCTATCCAACTGCCTGCCCAAGCAGGAGGCCCTACACCATTTCTGACAAATGGCAGTCCAATCTCTTCTTGAAAGTCTCAAGTGATGAAGCTCCCACAACTTCCGAAGGCAACTTCTGTTCGACTGGTTGATTGTTCTCACTGTCAGAAAATTTCTTTCCAGGTTAAATCTCTCCTTGTTCAGTTTCCATCCATTATTCCTTGTCTGGCCTTCAGGTGCTTTAAAAAAATAGCTTGACCCCTTCCTCTCTGTGACAGCCCCTCAAATATTGGAAGACTGCTATCATGTCTCCCCTGGTCCTTCTCTTCACTAGACTAGCCATGCCCAGTTTCTGCAACCATTCTTCATATATTTTAGTCTCCAGTCCCCTAATCATCCTAGTTGCTCTTTTCTGTACTTTTTCTAGAGTCTCAACATCTTTTTTATAGGGTGGTGGTGACCAAACCTGGATGCAGTATTCTATATGTGGTCTTACCAATGCTTTGCAGTGTGGTATTAGTACCTCACTTGATCTTGATTGTATCCCTCTGTTAATGCAATTTAGGATTGCATTGGCTCTTTTGGCTGCCACTGCAAACTGCTGGCTCATATTTAGCTGGTTGTCCACTAAGACTGTCAAGAAGATGATGAATCATGTCCTTCATCCTCACAACAACATTAACAAATTCTATTTAACCTTAACAGCAAATTCATATCAAGACTTGAAAATACAGTAATGGAAAGCAAACTAAGTATAAGATTACCCAATATTTCCAAAGTCTAAAAAAAATCTTAGAAAGTATGAAGACATATATGTAAGTATGTGGCAAACTGTTGATAACAAGCTGCTTATTAAAGCTAATATCTTGAAGGCAGACGCTATCAAGAAGAGTATGTAAAACTTCACACTTTCATGATGACTGCAAAAACATCTCCATGTCTGTTCCTACAAAACAGAAGAGCCATGTTGCTTTATTATAAATAAATAAATAAATCAATTCTGGTTTGCACAAACATAGCATGCTAGCAGTCAAGAGTGACCATCATCATGTATCCCTTCCGATCCTTGTTGGATAGTTGCTTGTAGTTTGTCTGTTCCCATCTTGATTATATGCACCCACATCCCAACAATAGCCCCATCACTTCATCCTCTCTCTGCTTAGAATTTATTTTTCTATCTTGAGACGCAACTTTTCGGTAGGCTGTGTGACTTCCGATTTCCATGTCCTTTCCTCCTTCTCTTTCCCCCTCTTTTCTTCTCCAGCCATCATTTCTCATATTGTAACGATGTAAAAAAAAAAAGATGTCGAGACTCTAGAAAGAGTGCAGAGAAGAGCAACAAAGATGAGTAGGGGACTTGAGGATAAAACATATAAAGAACAGTTGCTGGAACTGGGTATGTCTAGTCTGATGAAGGACCAGGGGTGACATGATAACAGTCTTCCAACATCTCAGGGGTTGCCACAAAGAAGAGGGAGTCAAGCTATTCTCCAAAGCAGCTGAGGATAGAACAAGAAGCAATGGGTGGAAACTAATCAAGGAGAGAAGCAACTTAGAACTAAGGAGAAATTTCCTGACAATTAATCAGTGGAACAACTTGCCTCCAGAAGTTGTGAATGCATCAACACTTTTAAGAAGAGATTAGATAACCGTTTGCCTGAAGTGGTGTAGGGTTTCCTGCCTAAGCAGGGGGTTGGACTAGAAGACCTCCAAGGTCCCTTCCGACTCTGTTATTCTACATTGATGTTCTGATAAGCAGCAACCATTCCTTTAAACCAACAGCTTTACTCCAACTATCCCTTAAGTGTCATATTCTGCACTAAGTGTAGCATAAAAAAAACAAGCATATCTGGTTTGTACTACCCTACTACAGACGTTATGAAAAGCTGCTAATGGTATTCTTGTTTCTTTAGATGATCTCTAAAGAAAAATATAACTTCAACTCCTGGGACCTGAAGTTTTTTTTAAAAAAAATTCAAGGACCAAGCTCCGATACGACGAATCTCTTGACCCTTTAGAGTAGCTGCTTTTTCTGAATTTAAGAAGTAGGGTGGATCCAACTCTCCTCCACAGATTAATGGCAAGCGTATTCTACTCAACGTTTTGAAAGAAATGAACTATTATGATTTGGGATGAGTGTTTATCCGTGAGGTTTACTTGAATAGAAATAATTAGTAGCAGCTGCAGCTGTAGCTGTGTTATTGCCCACTCAGCTCAAGGTTACATTCTGCTTGTGATATGTTATTAACGATATATGCACTTTGTTTTTGTAATTAGAAAATACGCCTCAATCACTAGACTCGGTGTAAGCCGAAAAAACATAAGAACATAAGCATATCCCACCCAACAGTCTTCTCACAGTGGTCCATCAGCTATACAAGGAAGACAACAAATGTCCCAGCAGATGACTTCCAGATGCATCCTATTGTCATTGTCCTGATCTGACTCTTTTTTGAAGCTAACTAATCTGGTTACTAGCTTTACATCTGAAGGTAGTGAATTCTGAGGTTTAATTATGCATTTGCTGTTTTTATTAAAAAAAAAAAATCCTTTTGTCTTCCAGAATTGAGTGACTTTTGGCTTTAGTGTTTGGGGGAAAATATCGCTTTGTCCACAAAGTGCATAATTCTGTACACCTCAATTCTGCCCTCTCGTATTCACCTCCTTTCTAGACTAAAAGAAAAACTCCTTATAGGAAAGCTGCTCCAAGACTTTGGTCACCTTAGATGTTTTCGTCTTAACCTTCTTTAGCTCCACTATCCTTTGACATTCCAGATGTGGACACACTACTGAGTTGTATAAGGGCATTATGAAATTGGCATCTCTATTATCGATGTTGTTTTTTAGTTGCGAAGTTGTGTCTGACCCATTGCGACCCCCATGGACAATGTTCCTCCAGGTCTTCCTGTCCTCTAACAACCCTCGGAGACCATTTAAGCTCACACCAACTGCTTCAGTGACTCCATCCAGCCACCTCATTCTCTGTCATCCCCTTCTTCTTTTGCCCTCAGTCTTTCCCAGCATTAGGCTCTTCTCCAGTGAGTCCTTCCTTCTCATCAGGTGCCCAAAGTATTTAAGTTTCATCTTCAGGATCTGGCCTTCTAAAGAGCAGTCAGGGTTGATTTCCTCTAGGACTGACCGGTTGGATCGCCTTGCAGTCCAAGGGATTCACAGGAGTCTTCTCCAGCACCATAGTTCAAAGGCCTCAATTCTTTGATGCTCAGCCTTCCTTATGGTCCAACTTTCACAGCCATACATTGCAACTGGGAAAACCATAGCCTTGACTATACGCACTTTTGTTGGCAGGGCGATGTCTCTGCTTTTTAGTATGCTGTCTAACTTTGCCATAGCTTTCCTCCCTAGGAGCAAGCATCTTTTAATTTCTTATCTATTATCGATACTGTATTATTATTCCAAATATGATGTTCAACTTTTTAATAGCAGATCCACATTGTTGACATCTTCATTGAACTGTTTGTCGTTGTTCCAGGATATTCCTCTTTTTCAGAGGCTAGCTTCTTCGGTCCTTGCTCCAATCCCGTTAGTTTGCATGAGTAATTAGTATTTTAGAGAAACACAATAAAGATGATTAGGAAACTGGAAGCTAAAACATACAAAGAACGGTTGAAGGAACTTAGTATGTCTAGTTTAATGAAAAGGAGAACTAGGGGTGACATGATAGCAGTCTTCCAATATCTAAGGATTTCTATTCTCCAAGGTATCGAAGACAGGACAGGAAGCAATGGATGGAAATTAATCAAGGAGAGATCCAATCTAGAACTACGAAAAAATTTCCTGACCGTTAGAATAATTAATCAGTGGAATGACTTGCCTCCAGAAGTTGTGAATGCTCCAACACTGGATGTTTTTAAGAAGAGGACCAAGATGATAAGGAGGCTAAAAAGTACGATGCAGGAACTGGGCATGGCTAGTCTAGTGAAGAGAAGGACCAGGGGAAACATGATAGCAGTCTTCCAATATTTGAGGGGCTGCCACAGAGAGGAAGGGGTCAAGCTATTTTTCAAAGCACCTGAAGGCCAGACAAGGAATAATGGATGGAAACTGAACAAGGAGAGATTCAACCTGGAAATAAGGAGGAATTTACTGACAGTGAGAACAATCAACCAATGGAACAGAAGTTGCCTCCAGAAGTTGTGGGAGCTTCATCATTGGAAGAGACTGGATTGCCATCGGTCAAAAATGGTGTAGGGTCTCTTGGACAGGGGTTTAGATGAGATGACCTACAAGGCCACTTCCAACTCTGTATCTCTATCTGAAATAGCATAGGGTTTCCTGCTCAAGCAGGATGTTGGACTAGAAGACCTACAAGGTCCCTTCCAAATCTGTTATTCTGTTCATGTGCATATTTTTATTGCTTGTTTATAACTTGTTTTACCTGCTTCGTGGATGGAGCCTTGGTGGCGCAGCAGACTAAAGTGCTATTAAGTAGCACCAGCTGCCTGCAATTACTGCAAGTTCAAATCTCACCAGGCTCAAGGTTGACTCAGCCTTCCATCCTTCCGAGGTAGGTAAAATGAAGACCCGGATTGTGGGGGCAATAAGCTGACTTTGTATAAAAAAAGAACACCGCTTGGGGGGGGGGTGAAAGCCCTACTAAGCAGGTATATACAAAAGTATGAAGGTTATTGCTTAACGCATTATAAGCCTCCCTGAGTCTCCAGAGAAGGGCACCATATAAATTGAACCAATAAATAAAAATAATAAATAGAGGCTGGTGGTGCAGCAGACTAATATCCTGTTATTAACATTCAGCTGCCTGCAATTACTGCAAGTTCGAATCTCCCCAGGCTCAAGGTTGACTCAGCCTTCCATCCTTTCTAAGGTAGGTGAAATGAGGACCCAGATTGTGGGGGCAATAAGCTGACTTTGTATAAATATACAAAAGAATGAAGGCTATTGCTTAACGCATTGTAAGCCACCCTGAGTCTCCGGAGAAGGGCGGCATATAAATCAAATTTAAAACAAACAAACAAACAAACAAACAAACAAACAAACAAACAAACAAACAAACATCAGTTCTGAACCTAGCCTGATGCATCTTGTCTCAGTCCAGGATAATCACTAACTCATCTCAACTTTTTCCCCATTCTGAAGCATTTTCAAAGCTTGGAGCTCTGCCCTTCACCTGATGGGACTATCTCTGCTTCGCTTCCAGACCATTACAAGCAGATGAAACTCAATAAATTGATCTAAATTAGTGTAGGGTTTTTCAGTTTTCTTTTCAACTTGCAACTTACAGCTGTTGCAGTTTGCCTATAAAGGTTAGGTTTTTGTTCCAAACGAGATGACAAACAGGAAAATTGGATCGTTTATGGAAGCGTTCTGCAGAAGTGTTGTGTGCAACATTTGTTTGTTGCGATGTTTAAAGGATTCATGCAAAAGTTATGCCACTTTCCGCTTGGAACAAGAAGTCCAAAGCAAATTGTGCCAACCTTATAGGAAATGTTTTAATGTTATTCCAACCATACCAAAATGTTTTGAGCTCAGTTATTTCCAGCGGGAACGGTGTAGGAACACATCCAGTAATGTTGGAATAGTTCAATCAGTGGATTTAACCTTGGAATGGTTCTGTGGTCTCTTTACCATATCTAATACTTGAGTATTACAATAACCAGGCCCTCAAAGTCTGATCCAAAGAATGCTTTTCCAGCTCCACCTTTTTAATGAATACATTTTCATTGCATATTGGTTTTTTTTATTATTATTTTAATGTCTCATTCATAGCATCGCTTCAAGATGCTTCAGATTAGAAAACAACATGCCTGTTAGTATAATAGCATAAAAATCTGAAAACAATACCAGGAGGACAAAAATCCTGTAAAATCAAACAAATGTTTATTGAAATAGACCCGACATAAGAGCTAGGGTGGCACAGTGGTTAGAATGCAGCCTTGCAGGCTAATTCTGACCGACTGCCAGGAGTTCTATCCTGACCGGCTCAAGGTTGACTCAGCCTTCCATCCGAGGTCGGTAAAATGAGGACCCAGATTGTTGCAGAGGGGAATGTTGACTTTGTAAACTGCTTAGAGAGGGCTGTAAAGCAGTATGAAGTGGTTTATAAGTCTAAATGCTATTGCTATTTCTACTAGCCGTTGCACTGGTAGCAAAATTAGCAACTGTCCCCTAAAGATTTCAGTTTCAAAAGTGTAATCTTAAATTGGAATCAAGCTAAGCATTTGCTAATAAGAATAAGAAATTAAGTCTGGGACCCATGTATGCTTTAAAGGCAATTTAATATAATATTTATTTTTTATTTATTTTAATTAGATTTATATGCCGCCCTATCTCCATAAGACTCAGGGCGGCTCACAACACTTAAGATATACAATCTCAATCCAAATAAGAAACATGTTAAAATACATATTAAATGCATATTAAAATACATATTAAAAATCAAAACCCCATTAGTCCAGGCTGGGCAATTTAAATAGCCATGTTTTTAGTTCGTGGCGGAAAGTGCGAAGGTCAGGGGCCAACCGGAGCTCCCAGGGAAGTTGATTCCAAAGGGTGGGTGCGCCCACAGAGAAAGCTCTACCTCTGGGGATCGCCAGCCAACATTGTCTAGCCAACGGCACCCTGAGTAGGCCCTCCCTGTGAGAACGCACCGGACAATGGGGAGCTGTTGCTGGTTGCAGATGGTCCGACAGATATCCTGGGCCTAAGGATAATATGGATAACTCCATAAACAGATTACATTAATATCTCCATAGCATGGAAATAAAGGTTACATTTCTTGTTGTGTTTGTGTGTATTTCTATGTTCAAAATGGTCTTTAAAATTTCTTGTTGTGTTTGTGTGTTTATGTGTATTTCTATGTTCAGAATAGACACTGCATTCCTACTTCTTTAAAATTTCTTCTTGTGTTTGTGTGTTTGTTTATGGGTATTTCCAGGGGTGGGCTTCAAAATATTTAGCAAGGGGTTCTCTGCCTAGTTGCTGGGTGGGCGTGGCCATGGTGGACATGGACTAGTCGGCCTCCTGCACCATGGCGGAGGGAGTGTTTTGACCCTCCCTGGGCTCCGGAGGGTTTTTTCGAACCTCCAGGAGGACGAAAACGGCCTCCCCAGACTCCAGAGGCCCTCCGGAGGCTGGAAATGGGCCCGTTTCCAGCCTTCCTGAGCCTCCATGCATGCCCTGCACTTACCTGATTGAAAACGGGCTGCATGGGGACTCCTGGGAGGGGCGGGGTGGGAGGGGCGGTGTTGGGTAGGTGGTGCCAACCAGGAGTAGGATTTGGGGGTTCTCCGAACTGCACAGAATCTTAGCTAGAGGTTCTCCCAAACCCCTGCGAACTCCCAGCAGCCCACCCCTGTGTATTTCTATGTACAGAATAGAAACTGCATTCCTACTAAATGAGAACTTCACCTATTTTTTTAATAGACTTCTTGTTTTTGTATTTTCAATCGTCTTTTTTCTCTGTACATAGAGGGTAGTTTAGTTACTATGGTGTAACATGAGCTGTGGTGGCCCAGTGGTCAGAGTGCAGTACTGCAGGCTACTTCTGCAGACTGCTGGTTGACTGCAATTTGGCAGTTGAAATCTTATCAGGCTCAAGGTTGACTCAGCCTTCCATCCTTCTTAGGTTGGTAAAACGAGGACCCAACTTGTTGGCGGGGGCAATATGCTGACTCTGTAAACTGCTTAGAGAGGGCTATAAAAGCACTGTGAAGTGGTATATAAGTCTAAGTGTTATTGCTATTGATAGAGAATCAATTTGCTGTAGTGATTAAGGCATCAGGCTAGAAACAGAGAGACAGTGAGTTCTTGTTCGAGTTTAGACACAAGGCCAGCAATGACAAATCCAGGGATGAAATCCAGCAGGTTCTGACAGGTTCTGGAGAACCGGTAGTGGAAATTTTGAGTAGTTCGGAGAACGGGCAAATGCCACCTCTGGCTGGCCCCAGAGTGGGGATTTTGCAGTGACCTTCCCACAGGAGTGGGGAGGGAATGGGGATTTTGCAGTATCCTTTCCCCGGAGTGGGGTGGGAATGGGGATTTTGCAGTATCCTTCCCCCAGGAGTGGGGAGGGAATGGGGATTTTGCAGTATCCTTCCCCCAGGAGTGGGGAGGGAATGGGAATTTTGCAGTATCCTTCCCCCAGGAGTGGGGAGGGAATGGAGATTTTGCAGTATCCTTCCCCCAGGAGTGGGGAGGGAATGGGGATTTTGCGGTATCCTTCCCCCAGGAGTGGGGAGGGAATGAGGATTTTGCGGTATCCTTCCCCCAGGAGTGGGGAGGGAATGGAGATTTTGCAGTATCCTTCCCCTGCCACGCCCATCAAAGAGCAGTCAGGGTTGATCTACTGTCAACATATATAATAGCAAAGTTCCAAATTTTGTCTCTAGTTCTTTTTCCATTAAACCCAAAAGGAAAAGTTCTGGTTTCATTTTTATTTCCATTTTCAAAAAAAAAATTCTATTAAAATATGAATCACACTCCAAATATTATTATTTTTTTGCTTTATCACATGTCCACCATAAATGATAGTGTCAATGGATTTCAAGGGAGCTGATCTTAGGTCTCTTTTGAAGTCACAGCAGTGGTGATATTCAGCAGGTGCTATCCGGTTTGTGAGAACTGGTAGCGGCAGCTGCAGGAGGCTCCGCCCACCTGCCCAGATGTCATCACGTCCCGTTTTTGATGCTCTATGCATGCGCGCTCGCATTTGCGAACTGGTAGCGAAAGTAAATCAATACCACCCCTGAGTCACAGGGACTCCAAATGGATGATCTGTTTGACCCAACCCTTGGGCTCAGCCTGGTCATCTCCTACAGTTAATCATAGTTCACTTAAAGAAATAAAATCTCAACCTATGACTATCATTAAGTGTTGTACCTTATGATTCTTGATGAACGAATCTTTTCTTTTATGTACACTGATTGTGTATGTACCAAGACAAATTCCTTGTGTGTCCAATGACACTTGGCCAATAAAAAATTCTATTCTATTCTATTCTATTCTATTCTATTCTATTCTATTCTATTCTATTCTATTCTATTCTATTCTATTCTATTCTATTCTATTCTATTCTATTCTATTCTATTCTATTCTATTCTATTCATTCCATTCCATTCCATTCCATTCCATTCCATCAGTTTGATGAAGCCCTGGCAAAAATTTCAGACTGTTATATTTGTCCTGTATTTATAGTCTGTTTTTTTTTTCCCTTTTTCCATCCGTGTTCTTTTAAATAAGATCACATGAGCCTCAAAACTGTTACGTTGGGAAATTTACAAACACTATTTAGTAGAAGAACAAACATAAAAAGAAATATTTTTTTTAAAAAAACAGGCAAGTTTGGAATATGTGGATGGACGCTTAAAGAAGCAATGGCTAGAAGGGGCATTTTCTAAATTTTAAATTTTTTTAAATTTAATTTTAAAAAAAATCATATCCTTTTTAAGTTTGGAAAAGAGTAGCATGGAGAAATAAATTTTGATTGTAATCTCTGACATCTATGAACAAGTGGTGTCCACAAGTTTATTGGATTTCTATACTGCCCTTCTCCCAGGGGACAAGCCAAATTGAAGTGTGAAAGTCATCCCTGAGATGACTAGCTCCCTTGAGATGCAATCTAAGTGACAACTTAGTGTTTCTGAAAAGCTACAATACACATTTTTAAAGGCTAATTAAATGTTTATTAAAGGAATGTTACAATGGATATGGCCCTCTCAAAAAAAAATTGAGGGGAGAGAAATCATCCAATTTGCTTTTATTTAACCTTTAACACAGTTATTTTATGCTGCATGAAAACCTAGATTAAAAATAAGGGAAGAAACACACTTCCAGTGTTATCAGTGTTATCTGCAAATAGTTCTTGTTTACCATACTCTGTTTCGGGAGGGGGGGGGCGTCGAGAGACGACAAAGGGGAATTATTCAACTCTCCATTTTGTACATTTTCCAACTGGAGAATGAATGAAAAAGGAAATACCCTGTTTTCCCCAAAATAAGACATCCCCTGATAATAAGCCCAATCGGGCTTTTGAGCATATGGCAATAAGGCAAACAAGCGCTTATTTCAGGGTTCAAAAAAATATAAGACAGGGTCTTATTTTCGGGAAAACACGGTAATATAAAATAAAAGTAGTCTGCATAAAATGAAATCAAATAAATAAATAAATAAATAAAATAAAATAAAATAAAATAAATAAAATAAAATAGGCTCCTACAGAAAAGCCAATGCAATCTTGGGCTACATTAATAGAGAGATAGAAACAAGATCACGTGAAGTTCTAGTTCTGCTTTGCTGTTCGGCCCCAGCTCCAGATTTCCGAGGATATTGACACACACCAACGGTCCTTATCAAATTTATTAAGTAGCAAGAATAAACAAGACCGGCAAAGGTTGGCAATCAGCCCAGAAAACAAGATATGATAAACCAAAATACTCTGATAGTAATACAAGTTGTTTCCAGCAAGAACGCACTAGCTGCGTGCGACTTAAATAGGCTAAGGGAGTGGCCAATTATCCTCAAGCCCTACTCTTGAGGAGACCTCCTCCTCCTGAGTAGCCACTCCTGCCTTTTGGCAGCCCTGCGTGCTCGAGCATTGAGGAGAGGCTCCTCCACTTCACTCTCTTCACTTGAAGGAGCCTCTGGAGGTTCTGAAGGCCCTGGCTGAGTCTCTGCCTCTGGCACCACATTCTCTTCAGCCTCCTCGCTGTCCGACGCGAGCTCCGGCTGTGCAGGCTGCTGGCGAAACCCCACACCAGCCTCTTCATCGTCGGGATCAGCCACGATCCGTGCAGGCCGCTGGCAGGCCACAACACTTGCAAAGCCTGAGTAAGACACCACTTGAAATACTGCATCCAATATTGGTCACCATAATATAAAAAAAATGTTGCGACTTTGGGAAGAGTGCACGAAATGGCAACAAGGATGATTAGTAGGTTGGAGACTAAAACATATGAAGAACAGTTACAGGACCTGGATAATGTCTAGTCCAGTGATGGCAAACCTTTTCAGCACCAAGTGCCCAAACCGGAACACATATGCATGCGCATGCCGGAATGCTGGAAAACCAAAGATTAGCTGGCTGACATGCACATACCTGTTTTTTGGCCATTTTTTTGGCCATTTTCCAGGCTGTTTTCCGGCCATTTTTCCGGCCAATTTCAGGCCATTTTTTGGGCCATTTTCAGGCCTGTTTACAGGCCAAAAACAGCCTGGAAAACGGCCGTGAAAACAGCCTGGAAAATTCCCCAAATAAAGTCTGGAAAATAGCCTGGTTTTGGCCATTTTTTGGACTGTTTTCAGGCCGTTTTCCGGTGCCCACGAAAGCCAGCTGGCTGGTTGTTCTGGCCCCGCCCTCCGAGCCTATCTCATCGGAGGAAGAAGGCTCCGAACATGAAGAAGAGGAGTCGGCCAGGCCTCCCTCTCCAGGCCCCTCCCCTCTGGCACTGCCTCAAGTGCCGGCCGAGGAAGAGGAGATTAGCCAGGAGCCAGGTGTCTCCGATGAGAGCGAGGGAGGTGATCTGTCGTTCCTGGATCCACGCCAACGAAGGCGTGATAAACGGTTGCAGCAGTTAAGGAGGCGTGCCAGGGATTATAACTGAGTCACTGGACCACACCCCAGAGACTATATAAGAGAGGGTGGTGGCTGTTTAAGACTCTGTGACGGACAAAAACTAACTCTGGCTAGTCACTTGAATAACGTCTAAATCTGCCGAAGGTTCCTTGTTTTGAACTGGACTATTTGCAATTTGTATGTGTTTTCTGTTTATCTGATGAAGTAAAGCCCTTGGCAGTCGATGCTCGTATAGCTGCAAAGTTTTAGATAACAACCTGTGTGCGTGCCAAGTGCTTTCTTAACCCTCGGCTGGCTGTGTTTGTGTGCGTGTGGAGACGGGGACAGAACACTGGTGCACATGCGTGTGCCGGAAACCAGAAGAGCAACTGGCACACCTGCCCACAGAGAGGGCTCTGTGTGCCACCTCTGGCATGCGTGCCATAGGTTTGCCATCACGGGTCTAGTCTGATGAAAAGAAGGACTAGAGGGGATATGATAACAGTTTCCCAATATTTAGAGGCTCCTACGAAGACAAGGATTTCCAAAGGACCAAAAGGCAAGTTTAGAAACAATGGGAGAAAACTAACCATGGAGAGAAGCAATCTAGAACTAAGAAATTTCCTAACAACGAGAGCAATCAACCAATGGAACAGAAGCTGCTTTCAGATGTTGTGAGTGATCCATCACTGGAGGCTTTCACAAGGAGACTGGACAACCATTTGCCTGAAATGGTATAGTGCAGTGATGGCTAACCTTTTTGCCATTGCGTGACAAAAGTTGGGGTCGTGTGGGGGTGTCACACACATGTGTGCCCACACCCATAATTCAATGAGCCCCGCCCCCACCATGCATGCGCGTGTGACCCCCCCCGCACTCCCCCCACTTTTGGCACATGATGGCACAGTGGGCCCAGTAGGTCTGTTTTTCGCTCTCCCCAAAGGCTTTCTTGGAGCCTGGGGAGGGCAAAAACAGCCTTCCCCACCCCCCTCTGGAGGCTCTCCGGAGCCCAGAAACAGTCTTTTTCCCGACTTCCGGTGGGCCCGGAAGGCCCGAAAATCAGGTGGCTGGAGCTGAACTAGGGCAATGATCGCGTGCCCACAGATATGGCTCCGTGTACCACCTGTGGCACGTGTGCCATAGGTTCGCCATCACGGGTATAGTGTCTCCTGCTTGAGCAGGGCATTAGACTCTGAGGTCCCTTCTAACTCTATTATTCTATGTTCTATGCAGTGGTGGGTTTCAAAATTTTTTACTACCAGTTCTGTGGGTGTGGCTTGGTGAGCGTGGCTTGGCTTGGTGGGCATGGCTTGGTGAGGCGTGGCAGGGGAAGGATATAGTAAAATCTCCATTCCCGCCCCATTCCAGGGGAAGGTTACTGCAAAATCCCCATTTCTTCCCGATCAGCTGGGACTCGGGAGGCAGAGAATAGATGGAGGAGGGGCCAGTCAGAATTTTTACTACCGGTTCTCTGAACTACTCAAAATTTCCACTACCGGTTCTCCCGAACTGGTCAGAACCTGCTGAAACCCACCTCTGGTATAGAGGGATGCTATTGTATTGTAGTACAGTATATCAATTATTTTACCTTCAGCTTTTCTTGGATTCTTCACAAAATGAAAAGTGGTGTATATCGGAAATGTTGTAAATCATGCAAAATCTGTTCTGAGTCATTGATTCCGTTTGGATTTGCCATCCAATACGTTGCAGGAAAAAAAAAATCAGTCTGAATATCTGAATTAAATTACTCAATTACATCAGTTTGGTTCAGGATTATTGAATTGACATGGGAAAGAGTCGAAACTGTGTTCTGCGGTAATCATCGGAGTTGTCTAAATTTATTTGGGGCATCCAATTTGATTGGATGATTTAAATTGATTTGGAGATTCAATTTTCTCCAATTTGATTTGGCGACATTTCCTAATGGTGAGAGCTATCAGCCAATGGAACAGATTGCCTTCACAAGTTGTGAGGTGCTCCATCACTGCAGGCTTTCAAAAAGAGACTGGACAACCACTTTTCTAAAATGGTATAGGACAGTGGTGGGATTCAAATTTTTTTACTACTGGTTCTGTGGGCGTGGCTTGGTGGGCATGGCATGGCTTGGTGGGCGTGGCATGGCTTGGTGGGTGTGACTTAGTGGGCGGGGCAGGTGAAGGATACTATAAAATCTTCATTCCCACCCCACTCCAGGGGAAAATTACTGCAAAATCCCCATTTCCTCCCGATCAGCTGGGACTCGGGGGCCAGTCAGAGGTGGTATTTACCGTTTCTCCGAACTACTCAAAATTTCCGCTACCAGTTTTCCAGAACTGGTCAGAACCTGCTGAATGCCACTTCTAGTATGGGATCTTCTGCTCATACAGGGTTGTGGACTAGAAGACCTCCAACTCTATTATTCTACCGTGTTTCCCCAAAAATAAGACCCCTGTCTTATATTTTTTTGAACCCTGAAATAAGCGCTTGGCCTTATTGCCATGTGCTGAAAAGCCCGATTGGGCTTATTATCAGGGGATGTCTTATTTTGGGGGAAACAGGATAGATAGATAGATAGATAGATAGATAGATAGATAGATAGATAGATAGATAGATAGATAGATAGATACCGTGTGTTCCCGAAAATAAGACCCTGTCTTATATTTTTTTGAACCCTGAAATAAGCGCTTGGCCTTATTGCCATGTGCTCAAAAGCCCGATTGAGCTTATTCTCAGGGGATGTCTTATTTTGGGGAAAACAGGATAGATAGATAGATAGATAGATAGATAGATAGATAGATAGATAGATAGATAGACAGACAGACAGACAGACAGACAGACAGACATTGTGTTTTCCCCCAAAATAAGACCTTGTCTTATATTTTTTTGAACCCTGAAATAAGTGCTTGGCCTTATCGCCATGCGCTCAAAAGCCCGATTGAGCTTATTCTCAGGGGATGTCTTATTTTGGGGAAAACAGGATAGATAGATAGATAGATAGATAGATAGATAGATAGATAGATAGATAGATAGATAGATAGACAGACAGACAGACAGACAGACAGACAGACAGACATTGTGTTTTCCCCCAAAATAAGACCTTGTCTTATATTTTTTTGAACCCTGAAATAAGTGCTTGGCCTTATCGCCATGCGCTCAAAAGCCCGATTGGGCTTATTCTCAGGGAATGTCTTATTTTGGGGAAAACAGGGTATGTTCTATTTATTTAGCACCTACAAGTTCCTCTTGAAAACTTTTACAAATATGTGGAGATCTTTCAAAGGAATATCCACTGCCAATATAAATCTTCACTTCTGCCAGTTTTTAAGAAATTAACGATCAGCCTTGGTTCTTTTATTTGTCCAGTATTTTATTATGGCAGACTGATATCATTTATTTATAGAAACAAGAAAATAATATCCTAAGGTAATGCCCCTGACGAACTTTTCGTGTTTAAATGACAGCGATAGGTGGAACAGGACAGGATATAAAAAATAATTCTCATGAATAAGAATTTCCATTATAAGAAGATATTAAAATGACACTGTGTCAACTTCTTTATGTTCAACAGCATTTATCAATGTTGGGAACATGACAGTTGGAATCAAAAGGACCAGCTTATTAAATATCTATGTCATAATATGTGTTCCTGTGAAATATTAAAAAGAAATAAAACGACACTTTTCTTGTTCTAAATTTGACACGTATTTTATGTTATGTTATTTATCGGCCATATTTCATCTCTCTCTCTCTCTTTTTCGGGCTTAACGGTGAGGTTTCTCAGCGGCTTTTTAGAAGCAGAAGTTGAATTTATTTCAATTTGTGGCTGATCTTTGAAAAGGCTTAAAATTCTGATAGGAAGTAAAAAGAAAATGAGAGGAACCTTCGTTTGGAATGAAATGAAAATCTTAAATGGCATGGTAGCGTGATGATCGTCTCCATCTATCTTCACCACCATTAGACAAGACCCGGTGGCCTCGAGGTGGAGCTCTTGCCTCACAATCAGGAGGTTGCAAGTTCGATCCTAGGTAGAGGCAGATGAAGGGTCTCCTGCTTGGGCAGGGGGTTGGACTAGATGACCTGCAAGGTCCCTTCCAACTTTGTTAATCTGTTTAGAACATGAAGATAGTGGAATAGTGTAGTTTGATATACCGTACTTTTCCGAGTAAAAGACACATTTTTCTCCCCACCCCTAAAAGTGAGTGAAAATTGTGGTGCGTCTTATTCACCGAATGTTGCTGAAGCCCCGCCCACCTGCCGGCCCCCACCCTTTGGCTGTTTTTGGCCTCCACACGTCGCAGTTTTGGCCTCCGCGTGTCACATTTTTGGCCAGTTCCAGGCGGCAGGGATTGGAAGCGGTGAATGGGGTGCAGTGAACGGGCCACGGCACCGGCGAATGGGCCGCAGTGAATGGCCCATGGTGGCGGCGAACGAGCCACGGTAAACGGGCGGTGATGATGAACAGGCTGCGGCGAATGGGCTGCGGTGGCAACGAACAGGCGGTGATGAACGGGCTGTGGTGAATGGGCCGCGGTGGTGGCAAACAGGTGGTGGCAAACGGGCCGTGCCAAACGGACTGCACCGAACGGGTGGCAGTGAATGGGCAAAGGCAGATTTTTTTTGCCCTTGTTTTCCTCCGCCAGAAAGGTAGGCGCGTCTTATAGTCCGAAAAATACGGTAGATATAAATGCGCAATGCAGACACAAACATAAATGCATACACAGATACCTCATACAGGAAATCCTCAACTTATAACAGTTCACTCAGTCACCATTCGGATTTACAATATTTATCTGTTTATTTGTTACCTCAAACTTCCCTATAAGGGGGCTTACAATTACCCTGTTAATTGCTCTTGGCTTTTCCATATAAATTCTATTTTAATTTACATTTTTTTATTCCATACTGGACAACCTGTGCCACATTAAGTCATCATTTCAGAGATGGTTTTTTTTTATCGAAATAGATAAACAGGAATGATCAACAGCAGGCAAAAAGGAAGTAGGAGGTGGAGTAATTTCCAACTTCCTGCTGGCTTCCCTATAGAGAGTGGGAATCTGGCAAGGACCATTGGAAATCTTCCTTCCTTCCTTCCTTCCTTCCTTCCTTCCTTCCTTCCTTCCTTCCTTCCTTCCTTCCTTCCTCCCTCCCTCCCTCCCTCCCTCCCTCCCTCCCCCTTTTTCCTTCCTTCCTTCCTCCCCTCCCCTCCCTCCCTCTTCCTCCCTCCCTTCCTCCCTCCCCCTTTTCTTTCCTTCCTTCCTTCCTTCCTTCCTTCCTTCCTTCCTTCCTTCCTTCCTTCCTTCCTTCCTTCCTTCCTTCCTTCCTTCTGTAGAGGTTTCAAATTGCCTATCCTTTATCTTCCTAGACAGAAATTGGTGGGTAATCCATGGAATAGGAATGCATGACAGTGAGGGCAGACCAACATGAGCAGAAATGTTACATAAGACAAATTGAACATTTTGCCTCACACTTTCTCAGTTGATGTTGAAAGCAAGTATAGTTCTATGGAGGAATTCTCACAGAAATTAATATTAGCCACAATAAAGTTTATGATTATCAACCATGACTTAGAGTTTGCAGCATTGTACAAACCATTACACAATCCCATGTGGCACAGATGACATGAATAATCTATTCTCCTTCAACTGATAATTGCACCTAATTTACTTGGCAATATTACTGAGATGATTTCTTCTTTCTTCTTCTTCTTTTTTTGAATTTTCATCTAACCTACAATCCTCATATTCTCTGGAGTTCTCCCTTTGGATTATTAACCAGTCCAAACTTTGCTTTGTTTTTGAGCCCGGTCCAGCTATCTTCAATGCCATTGTCGATTAATATTCAGAACTGATCAAAGAATGAGTCAGTTTTGATTTTATCTAATAAAAGAAAGAACGGAACGCTTGCATACATACTTTCTGAAACCGTATGTAAATTTCATCTTCTGCAATATCAGAACAATTCTGAAAGAGGGGGGGAGAATTAAGAATATACAGGCACACAAAAAGGGCCATCTGGTCTAAACAGAATGGCAGCCAAGAACTGGCAGGAAAAAAAAAATAGGCTTGACAGTTTTGATATAAAAATTATTTATTCCCAGTGCCGTTTACTTGCTGCCTACAAGGGGGAAAAAAAAACTTTCTCAGAATGGCCAAAGCCACAATTAGATACACAAATATATCATCACTAACCTCAGTTTCTAATTTTTTTTTTTTTAAAAAAAAACACTGCTTCAAAAATAACAAAAAAACAAAAATCATTATTTTGCTACTTTGTAAAGTAGAAAAGAGAAGGAAGGAAGGAAGGAAGGAA
Organism: Pantherophis vulpinus; assembly: GCA_037215915.1. Classification (NCBI taxonomy): domain Eukaryota; kingdom Metazoa; phylum Chordata; class Lepidosauria; order Squamata; family Colubridae; genus Pantherophis; species Pantherophis vulpinus. The sequence goes on from JAXLNS010000008.1 coordinate 77,857,947, forward strand.
GGAAGGAAGGAAGGAAGGAAGGAAGGAAGGAAGGAAGGAAGGAAGGAAGGGAGGGAGGAAGGGAGGGGGGATGAAAACCAGATCACATTATACCTCATATAGAATAAAATCTGTCTTGGTTACTGTTTACTATGGTTTCTCCAGCTAACATGTGTTCTAAGGAATTTGACTCAAATGAACTGTTCGTTCTGCTGAAAGCATCATCATTAGAACTTAGAAAAAAGATAAATAATATTTCTTATTATTTGATTGATTGATTTGATTGCTTATTTGTACCCTATGACTATCATTAAGTGTTGTACCTTATGATTCTTGACGAACGTATCTTTTCTTTTATGTACACTGAGAGTGAGTGTATGCTCCAAAACAAATTCCTTGTGTGTGTCCAATCATGCTTGGCCAAAAAAAATATATATTCTATTCTATTTATTTATTTATTTATTAAATTTGTATGCCGCCCCTCTCCGAAGACTCAGGGCGGTTTAAGGGGAATAGAATAGAATAGAATAGAATAGAATAGAATAGAATAGAATAGAATAGAATAGAATAGAATAGAATAGAATAGAATAGAATAGAATAGGACTCAGCCGCCATTCTATTCTATTCTATTCTATTCTATTCTATTCTATTCTATTCTATTCTATTCTATTCTATTCTATTCTATTCTATTCTATTCTATTCTATTCCATTCCATTCCATTCCATTCCATTCTATACTATTCCATTCCATTCCATTCCATTCCATTCCATTCCATTCTATTCCATTCTATACTATTCCATTCCATTCCATTCCATTCCATTCCATTCCATTCCATTCCATTCCATTCCATTCCATTCTATTCTATTCTATTCTATTCTATTCTATTCTATTCTATTCTATTCTATTCTATTCTATTCTATTCTATTCTATTCTATTCTATTAATGTTTACTCCCCTTTAATTGAGAATACTGGTTGGTTGGTTGGTTGGTTGATTAAATGCCATCAGGTCAGTACTGGCTATTAGTGATTATACAGATAGACATTCTTCAGGATTATTGGACAAAGCACCCATCAGGTCTCCAAACAAGTCCTACAGCTACTCTAATCAAGTCACAGTCAGAATAGAGCTGGAAGGGACCTTGGAGGTCTTCTAGTCCAACCCCCTTCTCAGGCAGGAGACCCTATGCCATTTCAGACAAGTGGCGATCCAGTCTCTTCTTAAAAGCCTCCAGGGATGAAGCACCCACATTTTCTGAAGGCAAGCTGTGTTCCACTGGTTAATTTTTCTCACAGTTAAAAAGTTTCTCCTTAATTCCAGGTTGCTTCTCTTCTTGATTAGTTTCCATCCCTTGTTGCAAGTTGGGAATTGGGAGTTTGTTTGTTTGTTTGTTTGTTTGTTTATTTATTTGTTTGTTTGTTTTACAAATAAATCAAGGTGGCAAACATACCCAACACACCTTCTTCTTCCTGTTTTCCTCACAACAACAGCCCTGGGAAATGAGTGAGCTGATAGAGTGAACAGACCAAAGTCACCCAGCTGGGTTTCATGGCTTAAGGTGGGACTACTGCAATGCTGTCTACATGGGGCTGCCCTTGAAGACCACCTGGAGGCTTTAGCTGGTGCAGAATGTGGCTGCGCAGGTAGTGATGGGAGTGTCCCATCTCATGTTACATGTCTCCTGCACGATCTGCATTGGCTACCAGTTGCCCTCCGGGTGAGATTCAAGGTGCTGGTAATTACCTATAAAGCCCTACATGGCTTAGGCCCGGGGTACCTGGCAGACCATCTGTGGCCAGCGACAGCTCCCCATCACCCGGTGCACTCTCACAGGGAGGGCTTCCTTGGGGTCCCGTCGGCCAGACAGTGTCGGCTGGTGACTCCCAGGGAGCGGGCCTTCTCTGTGGGCGTGCCTACTCTGTGGAATCAGCTCCCCCTGGAGCTCCGGATGGCCCCTGACCTTCACTCTTTCCACCATGACTTCAAAACATGGCTATTTGGCCCGGCCGGATTGGACTAAAGGGTTTTTTAAAGGGGATTGTATTGGTTTTTATATTTGAATACTGAATTTTATGTGTTTTTTATCGTTGTGAACCGCCCTGAGTCCTTTGGGAGAGAGGGCGGCATACAAGTTTAATAAAATAAATAAATAAAATAATAAATTAGAACTCAGGTCTCCCACTTTCCAGTCTGATGGTAGACCAAACTGGAGTTATTGCTTAAGCCAGTACAAAAGCTGTTATATTGATTATTGAGGAAGGACTACAGTATGTGTCTTATAGCGACTTCCTTAAGCTGTTGGTTGTTCTAATACAGGGGTGTCAAACTCAATTTCATCAAGGGGTTGTGTTTGACCTCAGGGGGGCCAGGGTGGGTGTAGCCAGGGTGGGCATGGCCAGCTTGATGTTACTTATGTCGGGGGCGTTTATGGTGGCCCGAACGCTCTGCCAGCAAAAACAGGCTCACGGGCTCCATTTTTGGCTGCAATGGCCTCCTGCAATCCTCTGCTAGTGAAAATGGAGCTCGGGAGGGAGGCACATGGCCCTTGCCAGCTCCATTTTTGGCTGCTATGGCCTCCTGCAACCCTCTGCCAGTGAAAACAGAGTTCGGGTAGGCCATGTGCGGCCTTGCGAGCTCCGTTTTTGGCTGTGACGGCCTCCTGCAACCCTCTGCCAGCTTTCTGAGCTCCATTTTCACTGGCACAGGCACCATGGCCAGTCCTTTGCTGTTTCCAGGGCATCCCCGTGGGATTTATTTATTTATTTATTTATTTATTTATTTATTTATTTATTTATTTATTTTTAGATTTATATGCTGCCCTTCTCCGGAGACTCAGGGCGGCTTAGAATGTGCTCAGCAATAGCCTTCATTCTTTTGTATATTTATACAAAGTCAGTTTATTGCCCCCACAATCTGGGTCCTCAATTTACCTACCTTAGAAAGGATGGAAGGCTGAGTCAACCTTGAGCCTTGGTGAGATTCGAACCTGCAGTAATTGCAGACAGCTGGTCTTAATAACCAGCTTAATAACAGGGTGCCTTAAACCACTGTACTACCAAGGCCTTGAGTTTGACACCCCTGTTCTGATACAACAGTGGCATATATCTGGGTTGGGTCTTCCAAATTGACATGATTATTAGATGTAGCTTTCACGTCTTCTAATATGTCTCCATCCGCTTTGAAAGGAGAATAGAAACGGCACTCCTGACCATTGCACGCCGCCAATAAAATGATTTGAGTTAGTGCAGCTGTCCAGGGTGCTGAAACTAACTCTCAAATGCACATGAATATACTGTAGATTGCTGAGCTTGCAGGTAGAAGTCCTAACGCATTGCCTATATTTGTCTGTCAGCTTTATCTGAATAATATAATAAAAAAAAATCTGCTAATTTGGCACTGCATCCATGATGAAACATATATGAGAGCTTAACACATTTGTCTACTTTATTACTCCACTGCATCGAGAATCTGCTGAGTCAGTAAACATAGCCGAGCGGCATTTTCATTGAGCAGAGAGCTGTATTAGCGGTTCAATTTTTAATTCTTTGAGGGTCAGAGCTTAGAGCAAAAAAAATGGTGAGATCTTGGAAATATTTCCCTTTAAAAGCAAATATCGGACCATAATGGCAAGATCTTCACCAACATTTAGTTCTTTCTCCATTTTTTTCGAAAAAAATTGCTTGGTCTTTTTGAGCCTTGAAATCCAATCCAGAGTATATTTGTGACTTGGCTTTCAAGGAAATAGGCTAAGAGTTACTAAAATGTCTGTTAGGAAATTCTCTTATTTGGTTATTGTTAAGGATATTGTTGTTGTGTTACCAACCAGCAGAATGTAGAGCACAGAGAAACGTTGCTGAGAGCAATGAATAAGAGATGTGCAAACTGGTTTATCAAAAGTTTACTTTATAGGGAAAAAACAATCTCATAGTCTTTAAATCAATCCAAGTCTTTGCCAGTTAAATCAGTCCAATGATACAAAAAGCTTTTTACCCCACAAACAGTAGTTGGTTAGAATAACAAACTCACTCTGGTTCACAAACCATGATGGTAGCAGATCCATCCAACGATGATAGCACAATGGTAGCAACTCCACATACTAGCATATCATCAACTGAATACATTACAGTACCTTTCTTACTTTAAAGTCACACAATACATATTCATATTAAAGTCACAGAACACATATATTGCCTGGACAACTTGTTAGGCTCAAACCATATCCTAACAGTTATTTTCCTGAAGACCACATAAAATCAAATCAGAAAACACTTGCTAACACAAAGTGCAAAGTAAAAAATGGTTATTCATTGGATGTTTAAATTTCTTGACAGTGCTACCCATATAAAAATGTTAAAAATAGATTATACATTCTTCTCTGTTTATTCAGAAGACCCAAGACCCCAATTAAGGAAACAAGGCAGACTTTAACAAATTATAGATTTATATTTCATGTTTAAGGTTGAGCTGTCCCAGATATTCTTCATCACCACGTCATCAAACTGGTTGACTTTCTCCTTTAAGCCTCTTAGAAAATCAGTCACTCTGGAAGTTCGAGTGCAGCTTCATCACCCTTTTATTTGCTTATTCAACTGTATCTCTTGCTAAAAAGGCTCGAAGAGAATATGTGTTAGTTAAAAATAATCCCAATTACTAAATCGAGACATTAAAAAAAAAAAAAAACAGCACACAGATATTCAGAGGTTATCATTACCAGTACCAGCTTTTATATCAGAATCTGTATTAGTACTATCAGATCAGATGGTGGTGGTCATTGTTATCAAATGACTTGGTAAGTGCCACCTCTTTCATACATGCCTACAAAGTTATGCTACATCAGGGGTCAGCAACTCGTGGCTCTGGAGCCGCATGTGGCTCTTTCATCCCTCTGCTGCGACTCCCTGTCACTCATATGTGTTACAACTGCCAATGTGTGATACCCACTGGCACATGATTTATTGAGCTTTTCAACCCCCGGTAGGCCAACCATGGATAAATCCAATAAAAGAAAAGTTTCAGAAGAAAACAGAAGGTTTAATTTAACTACATATGCTAGTTCTGTGGCCGCTCAGGAAATAGTCAGGCACGGGAAGGGTTTTGTGGCTCCCAGTGTTTTCTTTTCTGTGGGAAACAGGTCCAAATGGCTCTTTGAGTGTTTAAAGTTGCCGACCCCTGTCCTACATATAAAAAGGGAATGGCACTCAGCATCCCACTCTTTTTGTCCTTTATCTATTTAGACTTCAACTTGAAAATGTTCTTCTGGTCATCAAAGAACTAGAGGCATAGTGAGTCAGTGGCTTAATGATACTGGAGATAGTCTTTGTTCCAACGGTTCGAGTCCTAGCACTGTGTGGTGGACTGAGCTCCCGTCACTCACCTCAGCTTCTGCTCTTCTAGCAGTTTGCACTGAAACCTACAGAAACATCTACTAATAACTAAGGGATGCATTACTGAATTCACTGGGGGCTAAACTCAACTTCATCTGGAGAAAACCACATAGTTTATACCCCTTCTTTTAACAACCCCATAATCCCTTGTGGAGTGGAGTCTGGGCAACTGAATGGAGTTAGCAGAGTGGTTTAATGGCCGGATGCCTTTCCTGTTGCCAGTGCAGAGTTTTGTTCAGCAAGATATATCCTCAGTGTGCCCAGAGAGAGAAATATCTGCCTCTACCTAGGATCGAACTCACAGCCTCCTGATGGTGAGGCGAGAGCTCCACCTCTAGGCCACCCCACCACTCCTTATATCCTGCCTTCCACGGCTTAATGAAACTATTGTTCTCCCTCCTTGAACATCCCAAGAACAATCATCTGATTCCTGTTCACGTTTTTAGAGTGTCCTTATGTCCAGACACCATCATTCAAAATCAGAAATGGAAATTGAGCATTGATGTTCAATCCAATAGCTTCCATAGCTTTGCATTTTAGAGCAACCTACTTGTTTGCACTTCTTTTTCCCTATCTTATATCTTTCCACACCCTTTACTTCCCTTTACCAGTTTACACATTAAGTTTTACTTCTGCAACTTGGGTAATAAAGGCAAGCCTACATAAAGTTCCATCTAGATCAGTGGGGACTACATAAAAATATGTAATTAGAATAACAGAAACCACAGACTGAAGTCTCTGGAGAGTGAACGTTATTGGTGCAGACCACTGAAATATTTAAAAAGCCAGCTGACACCCATTTCCCTAGGCACCTGAAGTCACTGGCACAGATTATTCTATGCTGATGTCAGCCATACTGACATTAGGCTGGAATTTGCAGACAAATATTTTTGGCTACCCCTTGTTGGCATGGATTTTGCTTTAGTAACTTGTCTATATCCAGACTGACAACAGCTTGCAGATACCTTGTGTTAGGATATGGTTTGAGCCTAACAAGTTGTCCAGGCAATATATGTGTTCTGTGACTTTAATACGAATATGTATTGTGTGACTTTAAAGTTTTCCTGCTGATTCATTGTAATGCTGAGTCATGCTGTAATTAGATAATCACTAGTTGTAAACGTATTTAAGAAAGATACTGTAATGTATTCAGTTGATGATAAGCTACCATAGTGTGTGGAGTTGCTATCATTGTGCTATCATCGTTGGATGGATCTGCTACCATCGTGGTTTGTGAACCAGAGTGAGTTTGTTATTCTAACCAACTACTGTTTGTGTGGTAAGAAGATTATTGTATCACTGGACTGATTTAACTGGCAAAGACTTGGATTGATTTAAAGACTATGAGATTGTTTTTTTCACTATAAAGTAAACTTTTGATAAACCAGTTTGCACATCTCTTATTCATTGTTCTCAGCAACGTTTCTATGTGCTCTACACTCTGTAATATCCTTAACACCTTGGCAATATTAATCATTGTCCTGTCTTTTGTTGACCCTGTTTCAAACTGATTTTTTTTTTTTAAATAATTAGTGTGCCACTTTTAGAGACTAACAGAATAACAGAGTTGGAAGGAATCTTGGAGGTCTTCTAGTCCAATCTCCTGCTTCAATAGGATACGCTATACTAGGGGTGGGCAAATGTGGCTCTTTTACAACCTGTGGACTTCAACTCCCAGTCTCAGGAATTCTGGGAGTTGAAGTCCACAGGTTGTAAAAGAGCCACATTTTTTTTATTATTTGATTTATATGCCGCCCTTCTCCGGAGACTCAGGGCAGCTTACAATGCGTTAAACAATAGCCTTCATACTTTTTTATATTTATACAAAGTCAGCTTATTGCCCCCACAAACTGGGTCCTCATTTAACCTACCTTAGAAAGGATGGAAGGCTGAGTCAACCTTGAGCCTGGTGAGATTCGAACTTACAGTAATTGCAGACAGCTGGTGTTAATCACAATGCTATCAGTCTGCTGAGCCACCAGGCCCCTAAATGTGCAGGGGTGGGCACATTTGCCCACCCCTGCCCTATACCAACACATCTTCCTATTTGCCAACTCTAGTAAAGAACGATTATTGTTATTGATAACAATATGTATGCACACATAGTATAAACCATTCTAGAAGAAGAAGAAAAAACACCAGACACAAGACAAATACTTTATAAACCCCTTTCAGTTTTATGAAACTGCAAAATAAAATGTCCCAAAGGTGCTTTTTCAAGAGGCAAGTGGACTTTCTGGTTTTTCTTTGAAGACATTTTGCTTCTCATCCAAGAAGCTTCTTCAGTTTCTTCAGAGCTGATTACTGGCTACACTAATCTCTTTCTTGTATACAAACCACTTTTCACATATAGGAACATGAAAAGAAATATCATAGAATAGAATAGAATAGAATAGAATAGAATAGAATAGAATAGAATAGAATAGAATAGAATAGAATAGAATAGAATAGAATAGAATAGAATAGAATAGAATAGAATAGAATAGAATAGAATAGAATAGAATAGAATGCCCTTGAAGTGATGTCCCAGTGCCTGGAGGCTGTACGGATCTGGATGGGGAGGAACAGGCTCAAGCTCAACCCTTCCAAGACTGAGTGGCTGTGGCTCCCGGCATCCCGATATAGTCAGTTGACTCCATCACTGACTATTGGGGGCGAGTCATTGGCCCCCACAGAGAGGGCTCGCAATCTGGGAGTCCTCCTGGATATGCAGCTGTCCTTGGAGGAACATCTGACGGCTGTAACCAGGGGGACCTTTTGTCAGGTTCACCTGATTCGCCAGTTGCGGCCCTTTCTTGATCGGGATTCCCTGTGCACAGTCACTCACGCCCTCGTCACCTCTCGCCTTGACTATTGCAACGCTCTCTACATGGGGCTCCCCTTGAGGAGCACCCGGAGGCTCCAGCTGGTCCAGAACGCAGCAGCGCGGGTAGTGACGGGAGCAGCATGGCGCTCCCATGTAACACCGCTCCTGCGCGAGCTGCACTGGCTCCCAGTTGTCTTCCGGGTGCGCTTCAAGGTGTTGGTTATCACCTTTAAAGCACTCCATGGCATAGGGCCTAGCTATCTTCGAGACCGCCTGCTGCTACCAACGACCTCCCATCGACCCGTGCGCTCCCACAGAGAGGGCCTCCTCGGGGTGCCATCAGCCAGACAATGTAGGCTGGTGACCCCCAGGGGGAGAGCCTTCTCTGTGGGGGCACCTACCCTCTGGAATCAGCTCCCCCCAGAGATAAGGAGAATCCAAGACCTCAGTGCCTTCCGTCGCGCCCTTAAAACCCATTTATTTAAACAAGCCGGGCTGGCTTAAGATGAAATTTTTAACTGTTTTTAAATGTTTTAAACGTTTTTAATTGGTAAATGAGTTTTAATTGGGCCAAATTTATATATCTTTTAATTGTTTTTAATATTTGTTCTGCATGTTTTTTTAATCTGGCTGTACACCGCCCTGAGTCCTCAGGGAGAAGGGCAGTATAGAAATCCAATATAAAATAAATAAATAAATAAAAATAAATAGAATAGAGTAGAGTAGAGTAGAGTAGAGTAGAGTAGAGTAGAGTAGAGTAGAGTAGAGTAGAGTAGAGTAGAGTAGAATAGAATAGAATAGAATAGGTATTGGAATGAAGGAGTAGAGTAGAGTAGAGTAGAGTAGAGTAGAGTAGAGTAGAGTAGAGTAGAGTAGAGTAGAATACAATAGAATACAATAGAATACAATAGAATAGATACTGGAATGAAGGAGTAGGATAGGATAGGATAGGATAGGATAGGATAGGATAGGATAGGATAGGATAGGATATTGGAATGAAGGAATAGAATAGAATAGAATAGAATAGAATAGAATAGAATAGAATAGAATAGAATAGAATAGAATAGAATAGAATAGAATAGAATAGAATAGAATAGGGATAGGGATAGGGATAGGGATAGGGATAGGGATAGGGATAAGGATAAGGATAAGGATAAGGATAAGGATAAGGATAAGGATAAGGATAAGGATAAGGATAATTTTATTTCTATACCGCCCCTCTCCCGAAGGACTCGGGGCGGTATACAGGTAGGTAAAAACACAATACAACTATCACAGTTTAAATTTAAAAAATTATTAAAAGTATTACATTTAAGGCCAATTAACTAAAAACCCAAAAATTTAAGAATTCCAAATTTAAAACTCAATTTATGAAGCTAGCCCTGCCTGTCAGAAGAGCAGGGTCTTAAGAGCACAGCGGAAAACTCGGAGAGATCTTGCGTATGTCCAGGGGCAGTTCATTCCAAAGGGCAGGGCTCCCACAGAGAAGGCTCTCCCCTGGGTGTCGCCAGCCAACATAATTTGGCCAACGGCACCCTGAGGAGTCCCTCTCTGTGGAAGTGAACTGGACGGCGAACTGGACGGTGGGAGGCTATCGGTGGCAGAAGGCAGTCTCGTAGGTACCCAGGAATAGAATAGAATAGAATAGAATAGAATAGAATAGAATAGAATAGAATAGAATAGAATAGAATAGAATAGAATAGAATAGAATAGAATAGAATAGAATAGAATAGAATAGAATTCTTTATTGGCCAAGTATGATTGGACTTTGTCTTTAGTGCATAAGCTCTCAGAAGGAAGGAAGGAAGGAAGGAAGGAAGGAAGGAAGGAAGGAAGGAAGGAAGGAAGGAAGGAAGGAAGGAAGGAAGGAAGGAAGGTGAAAGGAAGGGAAAGAAGGAGGGAGGGAGGAAGAGGAGGAGAGAGGAGGAAGGAGAGGGCCAAACAGATATGGAACATATCTGGTATGGCAGAAAAAGAGAAAGAAGGAAACAAAATTAGAAAAATATTAGGAAGTGAGAAAAGTGATAGAGCCTTGTTTATTTATTAAACAAAGGTTTCAATACAGAAGTGAACCTATCTCCAGAGATAACAATGACATATCGATTGGGTTTTAAGTGATAAGCCAACTAAATCTTCTAGAAAGGGTATTGGCTAAGCTTCTATCTAGTCTTAGATCAAGGTAGATGGGAACTATGGTAGTTATCTGCCAATGCAACTGGTGGCATCAAGCAATGCTACGTATTCCATGTGTTGATTTTTGGCATCTCAAAAATACCAGCTTTGAAGCTGAAAGGATGGAATTTTGAGACAGTGTCCCTCACCTCGTTGAGCTTAATAAGAAGTTGCTATTCCCAAATGGTAATATGATTATTTTGCTCCTCATCTTATTAAACTCAAAACATAACAAACTCCAATGATTTGCAAGAATTTCAACACATGCAGGTCATCAAAAATGACCGAGCAGCCATACAACATCAAAAGCACGTTTAATCAATCAGCAATATTAATAACCCAAAACATTACTAAACCAGTAATGTTCATTAATATAAGTTCTCAAATTTTAGCTTACAGAAGACTATTTATTTTGCAGGAGTTTTTACATTCAGCTCTTCACCATTTTAAGTCTTACTGTTGTGACCCCGGCCCTGGAGGCTGATTTATCTTTGCATGCTGATTCGGAGGATGATATGGAGGAGGAGGAAGCTGTCATGAGCTATGTGCCGGAGGGGCCATCTTCACTGGTGAGTCAGCAAGAAATGACAGTTGCTGATGTGTCAATGGACCCCAGCCAAATTGAGGAAACAGAGGCCGGTAATGATGAGGGGGAGCCCCTATTGGATGCAAGAGAGAGACATAGGAGACATCGTAGAGAACAGCTATTGTCACGTCCTAAGAGGTGTGGTCAGGAGACGTAGGGCCACACCCTACAAAGTATAAAAGGGGTGTGACTGGGCTGGAAAGGCGTGGTGAACAGTTTGTTGGCATTTTGGATGCAGTGGCGTTACAACTGTTAGTTTGGAGTTTTTTGACAAGAGTCTGCATTCCTGCATTAGCCTGCTGGCTGTCTGCCAAGACCTTTGGAACATTGCCCGGTAACTATTGGACTGATATACGCTTTGGAAGAGAGCTATTTATTAAAAAGCCAGCTTCAGTCTCTCTAGCCTGTATTTGTTACTGCTGGGCTATTTGAGCCTCTGCAAGGCCACTCGTGGGAGGGGACAGAACACTTACTGGGAAAGACTTTTGTCTGACTCTCTGATGAATTAGCTACTATTCAGATTGTTCTTGGTTCCAATTCACAAATGTTGACAATCTTTTGGATAGAGTAAGAAATACTTTTCAAGAGACCCCAAAACAGTGGTAAAATCCTCCACAAATTGCCACCGGTTCACTGCCCGTGCATGCACGGTGCATGCATGGTGCATGCACATGCGCATTATGCACCAAATGCATGCTGAATGGGCGTGCATGCAAAGTGCACACCGAACACAGAAAAAGGAGGCTTAACAAAGTAAGTAGAACAGTGAGGGGAGGAACAGCTGTGCCGCGTGATTTAGATTTGCTAGAAAGCAGGTTTTCTAGCGAAATATACTGTAAATCGTGCGGCACAACTGATTGTCAGAAATACTGGTTCAGACGAGTCAGTAGCTCTTATTACTACCAGTTCTCTCGAACCGGTGCGAACCGGTAGCATTTCACCCCTGCCCCAAAAGCTTTTTTTTTTAAAAAAAAAAGCATTATGAACTACTTCACTTGGTTCCCATTCAGGGACATAGAAAAAAAAAGAGAGAAATTAGTCTTACCAGCATCCTGTGTGAGAGGTCTAAGGTTGCCAACTCATTATCCTCATTAACTGATTGCGGACTGAAGTGATTGTAGCATTAGATGAGGTCGCAACATTTTCTCTTTCCAATAAATGTTTATGAAATTATAACAGAGGTCTAATTCTTCTGACATTTCTAGAAGTGTCTTTGGCTTGATAGCAGTAAGATGGGAGAGGGGAAAGCTGAAGAACTGCAGTCAGGAAGAATAGAAATCTAAAATAAATATAACATTGGAGTGATAAATGCCACCTCTGAAATTCCGAAGAACTAATAAGCAGAGGAGATTTAAAGGTGAGATTTTGTAAGACCTTCTCTGATTCTAACTTTGTGAGCCTTATATTTTATATAGAATAGAGTAGAGTAGAGTAGAGTAGAGTAGAGTAGAGTAGAGTAGAGTAGAACAGAACAGAACAGAACAGAACAGAACAGAACAGAACAGAACAGAACAGAACAGAACAGAATAACAAAGTTGGAACGGACCTTGTAGGTCACCTAGTCCAGTCTCCCACCCAGATAGAAGATCCTACACCGTTTCTGACAGATGGCAGTCCAGTCTCTTCTTGAAAGCTTCCAATGATGAAGTTCCCACAACATCTGAAGACAACTTCTGTTCCATTAGTTGATTGTTCTCACTGTCAGAAAAGAATAGAATAACAGAATTGGAAGGGACCTTGGAGGTCTTCTATTCCAACCCCCTGCTTAGGCTGGAAACCCTGCACCACTTCAGACAAATGATTATTCAACATCTTCTTAAAAATTTCCAGTTTTTGGAGCATTCACAACTTCTGGAGGCAAGTTGTTCCACTGATTAATTGTTCTAACTGTCAGGAAATTTCTTAGTTCTAAGTTGCTTCTCTCCTTGATTAGTTTCCACCTATTGCTTCTTGTCCTACCCTCAGGTGATTTGGAGAATAGCCTGACCCCCTCTTCTTTGTGGCAGCCCCTGAGATATTGGAACATTGCTATCATGTCTCCCCTAGTCCTTCTTTTCATTAAAGTAGAATTTCTCCTTATTTCTAGGTTGAATCTCTCCTTGATCAGTTTCCATCCATTATTCTTTGTCTAGCCTTCAGGGGCTTTGGAAAATAGCTTGACCCCCTCCTCTCTGTAGCAGCCCCTCAAGTATTGGAAGACTGCTATCATGTCTCCCCTGGTCCTTCTCTTCTCTTTAGTGACTATCCATGCCCAATTCCTGCACCTTTCTTCATATGTTTTAGCTTCCAGTTCCCTAATCCTCCTGGTTTCTCTTCTCTGCATTCTTTCTAGAGTCTCAACATCTTTTTTATAGGGTGGTGACCAAAACTGGATGTAGTATTGTAGGTGTGGTCTTACTAAGGCTTTATAGAGTGGTATTAGTACCTCACGTGAATGCAAATTAGGCATTCCAATTCAATTTCTATATAAATGTATTTATTTGCATGGGTATATGTTTGAGCTACCATGGAATTGGATAAATTTTAATGCACGCATTTTAAAATCCATGACTATTGACAGCAGCAAGGATCGTATTTGCAAAATACTGGAAAAATGAGCATACTCCACCAGATGAGGATATAATTCGGGAAAATGTTAAACTGTGCTGAGATGGACAGGCTGACTTTAAAAATAAAAGACAAGGATTACACAGAATATTATTTGATATGGAATAGATTTTACGAGTGGTTAGAGATAAGAGGTAGAAATTAGATGAAGGAAGATTACTGTTACGTATGAATTAAAGATAAAGATGATTTATAACTGTAAATATGTCAATATATTTAACAGAATTATAAATAAGACAATATAAAGAGAAGTTTAGCTAAATTACTCTGTTATATTATTACTACTGTTACCAATATATGTGTTAATACTTTTTAATGCCTTTTCTTTGTTTTTCTTTTGTAAATGATATACCCTGACAATACACTGTATTCAAAATGTTTATGAATAAAAAAATAAAAAGATAAAAAGATAAAAATAAAATCCAGAACTATATTGCTTTACAGAGTACAAGAAATTCTTGGAGCTGCATCTTTTAAGATCCTAGGCAATGACTTCCTTTATCTATTCCAAACACACACACACACACACACACACACACACACCCTGCGAAGATTTGTCTCTTTGTTTCTGGTTAATGTTTAACATGAAATCAACGGGGTAATTTAGCACAATATACCCTGTTTCTCCAAAAATAAGACATCCCCTGATAATAAGCCCAATCGGGCTTTTGAGTACATGTGCTAAAATAAGCCTCCACCCAAAAATAAGTTCTCCCCGAAAATATTTAAATGCAGAGCTGGAAATCAGGTAAGACTGCAAGAGGAGCCTCTTCTTGCTCCATGCACCCCAAAATAATAAGACCTCCCCAAAAATAAGGCCAAGCACTTATTTTGGGGTTCAAAAAATATAAGACAGGGTCTTATTTTTGGGGAAACATGGTACACTTTCCTTAAATGAAGGAAAAGGCTTCATGCTAAGTATTAATATAAACTATACATACACAATGTAAACTATAAATACTTAATAGAGAAGGGCAGTAAATCTGTTGCATTTGTGCAGGCTCAATAAACTTCTCCAGGTGGCAAAAATGTTAGGTTGGATTATTCTCAGAGAGAGACAGGAATGCTACCATCAATTCATAAAGAAGTCAGAAGGGTAATACTGTGAAACCTTTGATTCAATTATATTTTTGTGAAGGATTGAAACACAGCCTGGAAAATATACACCAGTGAGCAACTAAAATTTGAAGTGTCTGCCTGGTAACGTACAGTTATAGTTAAAGATTTGTGCCTAATACAGATGGCATATGTAGCAAAAAATAAAGCAGAAATGTTCCTTCCTTGATCTTGCTTTAAACATTTTCCTGAGCATATTTACAAAATCATCCGGAAGCAAACTTGACTTAAGGAAGTGTTTTAGGGCTAGATTTTGTCGATCTGGCTGAAAAAATTCAGATGGCCAAAGCAAAGAGATACAGAATCAGTCTTAGGTTTATCTAATGCTCCGGAGTTATTGTTGCAGCTTGAAACAATAGCTACGGAGTCTCTTATTTCTTTATTTTTTAAATAGATTTATATAGCCATCCAATTCACACAGATGCATCATTTAATACCAGCTGAAAATGTTACAACATCTGTATTTTTTTTTCATTCCCAAATTTTATTTATTTATTTATTTATTTGATTTATATACCGCCCTACTCCCGAAGGGCAGTGAACAGCCAAACAGTAAAAATACCTAGATACAAAATTTAAAAACAAAATAAAATTGAATTAAACAATTTGGTCCAGACAAATTAAAACACCCCAATCATTTAAAAACCAATTAAAATTTGCATAATTAAAAAGAGGGAAAAGATTAGGCCAGGCCTGCCTGGTGGAATAAAAAGATCTTAAGAGCGCGGCAGAAGGTGCGCAGATCCGGGATCCTCCGTATCTCCGGGGGGAGCTCGTTCCAGATAGTAGGTGCCCCCACAGAGAAGGCTCTCCCCCTGGGGGCCACCAGTCGACATTGTTTGGACGACGGCACCAGAGGAGCCTCTCTCTATGAGAGTGTACCGGCTGGTGGGAGGCTGTTGGTGGTAGTAGGCGGTCCCGTAAATAACCAGGTCCTAAGCCATAAAATATGCTACCTATAAAGCATATAGGCAGCATATTGTAAGCTTTGGAAGCCATATTAGGCCGGAAGCTTCCATGCTGCCACCTTCTCATGTGTGGGAAAGTAGGAGGGGGGGGATTTAGTAGAGGGATTGTCTTTAGACATAATAGCATTCTTCCTGTCGGTCAAGGTCAGGGCGATTTGGCATCTGGAGAAGGGGTGGTCGGAGTGCTGTCTCAAGATGGGACAGATGGTTATGATAAAATGGGCACAAAACTTTCAGGAACCAGTGATGATGGAAACATGGGAAAAGATTTGGGTCAGAAATGTTAAATTTACACAAGCACAAAATTTGAGAGAGAATTTTTATAAAATGTTTTACAGATGGCACTTAGATCCTAAAAAATTATCATGTATGTATTCGAATTTGCAAGCTAAATGTTGAAGATGTGAATGTAATGATGCAACCTATTATCATATATGGTGGACCTGTAAGAAAATCAAGGCATTTTGGATAAAGATTTGGTGGGTGATGCAGAACATTTTGAAAAGAAGGTTGAAATTTACTCCTCAATTGTTTTTATTGGGCATAACTATGGACTGTACAGTTTCAGAGAGTAAATTAATTTTGAACTTAATATCAGCAGCTAGGCTGCTGGTAGCTCAATATTGGAAGAAGGACTCTTTGCCTACTATTGAAGAGTGGATATTGAAAGTAACAAACCTAGCAGAAATGGCGAAAATCTCAGCGTACTTGAAGGACCACTCGCAAGAAAGATACGTATCGGAATGGAGAAGATGGATTGATTATATTCAAAACAAGTATCAGACAAGAAAATATCAAATAGCTTATGAATGAATGTTAGTATTAGAAGTATTAGGTTATCTATAGTGGAGTTAAGGTTTCGGGGGGAGTTAGTACTTTGAGGATAAGTAGATTAATCTACCTTATGATTGATTAAATGAAATACCTTGTATTTTGCTCTGGGAAGTCTGGGGGGGGAGGGTGGGATGAAGGGGGGAAAGGGTGGGGGGAACAGGGGCGGGGAAAAAAATTTGTATTTCTTTTTTGTAAAACTTTTCAATAAAAAAAATAATAAAAAAGATGGGACGGATGATGATTGGAGCATGTGATCGACTGAGGAATGAGGGGATGGTTTGGGGGGTTTTGATTTAGTGAGGGAAAACCCGGACCTCTCAGATTCAGGTTTTCCCAGATGTGCCAGTTTACCTATTCTAGTAAATAGAACTTTGAAAAAATGCTTGCTTCAGAGTTTTACTTGGAGTTGGTGAGCTTTCTGGAACATTGACATGTGCCTTGATTCATTTTGTTACCGTCTATTTCTCGGGAAGTATAATATTATTTGAAGTATTAGTATTAGTATCAAGACCTGTGGCAAGAAAAGTCATAAAATGAGGCAAAACTCACTGTCTTCTTTAGCAAAGGAAATGTTGGGCTCCCTTATGGTCGTAAGTTGAGGAGTACCTAAATATCATATATATATTATCTGTCAGTCTGTATTTGATCTCTAGAAAGATCTTCTTTGGTTTCTATGGTATTTGTCTAAAGGTTGATCTACTCAAGGCATAGTTAGCAGTAACATCTCTAGTTCCTCTTTAAAATTAAGTTGAAAAACCAGAATGCCCGAAAGACAGCAACTTTTGGCACCAGATAAAACAATGGCTGGAAGAGATGTTAATGCAAAAATATTGAGTTAAAGCCAGAACGTTTTTTACTGGGTATTACAAAAGATAAATATAACAAGGGAACAATATATCTAATGTTACATATTCTAATGGCAGCAAGTGTGGCCTTCGCGCAAAATTGGAAAAATAAAGAGAAGAAGAAGAAGTATTAGCTAAGATATTGACTTGTGCTGAAATGGATAGGTTGACTCTGGAACTCAAAGATAAGAGCAAAACAGAAAAAGAAAGAAAGGAAGAAAAAAAGAAAAACCAGATTCTGGAATGGGCTCTTTTCCATTTTTCTTTCCATGGGTTTTCTGAATGCCAAAATTTCATATCGGTACTGTACGTCGCCCCAAACGTACAGTGGCAAAAGGAAGGGCATCTGGACATTAAAACACTTTGCTAACTCCATTCAGTTGCCCAGACTCCACACGACAAGAGATTATGGGGTTCTTAAAAGAAGATGATGACTGTACGTTGCCCCAAACTGAACTGCATTGATTTGATGCTCATGCTTTATGAGTGTAAATTTCACTTATGAGAAGCATTCAAATTAACCTGCATGATGGCACAGTGGTTAAAATGCAGTACTGCAGGCTACTTCTCCTGATCACTGGCTGCCAGCAGTTTGGCAGTCCGGATGTCACCGGCTCAAGGTTGACTCAGCTTTCCATCCTTCTGAAGTTGGTAAAATGAGGACCCAGACTGTTGGAGGCAATATGCTGACTCTGTAAATAAATAAATAAATAAATAAATAAATAAATAAATAAATAAATAAATAAATAAATAAATAAATAAATAAATAAATAACTCTATTGTCATTGTACGCGTATACACAGAATACCCATACAACAAAATTCACTTAACACCCAAAGACCAGATCCAACACACATTTATTTATTTATTTATTTATTTATTTATTTATTTATTTATTTATTTATTTATTTATTTATTTATTTATTTATTTATTTATTTATTAAATTTATATACTGCCCTATTCCTGAGGGACTCAGGGCGGTGAACAGCGAACGATAAAAATACATGTAATACAAACGTTAAAAAAACCAATTAAAACATACTAAACACTCTGGTCCTAGATAATTCAAGACATCCCAGTTTAAAATAAAATCAAAAGCAATATAAAGGGAAAGTTAGGCCAGGCCGGCCTGCTGAAACAGGAATGTTTTGAGGGCACGGCGGAAAGTGCGCAGATCCGGAATCCTCTGTATCTCTGGGGAGAGCTCGTTCCAGATGGTGGGTGCCCTCACAGAAAAGGCTCTCCCCCTGGGGGCCGCCAGTCGACACTGTTTGGCTGACGGCACCCTGAGAAGCCACTCTCTATGGGAGCGTACTGGGTGGTGAGAGGCTATTGGTGACATAATCACCAAACACACTCCCACCCACCACAATTCTCCACCTCTCAACCACCCAAACATCCAAACAACAGACCAAATAATGCTGTCCAACAGCTCACTGATGGTGGCCCTTGAGTTCATTGTTGAGTGCAATTATAGCTCTGGGATAAAAACTATTCAGAAGACGTGTGGTCCCAGTTCTAATTGTTCTGTATCTTCTGCCAGTCCAAAAACATTGTAAGCAGGATGGGAAGAGTCTCTGAGAATGTTATGCAACTTCCTCAAACAACGATTTGAAGATGTCGTCCAGGGCTGGTAGCTGGAGCCCGATGATATTCTGGGCAGTTTTAATGATTCTCTGTAGAGCTTTTCTGTCCGCTGCAGAGCTGCTCCCATACCATGCAAGAATTCCGTATGCCAGGAGACTCTCAATGGTGCTGCGATAGTAGGACAGAAGTAGATGCTGAGATAGATTTATCTTCCTGAGCATTCTCAGGAAGTACAGCCTCTTCTGTGCCTTCTTCAGAAGCATGTTAGCATTCATAGTCCATAGTTAGAGAGGGCTGTAAAGCAGTGTAAAGTGGTATATAAGTCTAAGTGCTATTGCTATTTCTTGAATAAATTTTCAGTCAGACATAGATGGATGATACAAATTGGGATAACTCCCCCAAATCCTAACATTTATCTACTAAATGAATGAAATGAGAAACATCTGAAATCCAAATATGCATCAACAGGGTTAAAATACTCCTAACAGCTAATAAATGAAAACATACGTGTTTGAAAAAGGTATTTGTTCTTTTTTCTGCAACCTCTTGCACTTCGCAAAGCAAACAAATCTGCTATAATTATGGTATTTTCTTTTAATGTATAATTTTACAGTTCACCCCTCTCTCTGGATTTACTCCAAAACTCATTATTTCTTGCTGGGTGTAGAATCATGGATTCTCCTGTTTAATTTTCAAGGTGTGAGTTTGATCCATCCCTTTTCTTTCATTAAAAAAAAAACATATTTTAAGATTTGGATATGCTCTGCAGGAATAGATTACCTGCATTATAGATAAAGCTAGGAAGAACAAGGTTATCGTGGTGTTTGGCAGTCAAACTGAGAAATAAACTTTTCTTAGAAGCTGGGTGTGGAAGCTGATTGTTGTGATTTAGGCTTCCTGAGTCATTAAAACAACGAGTACTCCCAAAAACCTCTTATTGCAACTGCTGTGAATTATGTTCATTCACAGCTGAGTCCCAATTAGTTGCAAAAAGTCCTTTGGGAGAAGTCCTTCGGGATAATCACCAACCTTTATCTCCCTTGACACGCTGCTAAAGACCTACTTGGCAAAGTCACATGGAGTCCAGAATCAAACAGAGATGCCGACTGGGAACAGAATTAACAATGTTGCTTTCCTACAAAGGGCCCAAGTGCCTTTGCTCTTCTTTTAAGCCTTATGGGAGGGGCCAATCATCTCCAGGCCTTACTCCTGAGTCGTCCCTTTAGTTTTAACTGCTCTTGTCTTCTGGCAGCTCTGTGCATGCGTGCACTAGGAACAGGCTCCTCCTGTTCCTCTGCCTCCCTGCTGTCTGACTCTGGAGGCTCCTAAGTCCATGCATAACTCCCAGATGGCCCTGGCCCCATCTCTCTCTCCAACGCAGAGCTCTCATCCGAGCCAGACTCCAGGACTGGCCCATGTTCCTCCCCAGCCTGTCACGTACATACGTGACGCATGCACTTCTGAACCAGTTGGGTGTCAGCATTTCGACGCTGGCATAGAGAGCAGAGGAGAGAGAGAGATGAGCTCTGAACTTTTGCCTGCTAAATCCCTTTGATGTTGGCTTGTCGTGGAAATGAAGGGGGGAGACATTCCTGGGAAATGACGAGACAAGAAGTCTGAAGAATGACTTGGAAGATAACCAATGAGAAGCAGAGATTTGGGGATCGGAAAGGGAGGGATTGGGGGGCAAAAGGTCAGTCTTGTCCTCATCAAGTCATGATCCAGTGGCTGTGCTCAATTAAAGAAAAGATTTCCTTAAAGATTGGCAGTTTGGAAATTCATTTATTTTGAGATAGCATCGAAGTCTGACATTGGGAAGGTAAGTAGATTTCATCCCTGGTGCGTTCATGTAATGACTTCTGTTTGCTTTGCACTGTGGGGAGATCAGAAAAGGAAGTGTCTGTTCTTCCTCCATTTCTGACTTTGTACATAACTGCTCTCTAAGCAGAAAAGAGCTGAGTGGGATAAATCAATTGTAGAACCATGCAAGTCCATTGGAGGGCCTCTGATATAACAAACTGGCCTCTTTATTTTGTTAAAGTTTGGTGGGGTGTGGGGGACACGTAATGCGGGCAGCAATTTTTTTTTTTTTTTAGTTAGCTTGTAGAGGAGGCTTGCATGTATTTAATTCTTCATCCCTGTTGCTAGGAGAGGCTGAGCACTGAACTAATTAACCCATTACTTGCAGAGTAGGTGAGCTCTCTTGCCATGGCTGTTCCTGCATATTTTTTTTTAAATGCCAAGGATCTTCAATCAGCTAAGCCATTGATTGGAATTTTGCAATTATAATGAGGAAATGAAGCAGAAGGAAGCCCTGAAAATGTACTTTTAAAAAAAGAAATCCATATCAAACCAGGTCTTTGAAAACAATAAATGTTAACTCTTCCTTCATCTCCTCCCACCAAACTGGCAAAGGGAATAAAACCAGGATTTAATTTCCTTGTGGAGATTGCTGGTTTAGTCCTAGGTTGCAAATCAGGAATTGCAAGGCAGAGGTTGCCTACAGTAGCGGCCAAAATTATGGAAACGTTTTAGGGAAAAGTGTATTTTCTAAAACTAGTTAATAACACCACTTTTTTTTTTTTTTTTTTTTTTTTTTGGTGTAGTACCATAAAATTATATATCAATGGAAAGATAATTTAATCAGGAATGTAATGCAAGAACTTTTATGAAGGATTTGCTGTTAGAATAGCAGTTACAGTATAAAGAAGAAAAGTGAAACACGTAGAAAAACGAGATATACAAAAATGATCACCATAGAAAAAAACGAGATATATAAAAATTATCACCATGTCAGTTAATACTTAGTTGGGTAACCTTTAGCATGAATGACGGCCTTACAACGTCTTCCCATGGAGTGAACCAAGTCTTTTAGTTCTGCAGCTGTTATAATGTGAAACCAAGATTGAAGGATGGCTTCTATTAACTGGGTTTTATTGCTGGGTCGCTTCTGACTAACAAGTTTCTTTAGATTTTCAATTGGGTTAATGTCTGGGCTATTCCCAAGCCATTCCAACAGTGGAACAGGATTATCTTGAAACTCAAAAAAAAAAGGTGGTGTTATTAGCCATCAAACCTCAAAAATACACTTT
Organism: Pantherophis vulpinus; assembly: GCA_037215915.1. Taxonomy (NCBI): domain Eukaryota; kingdom Metazoa; phylum Chordata; class Lepidosauria; order Squamata; family Colubridae; genus Pantherophis; species Pantherophis vulpinus. The sequence continues at coordinate 77,879,923 of JAXLNS010000008.1, forward strand.
TCCCAAAAGGTTTTCACAATTTTGGCCACTACTGTACATATTCTAGAAATTAACTATTGTACTTTATTCCAAATTTACACCCACATCCACAAATTCTCATAAAACTTCTGCATAATCTCCAAGACTACAAGTAATCTTCCACTTACAACCATTCATTTAGTGACCATTTGAAAGCCCTGAAAAAAAGTGACTTGTGATCATTTTTCACACTTAGGACCAATGCAGCATCTCTGTGGTCACATGATCAAAATTCAGACGTTAGCAACGGTTAGAAACAGGAGGTAGAAGTTGGAATGCAAAAGAAGCAGGTTTGGTGGACATGGAAAGAGATATTATTTTTTTAATATCGATATAGGAATGTAAATATTAGAATGATGGATAACTTGACATACTAGAATATAATGGTCAGAAACTAGTGTACAACACTACAACTGTTTAAAGTAGTATAAAAGTTATTCTGTTTTTTAAATTTTGTCTTATGGTAAATGGAATGCGGTTTGAATCCCTAGTGCTGCATAATGGGGTGAGCTCCCGTAACTTGTCTCAGCTTCTGCCAACCTAGCTGTTCGAAAGCACGTAAAAAAATGCAAGTAGAAAAAATAGGGACCACCTTTGGTGGGAAGGTAACAGCGTTCCATGCACCTTTGGCGTTGTGTCATGCCGGCCACGTTGTTCTGTCCCCAACCACACGCACACACACCAACAGACGTTCAGGAGTTAAAGACCAAACCAGCCGGCAAAATCCTTTTCCTTAAGATAACGGAACTTGGCAACAACCTAGTGGCTGCCTGCCAAGAGTTTATTATTTACAAAGAGGAGAGATAACTTCTCCCCACTTCTGATACATCAAAAGAAACAGCTCAATAATTACGGAGTCAATCAAGTCCAGAGATAATCCAGCTAAGTCTTATAACAAAAGTCTGGCAATGCAGAATGGCGTGGAAGCTTTCAGCTTTGTTCGTCACAAGGTTTGACTGGCCACCACACTCCCTTTTATATCCTGTGGGGTGTGGTCCAGTGACTCAGCCTAATCTCGGGCACGCCTTTTCTTCTGTTGCCCGCGCTTATCTCTGCGACGCTGGCGTAGATCCAGCCAAGACTCATTACCCTCATCACTGTCCATCTGTGGCTGTGTGGACATGCTTGGCCCCGGCCCTATCTCTTGCCCTTCGGCGGACACCAAAGGCATTGCCAGAGAGGAGGGTCCTGGAGAAGGAGGCCTTGCCAACTCCTCTTCTTCACTCTTGGAGTCCTCTCCTGCCGACGACACAGGCTCATGTAACGGAGTCACAACACTCGTGACCACAGAGACGTCTTCGGACAGCGCTGGCTCTTCGGCTTTGAAACAGAGATGAGCACCGCCCCCTAGAGTCAGGAACAACTAGCACATATGTCCGAGGGGAACCTTTACCTTTACCTTAAGTGGAATGCCAGGACAATTACACTCTATTCAATATATTCATATGTAAACATTAAAATATATCTAAAAAATAATAATAAATTCAGACGTGTGACAACTGACTCCTATTTATGACCGTTGCAGTGTCCTGTGGTCATGTCATTCCCTTTTGCAAACTTCTGACAAGCAAACTCAACGGGGAAGCAGATTCGCTTAACAAGCTTGTTACTAACTTAACAATTGCAGTGATTCACTTAGCAACTTCCTTAATAACAAAACTCAAAAGGGCAAAACTCCCTTAATAATTGTTTTGCTTAGCAACAGAAATTTGGGGCTCAGTTGTAGTCGTAATTCAAGGAATATCTGCAATCCGATTTCATTTGAGATGGGGCATCTATGCAGTGGTGGGATTCAGCCAGTTCGCACCACTTTGGGAGAACCGGTTGTTAACTTTCTAAGTAGTTTGGCAAACTGGTTGTTGGAAGAAATTATTAGGGCAGAGAACCGGTTGTTAAATTACTTGAATCCCACCACTGCATGTACGGTTCAAATTACCTGTTGATGGATTCCAAAACTGAACCAAATTTTGCTTCTCCCTCATTACTTGGCAGCATTCGACATGTGAGAGGAACACGTGGGCACGAAGAGTCAGTCAACCAACTCCTTGGCCAGGAATTTATAACAGCAACGTTAGCCAAATTTTAAACTCTGGGTCTTAGCAAGGGCAGGAAAACAGAAAAGGAAAAATGAGCTGTATTCCTTTCGCATCAGGTTAATTGGCGTGCATGAAATTTGTGAGGGAATTCAGGGAATTTGTGGGGGAATTGGGCGGTGGGTGGATGGGTGCATGTGGGTGAGTGTGCATGTGTGTATAGTTTGTGTGTGTGTGTGTGTGTGTGTGTACATTGTACTCTTTGTGTGTGTGTATATCAGGGGTGAAATGCAACCGGTTCAGGCCGGTTCTCCCGAACCGGTAGTAAAAAATGCTACTGGTTCAAGCTGAATGATGAACAACAATTATTGATTATTAAACAACAATAATCATAATCACCCAAACTATAAAGAAACAGATAGACAGCCAACACCTGTGTGGTGACCCAGGCCCAAGTAGGTAGTAGCCGATACAAACAGTTCCAAAACAAACAGACTTTATTGGAACAGCTGAGAATTAACTCATTCTCAGCATAGTCCAAACTAAATCAAAACAAATTCTTCATAACAATAATTCTTCAGTCTAATCACCAACCTTGGTATAATTAGGCAAACTGCCAAAGGCTTATCTTGGCAAAAGTTCAGAAGCAGAAGACGCCGACCAGAGATAAGTGCAGCAAGACAAGAACAAGTCTATCAACGTTGTTTTCCGACAAAGAGCCCAAGAGCCGTTGCTGGTCTTTTAAGCCTTATGGGAGGGGCCAATCATCTCTTGGCCCTACTCCCGAGTCATCCTCTCTGTTTTATCTGTTCCTGCCTTCTGGCAGCTCTTCTCATACGTGCACTAGGAACAGGCTCCTCCTGTTCCTCTGCCTCTCTACTGTCAGCCTCTGGTGGCTCCGGAGTCCGCACATCACTCCCCGATGGCCCTGGCCCCATCTCTGCCTCCTACACAGAGCCCTCATCCGGGTCTTCCCCAGACTCCAGGACTGGCCCATGTTCCTCCCCAGCCTCCTCACTGTCTGACTCTGCTGCCAGCTCTGCAGGCTGTTGGTGAACCACAACAACCTGTGTGTTGAAAAGATTCACTGGTTTCAGGAAAGAGATTCAGGATTTGAATCTAAAAAAAATAAAAAATAAAATAAGGATGAAACAACAAGAGGAAAAAAAAATATTTGAAATCTACAACATGCAAATCATACCCTGTCTCTGCAACCTCTAATCAATCACACATCATGGGCAGCAAACCAGCAGAGATATATATGGAAAATTCTGAACACATAAATTTGCTTTGTTCCTTTCCTAAAATAAAGTTTCTGCTTTTCCCTGTTCCACTGTCCATCCGTTCAATATACATAATGGATGGATCAAAGTCCATCAACTTCCCTCAAGGAAGGACGAAAGAAAAGAATTAAATCTGACATTTCATTTCCTCCTCTAGATCGTCTACATATCTGTTTAAACCAGGGGTCAGCAACCTGTGGCTCTAGAGCCACATGTGGCTTTTTCACCCCTTTGCTGCGGCTCCCTGTCACTCAAAATATGTGTCACAACCATCAGTTTGTGACACCCGCCAGCACGCGATTTATTGAGCTTTTCAACCCCGGTAGACCAACCATAGTTAAATCCAAGAAAAGAAAAGTTTCAGAAGAAAACAGAACATTTAATTCAACTACATATGCTAGTTTTGTGGCCGCTCAAGAAATAGTCAGGCACGGGAAGGGTTTTGTGGCTCCCGGTGTTTTCTTTTCTGTGGTGAAACGGGTCCAAATGGCTCCTTGAGTGTTTAAGGTTTCAGACCCCTGGTTTAAACAGATTGTATACAAAATTGGAAGTAAAACAAGATCTAAATATTTCAGAAGCTTCATCTTGTCAATAAGAGAGCAAAGTTTGGTTAGGCAGGTTTGCAGGTGTGACTTGGCGAAATTTTTTTTAAAAAAACCCTGGAGTCTGGTTTGTCTTAATAAGTCAAATGCGTTTATTCAGCCAAATAAAGACAGGTCCTCCTAAAGGTAGAGGAACCCCAAACACAGTGTGAGACAGATATATATACCAGTGGTGGGTTCCTCCTGGTTCGGTCCGGTTCGGCCGAGCCGGTAGCAGTGACAATATGACATCATCGAACCGGTTCTCCCCCCCCGCCCTCCCACCCCAGCACCCCCTCCCACGTTATTCTTACCTTTTATTTGGTCCCACCCCCAATCTATTGCTGCCTCCTGAGTCCCAGCTGGTGACTAGAGGGAAAAAAACTGTTTAAAGTCTTGCCGCGGGGCTTCAAAGGGCCATCCTACAGCTGATCAGTGTTAAAAGCAAACAAATGAGTCGGGTCGTAAGTGCGAGGACTGGTCGTAAGTGCGAGGACCTTCCAGAAATGACTCTGACCAGCTAGCCACGCCCACCTAGTCACATGACCTCCAAGCCACACCCACAAAATAAGCCACCCCTACAGAACTGGTAGTAAAAAAATTTAGAACCCACCCCTGATATATACATTTCTTTGCTTTGGTTGGGTTACATAAGAGATACATACATACATACATACATACATACATACATACATACATACATACATAAGCTGGCACCCAGCAGGTAAGGTAGAGAAATATAGAAATTATAACAATAGTCAAGCGTGCCTTCTGTGGTTTTGATCACAAGCGAAAATCACAGGCTAGTGGTTTCCTTAGGGACTTTCCATGATCTCAAAGGCCCGTTGAGGCCCAAACTTTAATTGTGCATCTTTTGACTGCATGCAAGGAAAGCAGCAGAAGCAGCAGAAGTCTTTCTTTCTCTCCCCCAAAATCTGCCTCTTTGGCTTCCAAACCCCAGCCAGGGCAGCAGCCGCTCTGGGAGTGTGCTTCCCACTCTATGGTGACGGCTGGAGCTGGATCCTGCAGGGAGAGTTGGTCCAGGCCGTGGCTTTTGCGTGGGTGCTGGTGGTGGGCGCCGGTGGCATTGGTTACGAGCCAGGGGTGGGTTCTAAATATTTTTACTACCGGTTCTGTGGGCGTGGCTTATTTTGTGGGTGTGGCTTGGAGGTCATGTGACTAGGTGGGCGTGGCTAGCTGGTCAGAGTCATTTCTGGAAGGTCCTCGCACTTACAACCAGTCCTTGTACTTACGACCCGACTCATTTGTTTGCTTTTAACACTGATCAGCTGTAAGACGGCCCTTTGAAGCCCCGCGGCAAGAGTTTAAACAGTTTTTTTCCCTCTAGTCATCAGCTGGGACTCAGGAGGCAGCAATAGATTGGAGGTGGGACCAAATAAAAGGTAAAAATAACGTGGGGGTGGGGGGTGGGAGAGCAGGAGGGTGGAGAACCAGTTCGGTGACGTCATATCGTCACTGCTACTGGCTCGGGCGAACCGGACCGAACCGAACCGGGAGGAACCCACCACTGTTATGAGCTCCCAAGGACCTAGTGCTCACCGGCTTCACCCACATCGACATGGTGAGGCCTGGGAGGCGCGCGAGCAGGGATGGGGACAGATACTCGCATGGCTTGGTGCCTTCGGTTCGCTCGCATTCTACACACACACACCACGGGAAGGGAGGGGCTTGATGGCAGTGCACGAAGGGACTCTCTCTGCCGGACTCCCGGCTATGAGTGCATAGGCCACCCAGGGCCTCCTAGGCCCACAAAATAATAAGACCCCCCCCGATAATAAGGCCAAGCCCTTATTTTGAGGTTCAAAAGAAAATAAGACTATGTCTTATTTTCGGGGAAACACAGTAATGGAATAATTACCAACATAAATTGTATGCCTGTCTACTATTTTCTATTTAACAGAATACCAAGGGACCTTGAAGGTCTTCTAGTCAGTCCAAACCCCTACTCAAGCAGGAAGCCCTATACCATTTCAGACAAATGGTTGTCCAATCTCTTCTTAAAAACCTCCAGTGTTGGAACACCCAAAACCTATGGAGGCAAGCCATGCTACTGATTAATTGTTTTTATTGTCAGGAAATTTCTCCTTAGTTCTAGGCTGCTTCTCTCCTTGATTAGTTTTCACCCATTGTTTCTTCACCTGTTCTGCCCCAGCTACGGACCCCAAAGAACGCAGCACACACAAACACTATACAAAACTTATTTTACTCAAATAACTCAGTCTTTGTCAACCAAAGGCTGTTAATAAACTGTTTTAACAGCCTACCAGAATTCTAAGATAAGGTATTCACCGTCTTACTAGAGTTGGCAGAAAGCCCAGAAGCAATTTTGCAGATAATCCAGACGCGAAGGAGAGTGAACTAAAGTTGTTCCCTACAGTTTGCTGCAAGCGGCGTTCCTCCTTAAATAGGCTAAGGGAGTGGCCAATTAGCCCCAAGCCTTACTCTCGAGGAGACCTCCTCCTGAGGAACCACTCCTGCCTTTTGGCAGTTCTGTGCGCCCGTCATTGAGAAGAGGCTCCTCCTCTTTGTCCTCTTCATTTAAAGGAGCTTCTGGAGGTTCTGAAGGCCCTGGCTGAATCCCTGCCTCTGGCACCACATCTTCTCCAGCCTCCTCACTGTCCGACTTGAGCGCCAGCTGCACAGGCTGCTGGCGCAGCACCACACCAGCCTCCTCATTGTCGGAATCAGCTACAATCTGCACAGGCCGCTGTCGGGCCACAATATGACCTGCCTTCTGGAGAATAGGTTGACCCCCTCTTCTTTGTGACAGTCCTTTAAATATTGGAAGAAACCAATTCGAATTCGGTACTTCCAATTTCATCCCAACTAGTTTGTCTATGATGATTACTACTATTAATCTTCTCATCGTTCCCACCACCCATCTCCTTCCACATATGACTGTATGACTGTAACTTTGTTGCTTGTATCCTTATGATTTATATTGATATTGTTTCCTGATTGCTTATTTGTACCCTATGACTATCATTAAGTGTTGTACCTTATGACTCTTGATGAACGTATCTTTTCTTTTATGTACACTGAGAGCATATGCCCCAAGACAAATTCCTTGTGTGTCCAATCACACTTGGCCAATTAAAAATTCTATTCTATTCTATTCTATTCTATTCTATTCTATTCTATTCTATTCTATTCTATTCTATTCTATTCTATTCTATTCTATTCTATTCTATTCTATTTTATGAGTTTACATTCAGTAGTAACAAAATCTATGGGAGCTCCAGAAAAACGAAGAGTGATAATGTCAGCATCCCTGTCCTGTCTCTAGATAGACTGCATTCATAATGCATTTCTCCTTGACATTACTGTTAATGATTGAAGATGAAAATATATGGTCCAGATAACATTTCCTTTCCATATTCATTGCAAACAAGGATGTTAGTATTTTACAAACCCCAGCATTAAAATCAGAGCTGGTTTTTTTTTCTTTCATGCACCCTCTCCTCCCCATTCCATATCATTAAAGCACATTGCACAGATGGTTCCCAATATCTAATTAATAAAACATGACAGGGTGTGAATGATCATGTAATCATTCATGTTTATGCACAGTGTTCAGGTCATTAAATCCTTGCTTTTAAATCAAAATATCTCTGTATGATTTCTTCGGAGCTTCTGTTTAAAAATTCTGGCTGCCTCCGTCAACTCTGAGCTTAACTAATCAAGGGAAGAAGCTTCTGTTGACTTTAAAATGTTTCCTGACAGTGGGAGAAATATAAGCCATCTTCAATAAAACCACCCCACCTTTGTAGAGTTTAATTGCAAGCATCACTCAAGTGCTTCATGTTTTGTTGGTTTATGACTCATGGCCACCCCATCCTCTTGTGACAGTTGTCCCAGTTGACATTATAAAATGATGCAACGCTCAACGGCATCAGAGAAAAATAAGCTAGAGGTCTCAGCACAAGTAAAGAAAGTGTAATTATACGTGTCAATAAAGTGGGGGAAATTGGAACTTCTTTTGAGCTGCCTGACTTGTTGGGAGTTGTTTACTCTTTGGAACCATAGGAATAAGTCGATATTAAATAATCCATACCCATCTCAGTTCTTTGACCTCTCTGCTTTTAACATTGCTGGGAAGAAACTTTTCCTGCTACATCTAATAAACAGACTTCTGTCACAAGGGATCCATTAGTTCAGAAGTGTCAAACTCAAGGCCCGGGGGCCTCCTTGGAAACAGCAAAGAAGTGGCCTGCGATGCCTCTGCCAGCGAAAATAGATCTCGGGATGGCTCTGTTTTCACTGGCAGATGGTTGCAGGAAGCCATTGCAGTTGAAAATGGACCTCAAGAGGGTCGTGGGCAGTGGTGGGATTCAAATAATTTAACAACTGGTTCTCTGCCCTAATGGCCAGATGGGTAGGCATGGCTCGGTGGTCATGTGACCGTGTGGGTGTGGCCAACTCAACATCACTCAGGTCAGTGGGCGCTTCGCCTTAGCGTTACAATGTAATAAGGGTTAACCAGAGAGGCACTTTCTGTAAGCAGGGCAATAAAGATTAGGCTAGAAACAACACCAGAATGTTTCCTTCCTTCCTTCCTTATAGGATTAGCCCTGTATAAAGTGGAAAAAACCAAAATAAGATTTCTTCCAACAACCGGTTCTCCGAACTGCTTAGAAAGTTAACAACCGGTTCTCCCGAATAGGTGCAAACTGGTCGTGGGCAGCCCTCCTGAGCTCCGTTTTCACTGGCAGAGAGTTGCAGGAGGCTGCCATAGCTGAAAACATGCTCTGTAACATGAGTGACATCGAGCTGACCACACCCACCCTGGACACACCCACCCCGGCCCTTCAAGGTCAAACACAATCCTGATGCGCCTTGGTAGTACAGTGGTTTAATGCACCCTGTTATTAACACAGCTGCCTGCAATTTCTGCAGGTTTGAATCTTACCAGGCTCAAGGTTGACTCAGCCTTCCATCCTTTCTAAGGTAGGTTAAATGAGGACCCAGTTTGTGGGGGCAATAAACTGACTTTGTATAAATATACAAAAGTATGAAGGCTATTGCTTAACGCATTGTAAGCCGCCCTGAGTCTCCGGAGAAGGGCGGCATATAAATCAAATTAAATAGATAAATAAAAAAATGCGGCCCTCAATGAAATCGAGTTTGACACCCCTGCATTAGTCGAAGCCCGTTTTCCGAAGTTCCAAAAGCTTCCTTCCTCCTTCTCATTCTTAGAATGCATCAGAATTTCTTTAGAGCGGCTCATCCTTTTAAGATGACATTTTGGATGGGGGAAGAGCAGCAGTGCTATTGTTGACTTTACAATTACTTACCTTTTTATTGTAAAAACCGAACTGGTGGCCCCTGGTTCTTTGTGATGATTTCTTTTGGGGACGTAATTAAAACGGAGGGAGCCGAGAATGCTGCAGACTGATGCAGTTATTTATTTATTTTATTTATTTACCAAAAATTTATATGCCGCCCTTCTCCCTAAGGACTCAGGGTGGTGGACAGAAGTTAAAAACATACAATAATAAAAGATCAAAATGATTAAAACCCAGTTAAAACAATGACAATCAAAATAAGAAAAACCCAAGGATCAAGATCAACCCATTTTTTTTAAAAAAAAATGATTTATATGCCGCCCTTCTCCGGAGACTCAGGGCGGCTTACAATGCGTTAAGCAATAGCCTTCATACTTTTGTATATTTATACAAAGTCAGCTTATTGCCCCCACAAACTGGGTCCTCAATTTACCTACCTTAGAAAGGATGGAAGGCTGAGTCAACCTTGAGCCTGGGGAGATTCGAACTTACACTAATTGCAGGCAGCTGGATGATAATAACAGGGTATTAGTCTGCTGCGCCACCAGGCTCTTTGTTGAAACATCCAGGTCTTTAAGTCCCGACGGAAGGAGCGGAGATCAGGCGCCGTCCAAAGCTCGGTGAGTAACTCATTCCAGAGGACAGGAACGCCCACGGAGAATGCTCTACCCCTGGACTTTGCCAGCCGACATTGTCTGGACGATGGTACCCTGAGGAGGGCAGCCCTGTGAGATCGAACAGGACGGTGGGAGGCAGGTAGGAGATGGCATACCTACCAGTTATGGCTGCCTAATGAAAGATACATCTTTGAACCATCTCACAACAACAACAACAACAAAAATAGATTAAGCCCATCCTGAGAATTTCAACACGGTTCATTTCCCCTTGAAAAAAAGCAATCTTTTTTCCATTAAATTGCCTGATAATGTTGAAAAAAAACACACCTCTAAATATATTTTAGAATAGAACAGAATAACAAAGTTGGAAGGGACCTTGGAGGTCTTCTAGTCCAACCCCCTACACCACTTCAAATAAATGCTTATCTAATCTCTTCTTAAAAACTTCCAGCATTGGAGCATTTACAACTTCTGGAGGCAAGTTGTTCCACTGATTAATTGTTCTAACTGTCAGGAAATTTCTCCTTAGTTCTAGGTTGCTTCTCTCCTTCATTAGTTTCCACCCATTGCTTCTTTTCCTACCCTCAGGTGCTTTGGAGAATAGCTTGACTCCCTCTTCTTTGTGGCAGCCCCTGAGATATCGGAACACTGCTATCATGCCTCCCCTAGTCCTTCTTTTCATTAAACTAGACACACCCAGTTCCAGCAACCGTTCTTTATATGTTTTAGTCTCCAGGCTCTCTAATCATCTTCGTTGCTCTTCTCTGCACTCTTTCTAGAGTCTCCACATCTTTTTTTACATTGTGGCGACCAAAACGGAATGCATTATTCCAAGTGTGGCCTTACCAAGGCATTATAAAGTGGTATGAACACTTCATGTGATCTTGATTCTATCCCTCTGTTTATGCAGCCTAGAACTGTGTTGGCTTTTTTTTTTTGGCAGTTGTAGCACATGGCTGGCTCATGCTTCCTTTCTCTAAATATTTTCTTTAGTTCTTTGGTTGACTTATTTACAAGGTTGAACCTGCTTTGAAAACTATTTGGAGGAAGCGTTTTGCAAGACACCAGCCCTTTTTAATGCAACCATGTCTTGCATCAGGCTTCTGTAGGAGATTGAAAAAAGATATGGCTGCTTTAATGAATCATATTAACCCAGTGACTGTTTTAATGAACCGCGTTAAGATTGTACTTGCTTTACTTAAGCGGATTACTGAGTCACACCAAAGAAATCTACCTGAAATCTAGTCCAATTCTGCCTACAGCTACAACAGAAATACTTGAAATACAAAAGTTTGTTGGACATTCAGCTGGGTTAAAATGTGTTTTTATGCACTTTAGTTTCCCTAATGCCCTTTGTACATTTAATAATGTATCCTTACGATTTATACTGACTGTTTCCTAATATGATTTGATGGCTTATTTGTTCCCTATGACTATCGTTAAGTGTTGTACCTTATGATTCTTGATTAATGTATCTTTTCTTTTATGTACACCCGAGAGCGTATGCGCCAAGACAAATTCCTTGGGTGTCCAATCACACTTGGCCAATAAAAAAATCTATTCTATCTATTCTATAAGATGTTCTTCTTAAACAATGAAAGGGGAAAAAAAAAAACCCCATCTTCCCAATGCCAAGTGTTAATTTTTGCATCGAGGCTTTAAAATGTATACAAGCAATAGACACCTGCTGTACTGACCTAAATAATTGCTCCACATATATGTTGTCTAGCAACCTGGCAAACTTAAAGAAATTTGTTTTATTCGATTCCACCTGAGTTTCTTGCATAGCATCTCAAGTGCATATGCTGCTTTTCTGCTCTAGCAGACAACAATGTTCGGAAGCTCATTTATTTTGAATCTGTGGGCTCGTGAAATAAAGTTCAGAAAAAATAATAAGCTAATTTTTTAAAATTCACTGAATCTGGTCTGCTTTGATATTGCATTTAGAGGTCAGCCACATTTCAATTCTGGTTCAACCTGCATTCTTCTGCTCTATCGGTTCATTCCCCCCCCCCCCCCCGCTGCATTGCATATAACCGATGATCTAATTTTAAATGCTTTCATCTGTTTGCGTGTTCTCTTTTTCGGCTTCCCTCGCAAACATTTTGCAGCAATTTAGAAAGCGCAATAATAGTTTGGCGACAGGTTTCTGATAATGGCTTAGCGCCAACTTACAACTGAACCCCGAAACATATTTTGCCTTCCAAATGGCACACGGCACAAAGTTTTATACCTTTTTAATGGAAACGTCTCTAAACTCCCTACATTTTTAATTATTTTAATTAAGCAGCGTGTGTCCTATGAGGGTGGCGGTAAGGCCATAAGCCATAGGGATGTAATGGATGAAATATGGTTATTCCTAGACCTCGTACTAAACATTAATTACACATTTATTTAATCAATTAAGCATGAAAGTGACATTATCGTCGGGGATGTGATGTGTTATTGGAGTGGAATTTAATTAATGAAGGTCAAGAAATTATTTCTAAATAGCTCGGATACTTGGATGATGCTAGTATTTATTAGGAGGGATACAAACTGATTGTTTGGTTGAATTCACCCCTTAACTCAGCCTTGAGGTGAATAATCTCATTCAGTCCTACAGATTAGGCAGTGAACTCACAATTGGTTCTAATAATAATAATAATAATAATAATAATAATAATAATAATAATAATAACAACAACAACAACAACAACAACAACAACAACAACAACAACAACAACAACAACATGGCTTAAGATGGGAACCATCAAGAAAGACTTATTCTTTTAAACTATTAAAGAATTTAGCATAAGTTATTTTTAAAAAAACACTTCTCTTTAATCCTGTCACACACCCACATACACAGAACCAATGTTTGGTGCCGATGTCTATGAAAGCTTCAGTGTTTTAAAGCCTTTTTTTTTAGTAAGAAATCTGCAAATGGATTTATAAACTAGCTTTTATGCCTAGGCAACATTGGAATATTGGTCTAAGAATGATCTCTAATGTATTTGCTTCTGTTACTAACTTCCAGAAGTTATGTAGGTTGTTAAAAGACTACATCTTTGAAATGGAAGAATAAAATGAAAATAAAATTGTGAGATGAAATATGAACAGCTTTACTAAAGAAAATGTCAACTTGCAAAGCATCCCTGGCCTGCTCTCGAGTTGCCATAGGCCAGGGAGGATGGGAAACCGGCAAAATGGCACAGCAGCCAAAGAAAGATGCACATTCCATGCTTAACTCTCTCAAGGCTGTATCCCAAGGTTACCTAAAACAGCCGAGGGGAGTCACCTCTACAACTCACGAAATTGCTAAAGTATCAAACTGTTGTGATTTATGTAACCTAGCCCCCTTTCCATCTCACTTATTATCATTTCTTTGAGGGAACCTTGTTCAAACAGGTGTCTTTGAGAAAGTTTGAAGCCAGCTTTGCTTACCCTATATAATTATGGAAAGACAGAAATAAAATGGGACTCAAGGACTGCCATTTAATTTTGGCCTGAGAACCTGCTGGATTTCACCCCTGATTGTATCCCTCTGTTAATGCAGTTTAGGATTGCATTGGCTTTTCAGGCTGCTGTCACACACAGCTGGCTCATATTTAGCTGGTTGTCTACTAAGACTCCAAGATCCCTCTCACAGTTACTGAGATTAAGCCTCGTTTCACCCAGTCTATATGTGTACTTTTGGTTTTTCTTGCCTAAGTGTAGGACTTTACTTTTCTCTACATTGAATTTCCTTTCCTTTCCACACTTGCTATGCAGCAACTTGCCACAGGACAGTTCAACAAATACAAAAGTTAAATAAATCTCAATGGAACCGTGGCCAATAATAATACAATAGAGTCAATCCAGAAATTCAAGAGTTACAATAATTTTGATGGAAACATGGTCACCAGTAGTAAAAGTAACTGAATGAAACAATTAATACAGCATGGAATTGTTCCATGGTGAGTTGTCCTACAGCGAGTTAGCCATGGCAACTTGTCCTAGACCCAAGTCAGACCAAATCAGACCATTAAAAGAGACAATGATAATTGATATATACTAGTATTCCTTAATACTTGGACTACAGCCAAGAAATTAAAAGACGCTTGCTCCTGGGGAGGAAAGCTATGGCAAAGTTAGACAGCATACTAAAAAGCAGAGACATCACCCTGCCAACAAAAGTGCATATAGTCATGGCTATGGTTTTCCCAGTTGCAATGTATGGTTGTGAAAGTTGGACCATAAGGAAGGCTGAGCGTCAAAGAATTGAGGCCGTTGAAGGTGCTGGAGAAGACTCCTGCGAGTCCCTTGGACTGCAAGGCGATCCAACCGGTCAGTCCTAGAGGAGATCAACCCTGACTGCTCTTTAGAAGCCCAGATCCTGAAGATGAAACTCAAATACTTTGGCCACCTAATGAGAAAGAAGGACTCACTGGAGAAGAGCCCAATGCTGGGAACGATTGAGGGCAAAAGAAGAAGGGGACGGCAAAGAATGAGGTGGCTGGATGGAGTCACTGAAGCAGTCGGCGTGAGTTTAAATGGACTCCGGAGGATGGTAGAGGACAGGAAGGCCTGGAGGAATGTTGTCCATGAGGTCGTGGACACGACTTCACAATTAACAACAAGAACAAGTATTCCTTAAGATGCATAGATAGACATGCCTGAGCAGGACTCTGTTCAAGTCCTATTAATGCATCCTTGGCAGGCAGGCAAATAGGACACAGACATAAATAGAGAATATTTTTTTCCCACTTTTTCAGATACAGAATATGAACAGCAGGTGGCCTGTATGAATAATATATGAAGTTGATATATTTTTACAATAGTATAGGCCTTTCTCCATTAATCTAGTCTTTATAATAAGCCCGTGGATTCCTTTGCATCCCGAAAGAAATTTATACTCTGATGAAAAATGCAAAACCAAAGCTGTATAAAGGGACTTACACGGGATCGTATTTCTCTTTGCTCTTTCCCTAGTTATCTCAAGGTCATTGTGTTAGAATAACAGTGGGTTGCCTGCAACTTTCTCCACATCAAGGTGGTTTTGTTTCATTTTAAATAATGCGCTTCACATTTTCCAGGTTTTGCAAGTTATCTTTCTTCCCCTTTTACCTTGTGGTTGCATAAAATGGAAAGGGATTCCTTTTACGTTCGGACGATCATTCAATATGTGAATGCTTGGTCTGCTTTGGTCAACATTCTAGACAAGTTCTATGCTTTGCCGTTGGGTTGGGTGAAAGAAAGCTGTTCCTTATTGTGACTTGGAAGTAAGCTGCCTTGGGAAGTAAATGATAATTGGGTGCTCTTCAAGTCATTGGTATTGTTTGTTGGGTTTCCCACTGCACTTTGGATCTCTTACATGAGGCCTTCTTTCCAGTAATCTGAATCTATTGACTTGATTAACCATCAGGTTCTTTTTAACATGAGAGGAACAACTTCTTCTTCTTCTTCTTCTTCTTCTTCTTCTTCTTCTTCTTCTTCTTCTTCTTCTTCTTCTTCTTCTTCTTCTTCTTCTTCTTCTTCTTCTTCTTCTTCTTCTTCTTCTTCTTCTTCTTCTTCTTCTTCTTCTTCTTCTCCTTCTCCTTCTCCTTCTCCTTCCTCTTCCTCTTCCTCTTCCTCTTCCTCTTCCTCTTCCTCTTCCTCTTCCTCTTCCTCTCAGTGTACATAAAAGAAAAGATACATTTGTCAACAATCATAAGGTACAACACAATGATAGTCATAGAATAGAATGGAATGGAATGGAATGGAATGGAATGGAATGGAATGGAATGGAATAGAATAGAATAGAATAGAATAGAATAGAATAGAATAGAATAGAATAGAATAGAATAGAATAGAATAGAATAGAATAGAATAGAATTCTTTATTGGCCAAGTGTGATTGGACACACAAGGAATTTGTCTTGGTGCATATGCTCTCGGTGTACATAAAAGAAAAGATATATTCGTCAAGAGTCATAAGGTACAACACTTAATGATAGTCATAGGGAAACAGTCAATATAAATCTTAAGGATACCAGCAACAAGGTTACAGTCCTACAGTCATAAGTGGGAGGAGATGGGTGATAGGAATGATGAGAAGATTAATAGTAATGCAGACTTTGTAACTAGTTTGACACTGTTGAGGGAATTATTTGTTTAGCAGTGATTCCTCTTCCTCTTCTTTGTCTTCCCCCCCTTCCTCCTCCTCCTTCTTTTTCTCCTCCTTCTACTCTTCCTACTCCTACTCTTACTCCTCCTACTCCTATTCCCATGAGGTTCATTGCAAGACTTTAATAAAACAACTGTACCTTTGCACTGAAGACAAGATGGTGAAGAGTAGTTGAAATGGTCAATTACTGGGGGATCAAAAACATTTGACATAGACTTCATGACTTTCACTAATTTTGTTATTTTATCCTGGCAAAGTAGATAAAGAGACAGACTGAAGAAGTGAAGGTAATTTTCCAGGTGAGGAAGAAGAGAAAGAACAGCCTTCTTAGATAAAGACACTGTAACATACTTACTAGAATAGCAAAAATATACTATATATGAAGACAGTGAAAAAAATAGATGATGGTGATGATGATGATGATGATGATGATGATGATGATATCACACTATTAATGTTTTCATTTTATATCAATATTCCTAAACAGGTCATATTTATGAAATTTCATATTAAATTAAATTAAATATGAAATTTCATATTAAATATTCATATGTAAAAGAGGGCTGTGAAAATATTTACAGACCCCTTGCATCCTGGACATAAATTGTTTCAACTCCTACCCTCAAAACGATGCTATAGAGCACTGCAAACCAGAACAACTAGACAACAGAACAGGTTTTTCCCGAACGCCATCCCTCTGCTAAACAAGTAATTCCCTCAACACTGTCAAACTATTCACTAAGTCTGCACTACTATTAATCTTCTCATTGTTCCTATCACCCATCTCCTCCTGCTTATGACTGTATGACTGTAACCTTGTTGCTGGTATCCTTAAGATTTATATTGACTGTTTCCTAATATGATTTGATTGCTTATTTGTACCCTATGACTATCATTAAGTATTGTACCTTATGATTCTTGATGAATGTATCTTTTCTTTTATGTACACTGAGAGCATATGCACCAAGACAAATTCCATTTGTGTCCAATCACACTTGACCAATAAAGAATTCTATTCTATTATTCTATTCTATTCTATTCTATTCTATTCTATTCTATTCTATTCTATTCTATTCTATTCTGTTCTGTTCTGTTCTGTTCTGTTCTGTTCTGTTCTGTTCTGTTCTGTTCTGTTCTGTTCTGTTCTGTTCTGTTCTGTTCTGTTCTGCTCTGCTCTACTCTACTCTACTCTACTCTACTCTACTCTACTCTACTCTACTCTACTCTACTCTACTCTACTCTATCTGTTAAATATTTAAATCTATTATATACTCTTCAAAATAAGCTGACAAAAACATATTGCCTTGACAACTTCCAAAGTAGGCAGACGGCTTGAGATCCACAGACAGTGGATATCGAGTGAGACATACTTTGCTTTATACCGATATATTTTGAGGTTCAGAGTTCAGCTGCTGCATGGAAAGAATGCCAATTAAAATGTTGATCAGGTTAAGATACTGTGAAAAAAACACAGATTTCAAACTTCCTCAGTTGAATGCTTACTAAAGATGATAAAATAGATGGAGTTGTTTTGTTTCCTTGGAGGAGCAGTTGTTGATAACAAAAAAGATTATAGTTGGTTGTAAGGAAAACATCTTTATTTCAAAGCTGATTAGAAGGACTTTTTCTGAACGTAATTATCAAGGCAATAGAGATTGACCAAAAACAAAACAAAACAAAAAAACCTGAATGGACCGTTTTACTGCATTCCTATATTACCACAGCAAGCATTGGAAGAATAAACATTTTTTTTCTGGAGTAAGTTTCATATAGCCAACTACTTTGCAATGGAATACAATCTTAAAATATGCTGTTTTCAGAAAAATTTGGACATTTTATAATCATCAAGAACCATGATTACCCTCAAGGTTAGTAAAGATGTTTAAGCAGTGGTGAAATCCAATTTTTTTTACTACCGGTTCTGTGGACGTGGCTTGGTAGGCATGGTGTTGCTTGGTGGGCGTGGCTTGGTGGGCATGGCAGGGGAAGGATACAGCAAAATCTCCATTCCCAGCTCACTCCAGGGGAAGGATACTGCAAAATCTCCATTCCCACCCCACTCCAGGGGAAGGATGCTGCAAAATCTCCATTCCCATCCCACTCTGGGGCCAGCCAGAGGTAGCATTTTCCTGTTCTCCAAACTATTCAAGATTTCCGCTACCGGTTTTCCAGAACCTGTCAGTACCTGCTAGATTTCATCCCTGTGTTTAAGGATAAATCTGCAAAATGTCACCAGATACCTGGTTCATACTGTCATATGTGGTGGGCATGTCAAAAAAAAAAGGGGGGGGGAGAAAAATACATACATAGCTGGGGGAAAAAAATGACAAAACAACATATAGACTTGAAACCAGAGACATTTTTGTTGGGCATTTTACCGGACAAGTATAACAAAGGGAATGTATATCTGATTTTACATGCATTGACTGCAGTGAGAATAATATTTGCACAACAATGGAAAAGTGAAATGATCCCCAACAGATGAAAATGTGATTAGAATAATATTAGAAAGTGCAGAAATGGATAGCACTTACAATTAAGGGGAAAAAAAATAAACTGAGTAATTGTTGACGTGGGACCTATATTATCAATGGCTAGCTGACAAAAACAGGAGCTAGAAACAGGGAAATATGTGAAAGGATCAGCAATATAAGGAAGATAGCCTAACTTGGTTAAATAAATAGCATGCTTACTACTGTTATTAATATTAATATAATTGATATTGGTGCAATGAATATTGTTCTAAACACTTTGATTATTATTTCCTAAAATGATTTGTTCCCTGGCAACCAGAGGTGGTATTAGTCAGTTCAGGCCGGTTCGCCTGAACTGGTAGCAGAAATCATGAGTGGCTCTGCCCACCTGTCCCAGCTCTATGCCATCTTGTTTAGGCATGCTTTTTGGGCTGGGCACATGCGCAGAAGATGCACGCACCAGCAAAGCTCATGTGTGGATGGCCGGGCACATGCGTGGCCGAGGCATTTGTGCTCACATTTGCGAACCGGTAGGGAAAGTAAGTAAATACCATCCCTGAAGACAACACACTGTTCAATTGAAATTGGAACTTTTTGTATGTTAAAATAAATAAAATAAAAACTTACACACACACACACACACACAAAAACCCAACCCAACCCATGGTTACAGAACTGTAGAGTTGCCCCATACCTTTATTTCTCTATATTGGTCTACAATTTAGACCAATTCAAATCAAGTTAAAACTGATTCTGGAATGAAGGAAAAACTGTATTGCTTTTAATGTCTGTGTCCTAATATTTCAATTGTCAAGTCAACTTGATTCCATGGTCAACTTGAAAAGAAGTGCAATAACTCCTACTTTTTAAAGAAATGTAAATGGAGAGAAAGTTCTAAAACTTTCTATGTTTTTAGATGATTTTGGGAGCCTGGAGAAGTTGTTAGGAAATGGTCATTGCCTAACTAGTTGGCCAGGTAATATATAATCCAACATTGTATGTTTGTATTGTGTAAATGTATTATGTTGCTTTAAGAACATTGCTGAGTCATTCTGCATCCTGATTGGATGAGCTCTGTAGCCAATGTATTTAAGGAGAGCTTAATTGTGGTTAGTATGAACACTACACCATATTTTTACCTGCTACTATGCTGTAACTATTTTTGATCTCTCTAAATGGTCATTGTTTGATCATGCTTTATTTATTACTGTTTCCTGATATTTATTGAACTATTTTTATATTGTTCCTGAATGTTCCTTGTATTTTTCTACAAACTGGTAAGAAGATTTGATATCCCTGGATTGATCTTGTATTCCACTTTATATGGCTAAGACTTGGATTGTTAAAAGACTATGAATTCACTTTACCTTTAAAGTAAAATACTATAAAACCAGTTTGTCTGCATGTTATTCACAATTACTCTCAAACCCGTTTCCGTGCGTAAAAACTTCTAATGGTACTCTGCTTTATGAACCATGACTCTGGTGGTGACACAACAATATCCTTAACAGAAGTGATCCTTTTTTCCCATTCTCTTCCATTTGAACATTGAGTTCCTCTTACACTTTGCTGAACATAAAAGAGCTGTGAAATTAACATCGGATCGTTATTTGTTATTCATAAAATATGTATAAAAAATACTCTCAAGTGTATGTGTTAGTGAGCAAGTTGTTCCATTATCACATGATGGAACAAATAAACAGATTGTAGGTGGCCTGGGTCAGACAGATTGATTAGAAGACATTTCATTAGATGATGGTTGCTAAAATTCACTGAAACACTCTTTCTTTACAATCACTCATAGACTCATCGCGTGACAGATCATTTTTCTTCTCCTCTAATTACTTGAAAAATAGACACAGAACAATTTCCCTCGTCTGTCTCCATTTGTTGGATCTCTGCCATTTTTCATTCATTTAACAATTTCTTTTCTCCCTCTGAATTTGGTGCCTGAATTTCAATAAGTTATTTGTCTAAGCATTGGGATGGAATAGAAATATTATGCGCAACCATCAATTCGGAGGAGATGACTTAATAGTTTGGCTTGTGATGTGTGCAGGGCGTACATATGCTACAAAGGAAATTTTCAAACTTATTGCTAATGTTTTCAAATTCAGATGACTGAAGGCAACGCCAAATTATACTGTAGATCTAAGTATCATTCTCAAAACTCTAGGATATACTGTATGGTAGCTTAGTATCAACTTCAGCAGAGAGGAAAAATAAATAAGAAAATAACAATAAGAAAAATAAATCTGGTAGACGAAGAAATATCCAAAGAGAATTGAAACATTACAAAGAACATTTGTTTCCAAAATGGGAAATATTTAAAACACTGTTCTATCAAGCACACAATTTCACATTGAGTGTGATTTTTGCATTCTCTATATCTAGTACATAATACGAAATGATCTCATCTTGTTTGTGGGAGTTATAATAACTAGAGGCAGCCAAAGCTACATTGATGGAAATCATATTCTATAGCAACACAGACTAGCTCAAGTATTTGAGTCATTTTAGTCACAAAACCCTGTGCAAAATAAATGAATGGACCTATAATTGTATTCATTTTTTTATTTTATAAGTTTTTATAGCCCATCCAACTTGAAAGTTTTCAAGCAAGTTACAAGAAGAAATCATAAAGACAACAATAAAATCAATCAAAAGAAGACGAGCAGCAATAATTTATTTATTTATTTATTGGTTCGATTTATATGCCGCCCTTTTCCGGAGACTCAGGGTGGCTTACAATGCGTTAAGCAATAGCCTTCATACTTTTGTATATACCTGCTTAGTAGGGCTTTCGGTCCCCCCTAAGCGGTGTTCTTTTTTTATACAAAGTCAGCTTATTGCCCCCACAATCCGGGTCCTCATTTTACCCACCTCGAAAGGATGGAAGGCTGAGTCAACCTTGAGCCTGGTGAGATTCAAACTTGTAGTAATTGCAGACAGCTGGTGTTACTTAACAGTGTTTTAGTCTGCTGTGCCACCAAGGCTTTTTAAATCAACAATAAGAATTCAGCATTTCCCTAGACCAGAGGTAGGGAAGGATTGCCCTTTTATGACTTGTGGTCTTCAACTTCACTGGGCCTACAATATGGGTGTTAAATTTGCTTCGTCATGGTGTAATCACATGACGTATCATGAACTTTTCCCCCTTCGCTAAACCGGACGTGGGCATGGCCAGTGCATGATGCATCTGGCTTGTGGGCCATGAGTTTGACACCCCTGATCTACAAGGAGAAAGCCTTAGAAATAAAAGTAGCTTAATTTGACCAGAATTGGGTCACTGATAAAGGAAATTAAGTCCTGAGTATTAACTGGCTCCAGTTTCCAAGATACAGCTTCAGGTCAACATTGCATCAAAATAATTCCAAATTACAAGGGGGATGTACAATTATGCTCCGTAGCTTTTCTGCAAAATGTGATACAGCAACGAGAATGGTGCCACACCAATCATTATATATTGATCTTTTTGTTGATATCTGTTGTGGCTCCGTTGCCTGAGCCTGGGCTATCAACAGATGCAGATGCAGACTCTGAGAGTGAGGGAGAGGAGTTGGTAAGGCCTCCCTCTCCAGGACTCACCTCTCTGGCAAAGCCTCCGGAGGACACCAAAGGCCAAACAATAGGCTAAGAGCTAAGCACATCCCCGCAGCCACAGGTGGACAGCGACGAAGAAGATAAGTGCTGTCTGGACCCTCGGCAGAGGCGCAGGGAGAAGCATGCGCAGCAGAGGGGAAGGCGTGCCAGAGATTAACTGAGTCACTGGACCACACCCCACAGGGTATAAATGTGGGTGTGGTGGCCGGTTCAGTTTGTGACAAGCAAAAACTGGAAATAATACATGATCTCTGCTTTACTGGACTTTGCCTGCTTTATCGGACTGCATTTGGATTAATCCTTGTATTGTTGAAACTCTGCCTGTTTTATCGGAATGCTTGCAGTCTAATCTTTGTTTTGTGTGAGTAAAGTCTGAATTGGCAGCTAGCCACTGGGTTGCTGCCAGCTTTATCTTCAAAGAGTTTTGTTGTGTGGCTTATTAACTCTGGGCCGTCTGTGGGGATGCGTGTGTGGTACGGGGACAGAACAATATCAATAACATAACTTTCCATTCATTTATTGGTTTTTCATAACATTTTTATGCTTTTTGCATGAAAGACTGACAGCTCTAACATCAGATTAAATGACAAGGTTCCATCTTTATTCGGTATCTAAATTGCGCTTTTTGGCTTTTCTCTGTGGACTGCAGTAGGACCGTCCCTGGGGAGATTCCAGCAGTAATCGGCACGCAAGGACAGACTCCGTTTCCCTTGGTAGCTTTTCTCCATGCCTGCAATATCCTGGTGGAATCTCTCCCCATGCTCATCACTCACTGCCCCACAGTTCAAAGGGAAATCATCTAAATACGAGCGTAAGAAGTGAATTTTCAGTGACCTATTTGCACCAAGTGCTTTGTAACATGGTTTTCATAGTCATCTGCCTTGCTGTTCTCAATGTGAAGATAAATGTATATACTTCCATGTGGTACTTTTCATTCTACTGTACTTTGTCGAGAAGTTATTAAGCATCATGGTCATTAGACAGCTCTCTCTCTCTTGTAGGCAAATATACTCGCCTGTGTATAAATCTTTATTGTGAAATATCTTGAAAACTTTAGCCAACCAGCATCTTTATCACCTGTTTTCTAATTCATCTAATCAAAATATGTAAAATTAATACATTTTATCTCAGAGATCGATAATCTATCGGTCTCTCTCTCTCTCTCTCTCTCTCTCTCTCTCTCTCTATCTATCTATCTATCTATTTACCGGTATCTATCTATCTATCTATCTATCTATCTCTTTCTTTCTTTCTTTCTTTCTTTCTTTCTTTCTTTCTTTCTTTCTTTCTTTCTTTCTTTCTTTCTTTCTTTCTTTCTTCTCTCTCTCTCTCTCTCTCTCTCTCTCTCTCTCTCTCTCTCTCCCTCTCCCTCTCCCTCTCCCTCTCCCTCTCCCTCTCATCTATGTATCTCTCATCTCTCATCTACCAATTTCTCTCTCTATCTCTCTATCTCTCTATCTCTCTATCATCTCTCTATCTATCTATCTATCTATCTATCTATCTATCTATCTCTATTTCTCTATTTCTCTCTCTCTCTCTCATCTATGTATTTCTCATCTACCAATCTCTCTCTCTCTGTCTATCTATCTATCTATCTATCTATCTATCTATCTATCTATCTCTATTTCTCTATTTCTCTCTCTCTCTCTCATCTATGTATTTCTCATCTACCAATCTCTCTCTCTCTGTCTATCTATCTATCTATCTATCTATCTATCTATCTATCTATCTATCTATCTATCTATCTGTATGTATCTATCTCTATTTCTCACTCATTCTCTCTCTCTCCTATCTATCTATCTACTTACCAATCTCTCTGTCTCTCTGTATAACAACTTCAGATATCCTGTCATTATAAGCTCATAGTCACTTCCTGAACTCTAGAACTCTCTGAGATCAATGCTCTTTCTTCCATCCTAGAATCGATTTGGGTCAAAAAGAGCACTTTTGGATGCTGAGCAAATGACCCGGAAACCTGGTGAAGCTTTGGTGAAGCTTATTTATTAACAGTGGATGTTTACTCACCATGGCTAATAATCGAATCTTGTTAGACAAACTGAGCTAGCATTAAGGCTGCCTTCACCTCTCCCTGTCTAGTTAGAGAAAGCAGCCCACAGTTCCTTGATGATTGTCATATGTGATATAAGATCCTGGTTGAATTTCTTTCCTTCCTTCCTTCCTTCCTTCCTTCCTTCCTTCCTTCCTTCCTTCCTTCCTTCCTCCCTCCCTCCCTCCCTCCCTCCCTCCCTCCCTCCGTCCCTCCCTCTTTCTTCCTTCCTTCCTTCCTTCCTTCCTTCCTTCCTTCCTTCCTTCCTTCCTTCCTTCCTTCCTTCCTTCCTTCCTTCCTTTCTTCCTTCCATTCTTCCTTCCTTTCTTTCTTTTTCTTTTTTGGTCATTCCTCCTTCATGCCTCCCTTCAGGCCATTTCGTGTTTCTTGGACATGGTTTCATTAGCGCTCATTATAAGTTATTCTGGTCCCCAGTTATAATTTGATAGAGGCAGTACACATTTGCACAGAGGCCTTTTCCTGATTTTCTGACTCCATTTTTGACATGCTAAGAGCATTTCTATGGAAAATATATAATGTGGGTTATTATTTTAATCAGAAAACTTGTCCGCCCCCCATTGCAGACCTCCGTCAATGAATAAATGACATTACTTTTTGCTTGACGTCTACCAGTTCTGTAAAACTAGCGCTTGCAATGTTAAAATTGCCAGCTTGGCTTTAGCAAAAGATAAAAAACATTTATATAATCAAGAGCTTTTTTTTAAGTGTCTGCTTTCTCTCATCTCAAGAAAATCTCTCTCTCTCCCTCCCTCCCTCCCTCCCTCCCTCCCTCCCTCCCTCCTCCCTCTCCCTCCCTCCCTCCTCCCTCTCTCTCCCTCCCTCTCTCCCTCCCTCTCCCTCTCTCTCCCTCCCTCCCTCCCACTCTCCCTCTCTCTCTCCCTCCCTCCCTCCCTCTTCTTTCTCTCTGTGTCTATCATTGTCTAACCAATTTTGGCACCCTCATAAAGTACATCCAATGAAAAAATATTTGAACATTACTCTGATTAAAACATAGATACAGAAATGAAGCTTTTACATCAAGATTCATTAGGTCAGAAAAGTTGGTTAATGTGCTGTTTTGCTTCTAGTTATCTTGAAAGTAAATTCAAGTTACTTTTCTAACTTCCTAAATGTTTTCTAAGCTAAAAGCGACACAGATCTACTATATGATATTCTTACAATACAGATCATCCAGTTCAAGTCACCAAGTGAGACTTCTTCACGCTTCCTTTCAGATGTCGCCAGTATTATTTTTAACCACACTTTAAAAGTCTCCTATAAACAGTTGAAATGTACTAATATGATCCATGGAAATAAGCTATGACTAAGTCTGAATGATTAACTGAATGTGAGAACAAAATTAACATTCTTAAACATTTCCTACACAACCAGGATTGATTAGGGTGTTCAAGTTATTAAATAATCTTCAGGCATGAAATTTCTTGGGTAGTTTCTTTCAGTGGACATTCATTTAATCATTTGTCCTGGCTGAAAACATCTTAGTGTCCAAGTCCAGAAGACAAAAATGAGCAATTTGCACAATATTTTACAACATACAATTTAATAAAGTGAGAATCTAAGGAGGACAAGACAGTTCTGGTCACCATAATCCCCAGGGATGAAATGCTACCGGTTCAGGCTGGTTCACCTGAACCGGTAGTAAAAATTGCTTTAAAAAAGTAAAAAAAAAAAAAAAAAAAGGTTCCGACAATAAGCTGTGACAATCAGCTGTGTCCACGATCATCGGAACCTTTTTTTTTTTACTTTTTAAAGCATTTTTTTAACTAAAAAAGTTTAAAAAAGGTTCTGACGATCAGCTGTGACAATCAGCTGTGTCCGCGATTGTCAGAACCATTTTTTTAACTTTTTTAAAGCATTTTTACTACCTATTTGACCGAATGAGTAGTTTAAATGCTTTTAAAAAGTTTTTAAAAAGGTTCTGACGATCAGCTGTGACAATCAGCTGTGTCCACGATCATCAGAACCTTTTTTTTTACTTTGTTAGCATTTTTTATCTAAAAAAAGTTAAAAAAAAGTTCTGATGATCAGCTGTGACAATCAGCTGTGTCAGCAATTGTCGGAACCTTTTTTAAAAACTTTTTAAAGCATATTTTTACTACCTATTTGCCCGAACTAGTAGTTAAAAAATGCTATAAAAAGTTTTTTAAAAAAGGTTCCAATGATTGCAGACACAGCTGATTGTCACAGCTGATCGTCAGAACTTTTTTAAAAAAAAAAATTAGTTAAAAAATGCTTTAAAAGTAAAAAAAAAAAAGTTGGCCACACCCACCCAGTCACATGACACCCCACCACCACCAAGCCATGCCCACCAAGCCATGCCCACAGAACCAGTAGGGAAAGTTTTTGAATTTAACCACTGATAACCCCCCCAAAAATGCTGAAGCACTAGAAAGAGCACAGAGAAGATCCCCCACAAAGATGATAAGAGGTCTTATTTTTGCTAATTAGATAGATTTGTTGTTATAGAAAGGGCTAGTATATACTATTGTGTAAAAGTAAAAAAGTTGAGCTTGTAATGTTATTATCTTCTACTGTGCCAAACAGAATTGGAAGTCAATGCCTTTTTCTTTCTTTTTTTCCCCTCTCTACCTCCTATTTTATTTTCTTTCCTTCTTTCCCCCTCCTACTTTTTTTTGTTACTTTTTATTTCCCTTTGTATTTTATATTTTGATAAACCAATAAAAATGTGATAAACAAAGATGGTAACGGATCTGGAGGCTGAAACGTACGTTGACTGTTGAGGGAACTAGGTATGTCTAGTCTACTGAAGTGAAGGATTAAGGCATATGATAGCTCTCTTCATAGACTTGAGGGGCGGCCACAGAAAAGAGAGCAGAACTTCGTTAGATGGAGATCCAGCTTGGAACTAAGGAGGAATTTCCTGACAGAACCTGGGACATTTGCAACTATCAGAAAAAGGAATTGATTGCCAAGCATCTGAATATTGATCACATGATCATGGGGATGCTGCAATGGTCGTAAGTGTGAAAAATGGTTATAAGTTGCTTTTTTTCAGTGCCTTTGTAACTCAATGAACTGTTATATATTTCTATCCTTTAAATATCCTATCACAGTCTTACCAGTACTTTAGCCAATCTGAGTTATACCAGTAACAGTAATAGAGTTGGAAGGGACCTTGGAGGTCATCTAGTCCAACCCCCTGCTCACGCAGGAGACCTGTGCTAGGGATTCGAACCGCCAAACTGCCGACCTCTCTGATCGATAAGCTCAGTGTCTTAGCCACTGAGCCACCTAGTCAGGCTTAGTTGCCAGAGTTGCCACACTTTGGTTTGCTTTAAATGAAGCCATGCCGGGGGCCCCTCGGAGATTTGGATGGTCCCCACTCTGTGGGTGTTTTGAAAGGCATTGAGCACCTGGCTCTTCGCCCAGGTCTTTGGTGAAGGGCCTTTTCGATTATGGGGGTTACTTTGCCGTTCTTGTCAACTATCTGTAAATCAACCCAAATTGCTGGGTGACAGATAATAATAGCAACAGCAATAGCCCTTAGACTTATATACCTCTTTACAGTGCTTTACAGCCCTCTCTAAGCGGTTTACAGAGTCAGCCTCTTGCCCCCAACAATCTGGGTCCATTTTACCCACTTTGGAAGGAGGATAGGCTGAGTCAATCTTGAGCTGGGATGGATGGATGGATGAATGGATGGATGGATGGATAGGGAAGGGAAGCGAAGCGAAGGGAAGGGAGGGAGGGAGGGAGGGAGGGAGGGAGGAAGGAAGGAAGGAAGGAAGGAAGGAAGGAAGGAATAGCCCTTAGACGTATATACAACTTCACAGTGCTTTACAGCCCTCTCTAAGCGGTTTACAGAGTCAGCCTATTGCCCCCAACAATCTGCATACTCATTTTACCCACTTCGGAAGGAGGATAGGCTGTGTCAACCTTGAGCTGGGATGGATGGATGGATGGATGGATGGATGGATGGATGGATGGATGGGGAAGGGAAGGGAAGGGAAGGAGGGAGGGAGGGAGGGAGGGAGGGAGGAAGGAAGGAAGGAAATGGGAGGGAGGGCAGAAGGAAGGAAAGAAGGAAGGAAGGAAGAAGGAAGGTATAGCCCTTAGACTTATATACTGCTTCACAGTGCTTTACAGCCCTCTCTAAGCAGGTTACAGAGTCAGCCTATTGCCCCCAACAATCTGGGTCCATTTTACCCACTTTGGAAGGAGGATAGGCTGAGTCAACCTTGAGCTGGGATGGATGGATGGATGGATGGATGGATGGATGGATGGATGGATGGATGGATAGGGAAGGGAAGCGAAGCGAAGGGAAGGGAAGAGAAAGGGAGGGAGGGACGAAGGAAGGAAGGAAGGAAGGAAAGAAGGAAGGAAGGAAGGAAGGAAGGAAGGAAGGAAGGAAGGAAGGAAGGAAGGAAGGAAGGAAGGAAGATATAGCCCTTAGACTTATATACAACTTCACAGTGCTTTACAGCCCTCTCTAAGCAGTTTACAGAGTCAACCTATTGCCCCCCAACAATCTGGGTCCTTATTTTACCAACCTTGGAAGGATGGAATATATATAGATAATAAGATTTAGAGTCTATTGCTGGGCGAGCCCTGTGCAGGCCTAAACAGAGGGGTGTTCCCCGTCCCTCAGAACCTCCATTTTGGCTGGCAAAGTGCCGGACAAATGTTGCAGAGCCTCTGCAGTTGTTTGTAAGGCTGAACAACTGCTTTGGTTCTGCAAGATTTGTAGTTTCGGGACTTGTTCGTGAACACGAGGAGGCACTGATTGCCAAACTTGGAACGCTCGTAATCCTGGGATTACCTGTATTTGCCTTTGTCCATGATCGACAAAATCATTGTCAGTTCATCATAAAAGAGAGCTTTACTTGGGAAGCTTCCATCCTCACACAACATCTGCCTATCCCTGGTCACTGAGAAGAACTTGGTAGATGGACAAAAATGCCAAATCCAACAGATCCAACATCTGGATAACTGTGTCATCATCAGCGTCACCATAATTCCAAAATTATTAGTCGGGCAGATTTTAATGGGCTGAAAAACCTGCTTTGTGAAAAACTGATATATCAAAAAGAACAGGAAACATCTGTTTTAGCCCATTATCTGATGCCTATAAACTTTTTATCCAAACCATTGACCTCCCTGGTCTTCATTTCTCTCATTCTTCATGAATATGGTAATCGTTTGAGGAAAGCCTCAGTGAAGGAGTAAAATATTTATGTTTTGCTGATTCACATATCATACACCAGTGGCCTTTGTTCCTAATACTCACCGTGTTTCTTTTTGGCTTTCCTTGTAAACACACCTAAGTTGTTCAAAACTGACCTTTATGACTTCATTTCTTTTAGTGCGCAAAATGAAGATACTCATCTATTAGGGCCAACCCCAACAAATAATAATAGAAAATATCATCTTCTTTAGACCTACGTACTGCATCTACTTATTATTAGAAGGTGTAGGAGGACTTCAAAAATTGCATATATTCCTCGGTTCCCTCTAAGCTGACTGCCACCTCATACATTTAAATGTTCAAAAAAAAACCAAAAAAAAAAAAAAAAACCCCAAAGGTGAAAACCTGAATGAATAAAGTAATAGATGATCAAGAACTCAGTTGGATTTGACTTTTCAAGGCTAATTCAACCATATCAATGCAAAGCAAAGTAGAGAACAGAAGAATCTTCTCCACCCACTTCAAGTACCTTTAGTGTTGTGACGCAGGCCCAAGTAAGTAGTAAGAAAATCAGTCAGTGAAAAAAGAAACAAACTTTATTCGAACAGCTGAGAATTACTTCATTCCCGGCATCGTTCATCTAAATTAAAGCAAATTCCTCCCACACAAATTCCTCAGTCCTATCGCAAACCTTGGTCCAATTAGGCAAACTGCCAAAGGCCTTTTTTGGCAAACGTTCAGAAGTCCCAGATACAAAAATAAAAAGAAGATATAGATGAAGAAGAAGATGAAGCAACCAACGTTGTTTTCCGGCAAAGCCCAAACGCAGTTGCTGGTCTGTTTTAAGCCTTATGGGAGGGGCCAATCATCTCTTGGCCCTACTCCTGAGTCATCCTCTTTGCTTGAGCTGCTCTTGCCTTCTGGCAGCTCTTCTCATGCGTGCATTAGGAACAGGCTCCTCCTGTTCCTCTGCCTCTCTACTGTCAGCCTCTGGAGGCTCTGGAGTCTGCACCTCACTCCCCGATGGCCCTGGCCTCATCTCTGCCTCCGACGCAGAGCCCTCATCCGGGCCTTCCCCAGCCTCCAGGATTGGCCCATGTTCTTCCTCAGCCTCATCACTGTCTGACTCCGCTGCCAGCTCCTCAGACTGCTGGCGGACCACAACATTTAGATTCTTCACAATCCCCATCAGGGGTAGTATTCATTTACTTTCCTTACTGTTTGAGAATGTGAGTACGTGCCTTCCATGTATGCACCCAGCCTCAAAAATGCGCCTAAATAGGATGGCATAGAGTAGGGCACGGTGGGCGGGTCCACCTGTGATGTCCACTACTGGTTCAGGAGAACCGATCCGAACCAGCTGAATATCACCATTTGTTCTTTCCCCATCTCACATACGCACATCAGCAGTCGACCAAGAGTTAAAATAAACCAGCAGGCAAGAATTTCCTTTGATAACAGAATTGGCAGCAATCCAGTGGCTGCTTGCCAACAGTCTTTACTTACAAAGGGAGGTTTATCTCCTCCAACCGAAAACATCAAAGTCCACAAAAGCCAAAGAATAGTCAAGTCTAGTCCAAGAATCAGTCCAAGCAGAGCATATAACAAAGTTCCAGAAATGCAGAATGACTTGCTAGCTTTCAGTTTTGTCCGTCACAAAGCCTGTATGGCCACCACACCCCCTTTTATCCCCTGTGGGGTGTGGTCCAGTGACTCAGCTTAATCTTTGGCACACCTCCTTCTCTGCTGCGTGCGCTTGTTTTTCTGACACTGTCGGGGATCCAGCCAAGACTTATCTCCGTCGCTGTCTAACTACGGCTGCTCGGAAATGCTTGGCTCCTGGCCTATCTCTTCTCCTTCGGAAGACACCTGAGGCATTGCCAGAGAGGAGGGTCCTGGAGAGGGAGGCCTTGCCAACTCCTCTTCTTCACTTTCCCTCTGATAAGACGGGCTCGGGGGTCGGAGTCACAACACCACTGATCCTCATGCTTTTCCGTGGCTCAGCTTTCTGAAGACAGCTTAACTCAGGGATGTCAAACTCATGTTATCGCGGCAGCATCACGTGACATATAGGGACTTTTTCCCCCTTAGCTAAACCAGGCATGAGCGTGGCCAGCAAGTGATACATCCTGCCCATGGGCTGGGACTTT
This sequence comes from Pantherophis vulpinus, assembly GCA_037215915.1. Taxonomy (NCBI): domain Eukaryota; kingdom Metazoa; phylum Chordata; class Lepidosauria; order Squamata; family Colubridae; genus Pantherophis; species Pantherophis vulpinus. The sequence continues at coordinate 77,911,328 of JAXLNS010000008.1, forward strand.
GACAACCCTGGTTTAACTGGTATGAAAATCATAATATTTCAACACTTGTGTGCTTGCCCTGGATAGCCTGTTGACTTGTCTTTAACGTCACCTAGTTTTGCTGTGTGCTTATATTAAGAATTTGCTATTTATTGTGGGTAACCCTGAAATGTTTACATATCCAACAACTTAAATCTATGAATATCTACTCATTGAATTCAATGACAATAGAATAGAATAGAGTAGAGTAGAGTAGAGTAGAGTAGAGTAGAGTAGAGTAGAGTAGAGTAGAGTAGAGTAGAGTAGAATAGAATAGAATAGAATAGAATAGAATAGAATAGAATAGAATAGAATAGAATAGAAGGGACCTTTGAGGTCTTCTAGTCCAACCCCCTGCTCAAGCAGAACTATACTAATTTAAATAAGTAACTGTTCAGTCTCTTCTTAAAAACATCCAATGGATGGAGAGCCCACGATTTCTGGAGGCAAGCTGTTCCACTGTCAAGTTCTCCCTCCCTCCTGCTCATGGCAACTTGAAAGCTTTGCAAGTTGACATCCACTGGTTAATTGTCCTCACTGTTAGGAAGTTTCTCCTTAATTCCAAGGTTGCTTCTCTCTTTGATTAGCTTCCAACCCTTAGTTTCTTGTCCTGCCCTCTGATGCTTTGGAGAATAATTTGACCCCCCTCTTCTTTATGGCAGCCCCTCAAATACTGGAATACTGCTATCATGTCGCCACTAATTCTTCTTTTCTTTAGACTAGCCAGAACCAAACTCTGCAACCATTCTTCATATAGTTTGGTCTTCAGGCCTTTGATCATGGTAGTACAGGGTACTACAGGGTAGTACAGGGGTTTAAGGCACCCTGTTATTAAGCTGGTTATTAAGACCAGCTGCCTGCAATTACTGCAGGGTTCGAATCTCGCCAAGGCTCAAGGTTGACTCAGCCTTCCATCCTTTCTAAGGTAGGTGAAATGAGGACCCAGTTTGTGGGGGCAATAAGCTGACTTTGTATAAATATACAAAAGGATGAAGGCTATTGCTGAGCACATTGTAAGCCGCCCTGAGTCTTCGGAGAAGGGCGGCATATAAATCAAATTAAAAAAAAAAAAAATCTTAGTTGCTCTTCTCTGAACTTTTTCCAAAGTCTCAACATCTTTTTTGTAGTATGGTGACCAAAATTGGTTGCCGTATTCCAGGTGTGTTCTTACTAGGGTTTTATAAATTGGTAATAGTACTTCACGTCATCTTGATTCTATGCCTGTTTATTCAACCCAAGATTGTATTAGCCTTTTTGGCTGCTGCATCATATTCAAGTGATCATCCACCTGGACTCCAAGATCAAGGTATTGAGCTTTTCTGTTGTTACAAAGGTATCACATTAACTACCATGTAGATTTTTAACTAATTCAATTAATTAGTTTTTAATTAAGATTGCCGGGAGAAATATCAACAACCTCAGATATGCAGATGATACCACTCTAATGGCAGAAAGCGAAGAGGAACTAAAGAGCCTCTTGATGCGGGTGAAGGAGGAGAGTGCAAAAGTTGGCTTGAAACTCAACATTAAGAAAACTAAGATCATGGCTCTCGGCCCTTTCAATTCCTGGCAAATAGATGGGGAAGAAATGGAGGTAGTGACAGATTTTATTTTCCTGGGCTCCAAGATCACTGCAGATGGGGACTACAGCCAAGAAATTAAAAGATGCTTGCTCCTGGGGAGGAAAGCTATGGCAGCATACTAAAAAGCAGACATCACCCTGCCAACAAAAGTGCGTATAGTCAAGGCTATAGTTTTCCCGGTTGCAATGTCTGTGAAAGTTGGACTGAGAAAGAAAGGCTGAGCGCCAAAGAATTGAGGCCTTTGAATTATAGTGCTGGAGAAGACTCCTGCGAGTCCCTTGGGCTGCAAGGCGATCCAACCGGTCAGTCCTAGAGGAGATCAACCCTGACTGCTCTTTAGAAGGCCAGATCCTGAAGTTGAAACCCAAATACTTTGGCCACCTAATGAGAAAGAAGGACTCACTGGAGAAGACCCTAATGCTGGGAATGATTGAGGGCCAAAGAAGAAGAGGACGGCAGAGAACGAGGTGGCTGGATGGAGTCACTGAAGCAGTCGGCATGAGTTTAAATGGGCTCCAGAGGATGATAGAGGACAGGAAGGCTTGGAGGAATGTTGTCCATGGGGTCGCGATGGGTCGGACATAACTCCGCAACTAACAACCAAAATATTAACCATTTAAAGCTTCTTGTCTTTCCTGTTTGCTGCTCTGCAGCCATTAAGTATTTGATTCATGTAAGTTTCGAGGAAATCCTGTCTGTCTTTTATTGTGGATATCTGATGCTTTCCCTTAGTTTCTGCAAGGCACCGGCAACGATTTAGCAACAAACTACATATTGATTTGAACCAGGGGTCAACTCATCAACATGATAAGAAAACTATATCTGCATTTCTATCACAACCTACAAGAATTCCATCAAATTCAAATAAATATGATGGAGGGATCAACGAGCAGGTGACTTAGATAACCAGAGTAGAATATGGACAAACTTTTTTAGTGTCACTGGTTGAACTATATAGGCTTTCGTTCCATGCTAGTTTGGTAATGTGGAAGCAAAGAAAAAAGAAAGATAACAGAAATATCTATGCTAGAAAAACCTTGGTGTGTTATCAACTCTTGACAGAATCACACTGTCTTTACAGCTGAACATCAAGTTGTCATTTCCCTTGCTATTCTCTGTCTCTTCTCCCATCATCCCAATTTCTTCTATTATGGACATTCAGAATTTTTTTTGGCTCTGATTTGCTCTATTTTTTTTTTTTTCAATAGTTCAGAACACAACGATCCCACCGAATTCCTACTTCTTCAGATTTCACGATATTGTTGTGGCCCGCCAGTGGCCTGCAGAGATTGTGGCTGATCCCGACAACGAGGAGGCTGGTGTGGTGTCGCGCCAGCAGCCTGCGCAGCCAGCGCTCGTGTTGGACAGCAAGGAGGCCGAAGAGGATGTGGTGCCAGAGGCAGAGACTCAGCAGGGCCTTCAGAACCTCCAGAGGTTCCTTCCAGTGGAGAGAGCGAAGTGGAGGAGCCTCTCCTCAATGCTCGGGCACGCAGAGCTGCCAAAAGGCAGGAGTGGCTACTCAGGAGGAGGAGGTCTACTCGAGAGTAGGGCTTGAGTATAATTGGCCACTCCCTTAGCCTATTTAAGTCGCACGCAACTAGTGCTTTCTTGTTAGAAACAACGTCTCATTACTACAGAGCATCTTAGAGAGCGAGCGATTTCTCATATCTGGTTTTCTGGGCTGGTTGCCAACCTTTGTCGGACTTTGTTCTTAATAACTTTGATAAGGACCCTTTGCACGGGAAGCCTGCATTCTTGAAAGGGGTTTATTTGGAATTAAACAGTGTTTGCGAAGCTTGGTGTGTGTCACATTCACTGGGAATCCGAAACTGGGGCAGAACAGATATGCTCTTTTGATTTTAAAAGCTCTATCTAATCCCCCACAGTAGGAAATAGTATTTATGTAGAACACAGAACATAGAATAACAGAGTTGGAAGGGACCTTGGAGGTCTTCTAGTCCGACCCCTGCTCGAACAGGAGATCCTATACCCATGATGGCAAACTTATGGCACACGGGCCACAGGTGGCCCGCAGTGCCCTCTCTGTGGGCACATGAGCCGTTGCCCCAGTTCAGCTCTATAGCGCATGAATGTGCGCCTCCTGCTGGACAGCTGGTTGCCGGGTCTCTGACATGCATGCGTTGGGGGTGGGACATGTGCGGGGGGGGAACATACATGTCTGGGGGCATGCATGCGCAGGGGGCAGGGCAGTGGTGGGTTCCTCCTGGTTCGGTCCGGTTCGGCCGAGCCGGTAGCGGTGACGATATGATGTCACTGAACCGGTTCTCCCCCCCGACCTCCCACCCCCCACCGCCCCACGTTATTCTTACCTTTTATTTGGTCCCACCCCCAAACTATTGCTGCCTCCTGAGTCCCAGCTGATGACTAGAGGGAAAAAAACTGTTTAAACTCTTGCCGTGGGGCTTCAAAGGGCCGTCCTACAGCTGATCAGTGTAAAAAGCAAACAAATGAGTCGGGTCGTAAGTGCGAGGACTGGTCGAAAGTGCGAGGACCTTCCAGAAATGACTCTGACCAGCTAGCCACGCCCACCTAGTCACATGACCTCCAAGCCACACCCACAAAATAAGCCACGCCCACAGAACCGGTAGTAAAAAAAATTAGAACCCACCCCTGAGGCAGGGGCATGCAGGGGACCCGCACTCGCATTGCATTTTGGGAGCTCAGACACACGCGCATTCGTGCACAGACTTGCATGCGTTGGGCACTCAGTCCAGAAAAGGTTAGCCACCACTGCCCTATACCATTTCAGACAAATGGCTGTCCATTTTCTTCTTAAAAGCCTCCGGTGAGGGAGCAACCCATATCACCGTTCCACTGGTTAATTATTCTAACTGTCAGAAAATTTCTCCTTAGTTCCAGGTTGCTTCTCTCCTTGATCAGTTTCCCATCCATTGCTTCTAGTCTTGCCTGCTAGTGCTCTGGAAAACAGGTTGACCTTCTCTTCTTTGTGGCAACTCCTCATTTCCCACTTTCTAGGAGGAATATTATGTTTATTGTTAGATCGGGCGATGGAAGAAACAGGACTCAGTGCTAACAATAACAACAGCTCTTTATTGGTAGATTGGTGCAACCCAGCAGCTGCCTCGTCTGACTGCTTGCCCTTTTATAGGGAGCTGTCAGACTGGTCAGCCAATGGGGTTTGAGTATTTTCCTGCCGGATTGGCGGACCTGAGTGAAGCCTATGCTCACTCTAATTCAATATTTATATTTATATTTAATATAAACGTATTTATATTTAAACTGAGATGCTGGTGCCAGCTCCCTTCTGCAAGATTTGTACATACATTTATTTTTAAAAGTATGTATTATTATTATTATTATTATTATTATTATTATTATTATTATTATTATTATTATTATTATTATTATTATTATTATTATTATTATTATTATTATTATTATTATTATTGGTTAATCTTTAGTGAGATTCACAGCCTTTGAGGCTGGTTAATAGCTCAGCAGCTCGAGTCCTAACCAAGGACCTAGGAACTGTTAAGGAATCATAGGAGGATGTAAGCTGTAAGGTGGTTTTATTATTTATTATTATTATTATTATTATTATTATTATTATTATTATTATTATTATTATTATTATTATTATTATTATTATTATTATTATTATTATTTGAATTTGTATACCGCCCTACTCCCGAAGGACTCAGGGCGGTGAACAGCCAAATAAAATACATATAATACAAATGTTAAAAAACCATTAAAATACAATTAAATAATTGGCCCAGAAAATGAAATTTAAAACACCCCAAATTCATAAGACAAATTTAAAATTTAAAAATTTAATTTTTTTAATTTTTTTTTTTAAAGTTTAAAAGAGAAGTTAGGCCAGGCCGGCCTGCTGGAAAAGAAATGTTTTGATGGCACGGCGGAAAGCGTGCAGGTCCGGGATCCTCCGTATCTCCAGGGGGGAGCTCGTTCCAGATGGCCGGTGCCCCCACAGAGAAGGCTCTCCCCCTGGGGGCCGCCAGTCGACATTGTTTGGCCGACAGCACCCTGAGGAGCCCCTCTCTATGGGAGCGTACTGGTCGGTGAGAGGCTACTGGTGGCAGAAGGCGGTCTCGTAGATACCCTGGTCCTAAGCCATGTACATATGCCTACATTTCTTATAAATATATAAAAATGATTGGGATATTGTTAAAGTCATGAACAGTGCCCCCCGTCATGAAAATCCATATGGAAATAATGCTATGGTAGTGATCACTGAGAACACATTATATTTGCAGCATGGATTAAATAAGACAGCCAAGAAAAAATAATGCATCAAATCTCAAGAGGCTTTTATTTAAGAAAATAATTAAAAATATGCATAATGGTTAAAAAAAAGTAGAACAAGTAGATGAATTTGTGTACAAACAATGTTGCTGAGAGGAATAAAATGAACCGTACAAAAAAGAATGCTTCTGTCCATTTGATTATACAGAACTGAATGCTGGTAGGTCATGTGAAACCTGAAAAGGAAATTGAATTCGGTGGGAAATTGCTTACTTAAGAAGTTTGTATGGTTAAAAGAAGAAAAGTAGGGGAAACGAATTAATCAGTGTTGAATGCATGTGAACTAAATAGAAAAAAAAAGGAGTGATTTGTGTGAAAGAACAGTAAGTGAATTGGTTCAGTACAGAGAATAAAAGAAAATCAAATTGCAAAATAAATATGCTAGCGAAGAGTGAACAGGTTGAGAGGAAGGAAATACTGAGAAATACTGATAGATATATACAATAAATATATACAATATATATACAATATGTATGTGTATGTGATATGTATACATGCATGTGTATATGTACACATGTGTATGTGCATGTATATGTGATATGTATGTATACGGATACATATCTTTTAACGACCCCATAATTCCTTGCTGGGTGGAGTCTGGGCAACTGAATGGAGCTAGCAGAGTGTTTTAATGGCCAGATGCCCGTCCTGTCACCAATGCAGATGTTCTGTCCCCGTCTCACACACGCACACAAACAGACAGCCGGGGGTTAAATAAACTGGCAGACAACCAATTCTTCCGATAAGATGCTTGGCAGCAACCCAGTAGCTGCTTGCCAAGAACTTTTACTCAATAAACAAAATACACACAGTCAAGAATTGTCCATTCCATAAAATATATCTAAGGTCGATAATGTTGTTTCCAAAGATGCAATGTGACTCAATAATAGTTAGTTTTGTCCGTCACAGAGTCTGAATGGCCACCTCACCCCCTTTTATACCCTGTGGGGTGTGGTCCAGTGACTCAGCCTAATCTCTGGCACGCCTTTTCTTCTGTTGCACGCGCTTACCTCTGAGACGCTGCCGAGGATCCAGCCAAGACTCATTACCCTCATCACTGTCCACCTGTGGCTGCGTGGACGTGCTTGGCCCTGGCCCTATCTCTTGCCCTTCAGTGGACACCGAAGGCATTGCCAGAGAGGAGGGTCCTGGAGAGGGAGGCTTTGCCAACTCCTCTCCTTCACTCTTGGAGTCCTCTCCTGCCGATGACACATGCTCAGGTAACGGAGCCACAACAGCAGAGTTTTGTTCAACAGAAATATTCTCAGTGTGCCCAGTGTGAGAAATATCTGCCTCTACCTAAGATCGAATTCACAGACTCCTGATTGTGAGGTGAGAGCTCTACTTCTGGGCCACTGCACCACTCCTTGTATACATATACATATACATCAGGGGTGGGTTCTACTTACCTTTACTAGAGGTTCTCAATGGGCCCGCACGCGTGACTATAGATTAAAACGTATAGAGTGATAAATGTTTAGAGTTTTATGGTACAACGATGGAAATAATAGTTATAACTATGACATACAATATTATGTATTTAAAAGAGACTGCACTGTATGATTACAAGAACAATGGTTATAATCAGGGTGTATAATACTATGTATACTTAAAAAGGGCGTGATGCAGTCAGTACACTGTCGTTGCAAAACTGGAAATGTGATGTATAATAAAGGAAAATGTATAATAAAAACATTTTCTTTTCTTTTTTTTAAAAAAAGAGAAAAGTCTTCTTCCCTAGTTGTAAATATACTTCGAACTCATTCCCTGTTTTGGATTGGCTCCATTTATTTGACGGATAACCATGATAGGTGGGGAAGCCAGATGCCTGCTCCAATCAATTTAGAACAGAAAGCCTATCCTTGAGAAATCACTCTTAGGGCTGCCATAAAGTCCTCAACGATATAATTCATTAGACTTCAAAACCAGCCGTTCCCTCAACAGAATAATGCAGTAAACGTTTCCTTTCTCCCCAGCTGTTCGGGATAATTTGACATTTTTCATTACCTCTTGGCTAACAAGGGCTAGATATTGCGGCTAGAAGCTTATTCGTTTCATTAGCTATCATAATGTGTCCAGGTGCTTTGCTGGGCAGGCAGTGTAGCTGTTTCTCTTGATTTAATTTTGGAAGGCTATGAAAAGCGAGCCGAAAAAGTGTGGTGTCTGCCGTAGCTTCGTTTTGTAGCCTAGAATCTGATTTGCTTTGTGAACACCGGGTTATAGTCAAACCTCCTTTCAGAAGAAAGAAGGATTTGACTCACTTAAGGTTTCATTGATTTCAAAAGGCAATTTTGGTAGCAACATATCCTCAGATGTGCCACTTTTATGGCTGGAAAACAACAGTCAGTTTCATTATCAATGTTTATTTTAACTCTTCCAATACTTGGGTTGTCCAGTAAGACTGCTTATTAGACCTTGGAGCTCTTCTATTCCAACCGCCTGGAGGAGGAGGAGGAGGAGGAGGAGGAGGAGGAGGAGGAGGAGGAGGAGGAGGAGGCCCTCTCCGTGCGAGCGTACTGGCCAGTGGGAGGCTATTTGTGGCAGAAGGTGGTCTCGTAGATACCCTGACCCTAAGCCATGGAGTGCTTTGAAGGTGATCACCAAGACCTTGAAGCGCACCCAGAAGACCACCGGGAGCCAGTGCAACTCACGCAGGAGAGGTGTCACATGGGAGCATCTCGTCGCTCCCATACTCCCCCGTGCGGCCGCATACTTTTACAATGATATTTGAAATGATGGGGAAAGCAATAATATTGAGACCAGAAACTATATTACTGTTGATAATTAAGGAAATAGAACCAACAAAATATGAGAAAGAATTGATTAGAATTATGATTATAATGGGTAGAATTATAATAGCCAGATATTGGAAATTAGATGTGAATTTTAGAATAGAAGAATGGTATTGTGAAATGTGGAAATTAGCTTTAAACGATAAAATGACATGTGATATTAAAATTATAAATGGTGACTATAAAGAAGATATTTTCTGGAAAATTTGGAAACCATTCGTGGACTATGCGCTGGGAAAATTGGATGCTTCGGTACCTGTACCCCGAGAACGTGGATTTTGGTGATCATGAGGATATATCCGAAGAACCAAATCTTCCTTTCTTATGTATAGCACAGGGTGAAATATTGTATATGTTGTTTGTAATGTTAGTAATTTAAATTATTAAAAAAAAAAACCCATGTAAAACCATGTAAAAAAATGCTTTCAAAAGTCTCTGACGATCCAAGCTGAGTTGCTTGATTAGCAGGCAACTCAGCTGGGATCGTCAGAGCTTGGCTCGTCAGAGGCATTTAAAAGAAAAAAAGCCTCTGATGATCACGCAGTTCAGCTGGGCATGGGGGGGCAGGGGCAGGGATTTTTGTTACCGGTTCTCCGAACTGCCCGCCGACATCGCTACCTACTCGCCCGAGCCGGTCCAAACCGGGAGCATTTCACCCCTGATTTGTAGTAGTACTCCTGATCCCTGCTATACAATTTGGGATGAGCACCCTTTGAATGGTGTGGGAGTAGGGGTGGATTTCCAGAGAAAAATTGCACCACTCAGGTGACTCTGAGGACACAGATAAACCTCCAAGTGCTTCAACGACCCTCTAAAAGGATGCAAATGACCAGCTGTCTGCAAGGAATATAAATCCTTCCATTCCCCCACCATACAGCTAGAGCTGAAGAAGCTTCTTGGAGGAGAAGTGAAATGTCTTCAAAGAAAAACAAGAAAGTTCAGTTGCCTCCTTAAAAGGCAATTTTGGGACCTGCACTGTTAAGTCACTTCATTTTAATTGATCTCTCCATTTCAACTATTTTCATCAAGCCCAGTAAAATTCCACTGATGGGAAAATCAATTCATTTGCACAGTTCCCCAAATTATACAGTCAGCAAGAATAATTCCCCATGTTTCTGTGACTTTATATGGTTTACTAGATTTTATAAATCCTACACTCTACATAAAATTTGGTTCTGGAAAAAGTTTCATCCAGCAGGGGAGCTTTATCTATTTACACCAGAGACAGACAAATGCCAATTTTCATTCTGAATATTAAAATAAAACATCAACCATCAAAGCTTTAATCCCTGGTGAGAAGTTCAACCTCAAGTTGACATGTGTTGAAATTTTGAAAAGGGGAATTAGACATCCCTGTATTAATACATTTCAGACTAACATAATTTCTACTTTAATGGGGCTATTATCTGCAGTGTGGATTTTAATGTATTTTAGAATTTGGAAACTATATATCCTAAATCCTTCTCAATTATTATCTTTCTTCTGTGGAACAGTAGCAGTTTAACCTATGGGTAAAAGTTTGAAATTATTAAATATAACAAAAGTACCTCAGCCTTTTTTTTTTTATAGCACCTTATAAATATTTTCTATAATGCCTTCCTGGTGAATATGAAAGAAACGATTCCCCCCTCTCCTAAAATGCATAAATATTGACCCTAATCAATGATCGTATGGGGAAGAAATTTTGATTATAACATTGAATTAGAGAAATGGCAAAAATTATGGGATAGGAATTATAAATTGACGATGGCCTCAGCCTATAAAGAAAATCTTTACAAAATGTTTTACAGGTGGCACCTACCCCCAGCAAGACTGGCAAAAATGTTTAGTAACTTGTCTACAAAATGCTGGAAATGCAATCAGTCCCCAGGCACATACTACCACATGTGGTGGTCGTGCAGCAAAGCAAGAAAATATTGGAAGAAATTACATAATTGGCTGGAAGAGATAACTAAACAGAATATAGATTCGAAACCAGAATTATATCTGTTGGGAATAGATGAACCCCTCTCTCTCATCTATCTACCCACCTACCCACCTATCTATCTATCTATCTATCTATCTATCTATCTATCTATCTATCTATCTATCTATCTATCTATCTATCTATCTATCTATCTATCTATCTATCTACCAACCTACCTACCTACCTACCTACCTACCTAGCCATCTACCCACCTACTTCTCTCTCTCTCTCTCTCTCTCTCTCTCTCTCTCTCTCTCTCTCGCACACACACACACACACACACACATCTCTCTCTCTCTGTGTGTCTCTTTCTCACACACACAGAGACACACACTTATTTATCTATAAAGTAAATATACAAAATAGGTTCTTTGTAGCAGTTCCAATGTTTGCCACAAAGCAAATATTTCCCAAAGCGCCAGAAGGCAAGACAACTAAGGAGAAACTTCCTAACAGTGAGAACAATTAACCAGTGGGACGATTTGCCTTCAGAAGTTGTGAGTGCTCCATCATTGGTGGTTTTTAAGAAGAGACTGGACAGCCATTTGTCAGGAATGTTTTATAGGGTCTCCTGCTTGAATAGGGGGTTGGACTAGGTCCCTTCCTGTTAATTCTATCTATTCACAACTGTTCATTATTCCTTCCTATGTCATTGTTTTAAAAAATGCTGCCACCATGCAAGAAAAAAATGGATTTCTCAGAGACAGACAGGTATGGTTGACTTAGTCAGTGTAATGAAATTGTAAGAATGAGAAGCCTGCAGTCTTCTCCAGCTACATTTACCATCATCACTCACCTTCTCAATGCACACTGGTGGAAGGTGTGATTCAACAATGTCTACACAGCCACAATTTCCCTACCTCTATTCAGGATCCAGACTCAAAGAGAAAACTCATCCATTCCATTTTATCTTCCTCAGATTACATTTTCTTTCACAGTTGACCATTATCTTATCTTATCTTATCTTATCTTATCTTATCTTATCTTATCTTATCTTATCTTATCTTATCTTATCTTATCTTATCTTATCTTATCTTATCTTATCTTATCTCATCTCATCTCATCTCATCTCATCTCATCTCATCTCATCTCATCTCATCTCACCTCACCTCACCTCACCTCACCTCACCTCACCTCACCTCACCTCACCTTCCCTTGTCCTGTCCTATCCTATCCTATCCTATCCTATCCTATCCTATCCTATCCTATCCTATCCTATCCTATCCTATCCTATCCTATCCTATTTCTTTCTTTTTCTTTTTTCTTTTTTCTTTTTTCTTTTTTCTTTTTTCTTTTTTCTTTTTTCTTTTTCTTTTTCTTTTTCTTTTTTCTTTTCTTTTCTCTCTCTCTCCCTCCCTCTCTCCCTCTCCCTCTCCCTCTCTCTCTCCCCCCCCTCTCTCTCTCTCTCCCTCCCTCCCTCCCTCTCTTTCTTTCTTTCAAAATGGAGTTTAGTCTTCCTGTCAATTCTCCCAAAATTCTGTCTGCCTACCAATATTGCAGTTTCCTCTATATAGGACGTAAAACAATTGTATCTTCCTCCTTTTTTTGTTCTTTCACTCGATTTCACCCGGTGAAAGAAATACATGTGGTTGGGTTTCATTTTAAAAGTTTTGGAAATGCTTTATCTCACACGGCACTTTCTCAGTTTTCTTTTTAACAGCTAAATAGATTGAAATAAGAGTCCATTTTTCCATCTTGGTTTGATTTCCGAGAGCTACAAATCCCTGGGAAGGTCGCTGGCAGGTAATATTGTTGTAGCTACAAATATGGCCTATTTTTTCCTCAGTTAACTGTTAAACAAGATCATTGATTCCAACTGCTCAATACGGTACTCACAGCAAGACAGTTACATACTTATCCACCATCTCTCTCTCTCGAGTTTTAGGGCTTACGCCTCCATTGCTGTGCACCTTGTGGAGTCATTTACAGCTCTACCAATAACTATAGTCGCTTTTTAGCACTCTCCAGTGTGTTTTAGTTAAGCTCATCAGGACCAATAAAATGGCTTTTGATGATTTGTGTATCTTGTTTCATACAGCTCTTTTTTTTTTTTTTTTATAAAGTTGCATGTTGGCTTTAAAAGTTTAGACATTCATTCCAGTTGTTCTTCTCTTCTCTTCTCTCCTCTCCTCTCCTCCCCTCCCCTCCCCTCCCCTCCCCTCCCTTCCCTTCCCTTCCCTTCCCTTCCCTTCCCTTCCCTTCTCTTCTCTTCTCTTCTCTTCTCTTCTCTTCTCTTCTCTTCTCTTCTCTTCTCTTCTCTTCTCTTCTCTTCTCTTCTCTTCCCTTCCCTTCCCTTCCCTTCCCTTCTCTTCTCTCTCTTCTCTTCTCTTCTCTTCCCTTCCCGCTTCGCTTCCCTTCCCGCTTCGCTTCGCTTCCATCTTCTCTTCTCTTCTCTTCTCTTCTCTTCTCTTCTCTTCTCTTCTCTTCTCTTCTCTTCTCTTCTCTTCTCTTCTCTTCTCTTCTCTTCTCTTCTCTTCTCTTTCTCTTCTCTTCTCTTCTCTTCTCTTCTCTTCTCTTCTCTTCTCTTCTCTTCTCTTCTCTTTTCCTCTCCTCTCCTCTCCTCTCCTCTCCTCTCCTCTCCACTCCACCCTCCCCATTATCTATCCTCCATCTCTTTCCTCTTCCCCATCTCCTTCCCCTTCTCCTTTCCCCTTTCCTTTCCCTTCTTGCTCCCCTTCCTCATAGCTGAGGGTTTGCTAGCCTGATAAAATGTGCCCTTCAGAGAACCTTAAATGTTCCCAATTCTTAAGTGTCACTTTCTTTAGAAAAATCTATGCTGTACATGCAGCTTATACAACAACAGTTCACCAGCTTTAATATGAATTGAAAGGTGGGGGATGCCCTCCCCTCATTCTTTCAATGCCTTTTTCAAAATGTGGTTTTGTCTCCCACATTCTCCCTTTTGTGATTTACTCTCTATAGACTCCTATTTTTTCAGATGAATGCAGGTACACTTAATAATATAAAACGTTCTCAAAGATTCTTGGATTTTCTATGGAAGTTCTGCCATGGTGGAGTGTTTTGTTTGCAGATAAATTCTGGTTCATACAAACTTTTCAGATAAACAAAGATGGGGACCCTGACTGGTTTATATTTATATGCTTTACTAGTAACCTAATCAGGTTGTAAACGTGTACCTATTGTATTGAGCAATTTTCCAATACAAATTATATCAGCCTTTGTTCTAGACATACTTATTTTATCACTGAAATTACAAAATTAGTGGACTATAAATTTCCCTTATACAATGAATCGCATGAAAATCTGCATGTGAGGAGGAAGAGGATGGGGAAGAAGAAGAAGAAGAAGAAGAAGAAGAAGAAGAAGAAGAAGAAGAAGAAGAAGAAGGAGGAGGAGGAGGAGGAGGAGGAGGAGGAGGAGGAGGAGGAGGAGGAGGAGGAGGAGGAGGAGGAGGAGGAGGAGGAGGAGGAGGAGGAGGAGGAGGAGTTGGAAGGGACCTTGTAGGTCATCTAGTTCAACCCCCTGTCCAAGCAGGAGACCCTACCCCATTTCTGACAAATGGCAGTCCAATCTCTTCTTGAAAGCTTCCAGTGATGAAGCTCCCACAACATCTGATGGCAACTTCTGTTCCATTGGTTGATTGTTCTCACTGACAGAAAATTTCTCCTTATTTCTAGGTTGAATCTCTCCTTGGTCTTACTAAGGCTTTTTAGAGTAGTATTAGTATCTCACGTGACCTTGATTGAATCTTGATTGAAGAAGGTGAAAGCAAAGGTGAACGAGAAGGAGAAGGAGAAGGAGAAGGAGAAGAAGGAGAAGGAGAAGGAGAAGAAGCTTTTTCTGTCATCTTAAAAAAAAACTAGTGGTTGGTCAAGGAATAGATTCAGTTTACTGGAAAGAAGGAAGATCCAAAGTGCGATGGGAAACCCAACAAATAATACCAATGACTGTAAGAGGGTCCAATTCAGTGGTGAAATCCAAATTTTTTTTACTACTGGTTCTGTGGGCATGGCTTGGTGAGTGTGGTGTGGCTTGGTGGGCATGGCAGGGGTAGGATACTGCAAAATCTCCATTTCCACCCCACTCCAGGGGAAGGATATTGCAAAATCCTTATTCCCTCCCCACTCCTGGGGGAAGGATATTGCAAAATAGCCATTTCCACCCCACTCCAGGGCCAGCCAGAGGTGATATTTGCCTGTTTTCCAAACTAGTCAAAATTTCCGCTACCGGTTGTCCGAATTACTCAAAATCTCCGCTACTGGTTCTCCAGAACCTGTCAGAACCTGCTGGATTTCACCCCTGGTCCAATTATTGTTTATTTCCCAAAGCATCTTATTTCCAAGTCACAATAAGGAACAGTTTCCTTCATTCAACTCAAGGGCAAAGTTTTCAAGGTAACATAGAGCTTGTATAGAATGTTGATGAAAACAGACCAAGAAGAAGAAGGAAAGAAGAAAAAAGAAGGAGTAGAGTAGCTGTTGGTAATAGAGGCATTTATTGTTACATCTACCCAACGATCAGTACCCGGAAGTGGGTGGAGCATGTCACAGGTCCTGTCTATGAATGATTCTCATTGGGCAGGACTCATGAAAACAGTCTTTTCCACTATGATACCTGCCCTATGGAATATTCTTCCCCCCAAATTTAGATTGGTCCCAAGCATCTTGACCTTTAAGAAGGCCCCGAAGAAGATAGATAGATAGAAGATAGATAGAATTCTTTACTGGCCAAGTGTACTTGGACACACAAGGAATTTGTCTTTGGTGCATATGCTCTCAGTGTACATAAAAAGACAAGACACATTCGTCAAGAATCATAAGGTACAACACTTAATGATAGCCATAGGGTACAAATAAGCAATCAGGAAACAATCAATATCAATAAAAATTGTAAGGATACAAGCAACAAAGTTACAGTCATGCCATCATAACTGGGAGGAGATAGGTGATAGGAATGGTGAGAAGACTAATAGTAATAGTAATGCAGTCTTAGCGAATAGTTTGACTGTTGAGGAAATTATTTGTTTAGCAGAGTGATGGCATTCGGCAAAAAAACCTGTTCTTATGTCTAGTTGTCTTGGTGTGCAGTGCTCTATAGCATCATTTTGAGGTAGGAGTTTGCCACCATATCTGGTATCTGACAATGGCAGGGATGACTGTATTATATATTATTATACCAATGTATAAGACAAGTTCTGAAGAGCCAAATCAATGGCAAGAATAACTTCCACACCAACAACATGTACACCCAGTCTGTTATCAGGCACCCCATCAATATTTTAAGCTGGCCAAAGGAGGACATAGTTATGAACACCCAGAAGCTCCTCACAAAAGTTTTGTTCTGCCCCAGCTACGGATCCCAAAGAACACAGCACAGACAAACTCTGAACAAAACTTAGTTCACTCAAATAACGCAGTTTTAGCAAATGCCGGCTGTTAATAAGCGTTCTTAACAGCCTGCCAGAATTCCACAGATAAGATAGTCAGAGTCTTACTGGAGTTGGCAGAAAGCCCAGAAGCAAGGCTGCAAAGAAATCCCAACTTGTTGATTAGCGAACTAAAGTTGTTTCCTGCAACTTGTTGCAAGCTGCATTCTTTCTTAAATAGGCTAAGGGAGTGGCCAATTAGCCACTCCTCCTCCTGAGGAGCCATCCTGCCTTTGGGCAGCTCTGCGCGCCCGTGCATTGAGAAGAGGCTCCTCCTCTTCATCCTCTTCACTTAAAGGAGCCTCTGGAGGTTCTGAAGGCCCTGGCTGAATCCCTGCCTCTGGCACCACATCTTCTTCAGCCTCCTCGCTGTCCGACTCGAGGGCTGACTGCACAGGCTGCTGGCGCAGCACCACACCAGCCTCCTCGTCGTCAGGATCAGCAACAATCTGCACAGTTTTCACCCCCAAACCCAACCTAAAGACTGTACACCGGCCACAAAGAGGACAGGTAAGGTCTGGTAAATATCAAAATATTAGAGCATCTAGCACAGGGTGTCAAATGTGCTGTGGTCAGATCTGGCCCGCGGGATGATCGGTCCGCTGCTATGTCAGTTAAATCAGTTTATTGTGACAGTGCAAAGATCACCATGACACATGAGAAACAAGCCAACTTGAATTTAATATCAGAATTTTTACATATTATTATCATCCCATATTATTTGGGACCTTTTTACAGCTGTTACAAACAACGTATCCTCTTTGGTCTCTCATTGAAATGACACCATTATTCTCTTCTTCCTAGACTCATCCTTTTTTAATTCATAAATCACCCGTTTATTTATTTTTTTTTCTTTTCCAACAAAACATTCATAAGAGGTTTCCGGTCTTTGATTAAAAAAATGTGCTGTCTGATTTCTGATCAAACAGGACAGTTTTGCCATTTCCACAAAATTCTTTACAATGCATTCCTCTAATACGAATGCTTCAGTTTTTTTTTCCCAGCTTTGTGCATACAATAGCTTTGCTGCATTACTGTATGTAAAATCAATCTTCCTTAAATCTCTTTTAATGGATTATCCATAAATCCCAGGAAAAACAAT
Organism: Pantherophis vulpinus; assembly: GCA_037215915.1. Lineage (NCBI taxonomy): Eukaryota > Metazoa > Chordata > Lepidosauria > Squamata > Colubridae > Pantherophis > Pantherophis vulpinus. The sequence continues at coordinate 77,928,483 of JAXLNS010000008.1, forward strand.
GCTGGTTTCCTCTGAATTTGTTGTCAGTGTTTAGAATTCTTTGTTTCATTTTTACAATGGCTGTATTGAGCGAAGGAAAAATAAATTCTGATTTAAAAAATCAATTATGGACAGTTTTCTATATTTGCATATTTAACTATGTTTTTATTGTTTTGACCCAGTGGTGAAATCCAATTTTTTTTACTATCGGTTCTGTGGCGTGGCTTGGTGGGTGTGGCTTGGTGGAGGTGGAAGGGGAAGGATACTGCAAAATCCCCATTCCCTCCCCACTCCTGGGAGATGGATACTGCAAAATCTCCATTCCCAGCCCACTCTGGAGCCAGCCAGAGGTGGTATTTGCCGTTTCTCTAAACTACTCAAAATTTGTGCTATCGGTTCTCTGAACTACTCAAAATTTCCGCTACCAGTTCTCCAGAACCTGTCAGAACCTGCTGGATTTCACCCCTGTTTTGACCTGATATGAGGCTCCTGTCAAGTGCTGGAAAAATTAGGAGATTCAGGCAGTTCAAATGGGTATAAACATTTGTTGAAAACTTAAGCTCTCTACAAGAATCTGACCAACTAAAAGTCAAGATAAATGAGCAGGAGATAAGAAAGGCATTCAAGATGGGCTGGGCTTAGATCTCTCTCTCTCTTTTTTTTTTTTAATTTTTAAACTTTTATTAATTTAAGAAACCACATAATACATTTATAAATGCAAGTAAAACAATTTACAACAAGCATCATCTTAATGACATCTACCTATAATATCTGAATTGTTACAATATCAATATCCTATATTCTTCAATGTACAATGTTTCTTTCACCTTATATAATGATATTATTTTATTGATATCTAATGTCTCTTTCTTAAATTTCATTTGATGTAAAAAATTATTTTACTCTATTGATATCTTTTCTTTTATTTAATTTTTCTTTCTTTCTTCTTCTCTTTTTTTTTTCACTTCCCTCTAACCATTTATACCACTTTTGCCAGGCCAGATAATATTCAGATTCTTCCTTTCCTTAGATCTCCTTGGTAAGTCTATCCAACTCAGCGCATTCCATAATTTTGGATATTAATTTCTCTTGAGTCGGGACCTCTTCTTGTTTCCAATTTTGTGCGTATATAATTCTTGCTGCAGTCAAAATGTGTGTTATTAAATATATTATTTCTTTTTCATATTTGCTTGTAGGTATTCCTAATAAGTAAGTTTCTGGTTTTAATGGCACCTTTTGAGTTATTATTTGTTCCAGTTGCATTTTTATATTGTCCCAGAAATTTTTAGCTTAGATCTTATGGACATGCAGAGACTTGTGACTTATAACACATTTGACCCCTCCTTCAGCTCAGCCTGGTCATCTCTTACAGTTTCCAGAAATTGTTTGGATAGGTGGCCATACAAATCAAATATATAATAATAATATTGATGAACACAACTTGAATTAATATTCAAGTAGTAGCATCATCCTGAAAAAGTATCACCAATCATAAATGGACTAGTTGCACTAGTCATATTTCCTGAGCTTCTCATCAAGGCAATATGCTTACCTTTTATTAACTAATGGCATTTATTGAAATGACTGGACATGATCTATAACCAAACAAAAACACTAGAGAAAGGAACACACCCATCCACTTTACTTAATGGAGATAACAGCCTGTAGGTTCTTTCATGAAAATTGCCAGCAAATGCTAACACGGAGTCTTTCGTGCTGAACCAGCGAATCAAATATTCATTTCTTAATGCATTTAAGCTGATTAATTGGTTATTGTGGTTTGCCATATTCAAAATTGGTGTGTGGGGGAGGGAAGAGTTGAATTGGAGTCCAGCCTGTTACTTTTTAAAAACTATTATGGAAATGATTCACCATTGTTTTCTTCTGGGAAAGAGTGAAACAGAAAAAGAGAGACAGGATAGATAGATAGATAGATAGATAGATAGATAGATAGATAGATAGATAGATAGATAGATAGATAGATAGATAGGTAGGTAGGTAGGTAGGTAGGTAGGTAGGTAGGTAGGTAGGTAGGTAGGTAGGTAGGCAGGCAGGCAGGCAGACAGACAGACAGACAGACAGACAGACAGACAGACAGACAGACAGACAGACATGAGATAGATTAGATAGATAGATAGACAGACAGACAGACAGACAGATATGAGACAGATTAGATAGATAGATAGATAGATAGATAGATAGATAGATAGATAGATGATAGATAGATAGATAGATAGATAGATAGATAGATAGATAGATAGATAGATAGATAGTTAGAGAGATAGAGAGATAGAGAGATAGAGAGATAGAGATAAAGATAGGGAGATGGAGAGATAGAGAAATTGATGGAGATAGATATAGATAGATAGAAAGACAGACAGACAGACAGACAGAATACTACCCAACTGAATTACAATTTCCTGATAGTCATCTGCCAAAATACTAATAGGAACACTACATAAACTATTTTTTTAAAAAAAAAATACCAACAATTCATTTAACAACTGTCTCACTTAGCAACAGGAATTTTGGACTCAATTGTGGTCAGACATTGTGGATATCCATATCCATCGTGGATATCTCAAATAATGATCATTTTGTATATTTTCTTATTCTATTTTGCTTTTAAAAAATGCTTCCTGAATGTATTTATTTCATTGTTAGTATTCATTCTTAAGGTACACATTTTTTTTAAAAAGGTGGGGTTTTTTAGCAATAGCAATAGCAATAACACTTAGACTTATATACTGCTTCACAGTGCTTTAGGTCCCTCTCTAAGCGGTTTACAGAGTCAGCCTATTGCCCTTAACAATCTGGGTCCTCATTTTATCCAGCTCAGAAGGATGGAAGGCTGAGTCAACCTTGAGCCTGGTGAGAATCGAACTGCCAAACTGCAGGCAGCCAGCAGTCAGGACAATTCGCCTGCAATACTGCATTCTAACCACTGAGCCACCATGGCACAGTGAACTTATTTTGAACTTATTTATTTGTTAGATTTATACTGAATGTAAGTTTAGGAGTTCAAGAACTCAAAATGGTGTACACCGTGTTCCTTCTACGTTTCCCAATTTATTTGACCATAGGAAAAAAAAATCACAGATTTCCCTGTAAAACTGCATTCTGTTTTCTGAAGGCTGAAAGGTGACCACGGGGTGATTTAATGCAATATATAAAATTGATTTCATATCCACTGTGAATTCTGTGTTTAGAACAAATAGGTCATTTATTTTCCCTTTGTGTGCAATCAGAAACATCTTCAAAGTAGAAAGTCATACAACTCACCACCCTATGTTTTTTCCACTGAGGCCGCTGGAATAAGCCAGGTGTCAGGTTTCGAGGTCGTCTCAAATAAATTGCATTTCAAACAAAGTCTTTGAAGAAAAATTCCCATTTATTAAGCACAACATTCTACCTCCGACTCATCGAAGCCAACACTGACTTCCAGATCCAAAACCCTCCCTTTCCGTTCCCCACTCCCCTGCACTCATTGGCCATCTTCCAAGTCATTCTACCCCTAATCTACCACTCCAGCTCAAAGGAATTTCCCCCCTCCCATCCCATCTCCTAGGGGATATTATCTCCCGGGAAAATAAGTAGGTGAAAAGTCAAAAGTCCCTTTCCAGATGCCTCCACTTCTCCTTCTTATGTCAGCACTAGAGTAAATGCAGCTTGAAGTGCTGACACCAGGACCATCTTCGATGCTGAAAGAAATGTTTTAAAATCAAAGCTGCTTTCTTCTTCTTCTTCTCTTTCTGACATACTAAAGTGTTACAACAGGATGGGGCAGGGGAGGGAGATTTCACTTTCTGAGAATTCACAGTAGCCCCCAAAGTCATGGAATCAAAGCAAAACCTTTGAAAAACAAGAGCGAAGCAAAAAAACATACTTGTGGGAACCCTGCTGTTTGAGGAAATGTTGCTGTTTGTGGGTGGATTTATTAAAATTAATCCTTCAAAAAAAAAAATTAAAAAGGGAAAGAGGGAATAAAAAAAACCACAACACATGGCCTAGTAAGAAATAAAGCACACTCTTTAGTTCCAATGTGCTGAGCATCAGCTGGTGAAGACAAAGAAATAAAATTGAGGATTAGAGATGGGTGAAAGAAATGCCCAGTTCTTTGCCTGGAACTTGGTATTGTTGGCTACTGACTACCCAGTGGTGGGTTCTACTTACTTTTACTACCGGTTCGGAGCGAGGCTGCTTCGCTGACGTGCGCGCGCACTATTCTGCGCATGTGCAGAAGCTTCCTGATGACATCTGGGTCAGTGGGCGGAGCTTCCTGCCGGTTTTACTTACCGGTTCTTGCAAACCGGTTCGAACCGGGGGCAACCCACCACTGTAACTACCTGTATAGGCCATTTGGTCACCACAATATGAAAAAGACGTTGAGACTCATTTTCTTGATTAGCAAGTTTACATAAAAAAGTGAAGAGAAGAGCAACAAGAATGATTAGGGGGCTGGAGGCTAAACTATAGAAAGAACGGTTTCAGGAATTGGGTATGTCTAGTTTAACCCATAACCACATAGTGATCACAACAGTTTTCCAAAATGTTCAGAACACCCCTATTTTTTAGAAATGGACCGTTCCGGTTGTGAATAGCTTTTGTTTTCCCGCCAATAAGAGGGTATGCAGCATCGTGCTTGCATCAGTTATTTGGTGTTTTCTATAGCGGCATTTGAATTTGAGTTTTGGTTATTTTGACCACAGATCTTTCTTAACGTATTTTTTTTATATATAATGTCAGGGTCACATTTTCCACCAAAAAGAGTGCGAATTGGTGGTCCAAACTTCAAAGAAACTGTTCTAAAATGGTATGGAGAAGCAGAGAGTGATCTGAGTGAAGTGGAATTGGATTGTGACGAAAATTTTGTAATGGACGATGAGGAACCCATGGACATCAGCGATGATGAAGCTCCCGATGAAATTGATGACCAGGTACAATCTACGTCGTGCAATCAACGTTGTGAACAAATTCAAATGGTCTTCTGCACCTTTTGGAAGCAATAGTAGATCCAGAACCGCTAGTCACAATATTGTTGTGCAATTACTTGGACTACGGCCAGCAGTTAGAAATCTCGGAAATTCACTTCCTCCCCATGAGATTTGGAAATTATTATTTTCTAAAAAAATTATTAGTGCCATCATTCAGTGGACCAATGTAAAAATTAGAGAAGGAAGATTGAAGTTCAAGAATGGAGAAGCAAAAAGTGACCTGCGTGATGTGGATTTGATAGAGATCAATACATTTTTTTGCTTTACTGCTCTATACATCAATTTTTAGATCCAGCCCTGAAAACATCGAATGTCTGTTTGTTACAGAGGTCATTAGGACCTCGTGTCTGTAATAGCGTAGCCGAAATAGTAGGTCTGTGGTTAAGGGTTAATGAAAAGAAGGACTAGGGGTGATATGATAACAGTCTTCTAATATTCTACAAAGTTGCGGGGGACAAACTATTTTCCATAGGTCCAAAAGGCAAGACAAGAAACAATAGATGGAAACTAACCAAGGAGAGAAGCAACCCAGAACTAAGGAGAAAATTCCTAATGGTTACAGCAATCAACCAATGGAATAGCTTGTCTTCAGAAGTTGTGGGTGCTGCATCAATGGAGGATTCCAAAAAGACACTGGTCAACCATGTCTCTGAAAAGGTATAGGGTCTCTGCTTGAGCAGCGGGTTGGACTAGAAGACCTCTAAGTTCCTTTCCAACTCTCTTACTCTATGTTTTATGTTCAACGTCCATGTTGCAAGGTATGGTTGAAAGTCCCACAGGTCTATGGATGATGTGGGACTTCTTAGGCTTATGAATTACATTTGGACATAGGAGAAGCTTCAGTGGTGAAATCCACATTTTTTTACTACCGGTTCTGTGGGCGTGGCTTGGTTGGCATGGTGTGGCTTGGTGGGCATGGCAGGGAAAGGATACTGCAAAATCTCCATTCCCTCCCCACTCTGGGACCACCCAGAGGTGGTATTTTCTCCAAACTATTCAAAATTTCCGCTACCGGTTCTCCAGAACCTGTCAGAACCTGCTGGATTTCACCCTTGAGAAGCTTCCTTGATGTTTCTCCAAAAGTCAGATTTTTCCAGCTAAGACAAGAAGCGGGAAGGAAACCTTCTTTATTATGCTATATATGGCATTTCCCTTGATGTTTCTAAAGTTTGCTTCATGAAATTCCCTTGGATTCATTTTCTTGATTAGCAAGTTTAAATTGTGCCGCGGGGCATAAAAAACAGCATAAGTATTCTTTGAATTATATATGCTTGGATATATACCCATTGCAGTTTAAAACACAGAAAAGGAGTGGGGAAAAAGAACACTTAAGAAACTCAAGGGAAAGGAAGAATCATTAATGTTACTTTATACCAGCTTGGTCCAGTGGTTAAGGAACCAGGCTAGAAACTGAGAGGCTGTGAGTTCCAGTCCTGCCTTATGCAAGAAAGTTGGCTGGGGGACCTCGAGCCAATCTCTTTCTCTCAGCTCATCCAAGTTGATAGTGTTGTTATTGTGGGAAAAATAGAAGGAGGAAGGAGATCAGGTATGATATAGTTAATGTTCTTAATTATTGTATAATATTAGGTATTGTATCCCCTCCCCAGATTAAAATATCCTTTATTCTTAATATTAAAGAGGCAGGATAGAATATTTCCCCAAAGGAGAAATAGAGAAAATATATTCTTAAAGGCAGAAAGCAGCCCCAATCTTTCTTAATAGCCTCCAGCAGATGCCTGAAGTCTTTAGAAATGGATATTTTGTACCTATTAAGAAAGACTGGGCCAATCTATTCTGGGTCAAACAAAATAGACGGAAGGTTGGAACTGATGGGATTAAAAATCTACATTCCCCCACCCAAATTCTAAGGACAGGACATGACCTTTAGGACATAGTAGGATTTATCCACCACTGTTAGAATAGCAAAAGACACAAGGTTCACTACATTGCATAACCCCCTGGAGCATCTCAAAGACAAAACCCCAGAAATCTATAAAGATTCATCCACTCACTCAGCCATTTTGTCAGCCACCCCAGAAACATTTCTACTGTCACCGAAGTTTTTGGAAACCAAATAAGCCTTCATTCTTTGCATTAAGCCTCTATTTTATTTCCAGTACCTTTCTCCCGGATTGGAACTGGACCGGATTTTTCTCCCAACAGTATGTATCCACCTCTGAGGGAAATGGATGGTTAAGAAATATGAAATATAAATAAAGAAATGAATAAAGAAATAAATAAATGTTTGCCCCATTATTTATAAAAATAATAAAGGCAGGATACAAAAATAATAAACAAATAAACAAATAAATGAACAAATAAATAATACATAAATAAATGAAAATCAATCTGTCAATCAATCCATTTGTTGTTCTACTTTATATCCAAATCCATATATCAATTGTTTAACTCCTCAATTATTATTATTGTTATTATTATTTTTGAGGATCTCAACTCCATCAAACTAAGTTACCTCCATCTAACCAATCTAACTTTTACATTCTTCCACTTCTTCTCAGTGCATTCACTATTTTTTTTTATATCTCTGTACTGTGCTTTGCTCTTCGTCTGTTCTTTTTTCCCAAATGCCATCACTCTGCTAAACAAATAATTCCCTCAACACTGCCAAACTATTTACTAAGTCTGCATTACTATTAATCTTCTCATTGTTCCCATCACCCATCTCCTTCCACTTATGACTGTATGACTGTAACTTTGTTGCTTATATCCTTACAATTTATATTGATATTGTTTCCTGATTGCTTATTGTACCCTATGACTATCATTAAGTGTTGTACCTTATGATTCTTGATGAACGTATCTTTTATTTTATGTACATTGAGAGCGTATGCACCAAGACAAATTCCTTGTGTGTCCAATCACACTTGGCCAATAAAAAATACTATTCTATTCTTTCTATATGATCAACATACTTCGCTCCCATGATTAATCCACACTCATTGGTTACCCATCAATTCTTGATCTTCCGTCTTCTTGGTTTCTTCTTCAGGAACCAAATCCCACTGCAATTCCTTTTTGTGTTTCTCCTGAGTTATTCCGTTCTCTTTTTCACCCAATAAAGTGGACAGAGGAATGCTCTTATCCATAAGGTTAGAACTATAAACTGAAATCATCCGGATTCAAACTCAGCTAAAAAGAGACCATATAGAAAGCATTTTTTTCTGATTATTGAATGCATTTTGATTAGTAAAATAACCCTGAAAACTGCATTATCACAAGACTTCGGTTGATTACTTATTTATTTATGAAATTAATTTGTCAAACCCATCTCATATCCAATGACTTTGGGTGGTTTAGAGCATAAAGACATAAAAACATTAAAATCAACAATCATAAAAACACAGTGGATAAAATCACTAGCAAATAAAACTGTTCTAAGTAATCATATGAGCCAGTGGTGAAATCCAATTTTTTTTTTACTACCGGTTCTGTGGGTGTGGCTTGTTGGGCATGGCTTGGTGTGTGTGGCAGGGGAAGGATACTGCAAAATCTTCATTCCCACCCCTCTCTGGGACCAGCAAGAGGTGGTATTTGCTAGTTTTCCGAACTACTCAAAATTTCTGCTACTGGTTCTCGAGAACCTGTCAGAACCTGCTGGATTTCACCCCTGATTTCAGCCCTGGTTTCCTGCTTAAACAGGGGTTGGACTAGAAGACCTCAAGGTCACGTCCAATTCTGTTATTCTGATCTAGTTTCTTTTTTGCTTCCAGAGTTACTTTTGGTGTCCGGGACAATTACTAGCCAAGCTTAATTTCTTCCACCTTGGGCCAAGGTTGTGGATTTTCATAGATCCAATTAAAATACTTCCCATGTTTTGAATCACTTAGATCCCATTCTTCTGCATTTCTCCTCCCCACCCCTGAACTGGGAATCCAGAGTAATAGCCAAAAATATTTTAAGGAGCCTGGTGGCGTAGCTGATTAAGCACTGTTACAGTGCACCAGCTGCCTGCAATTACTGCAAGTTCAAATCTCACCAGGCTCAAGGTTGACTCAGCCTTCCATCCTTTCTAAGGTAGGTAAAATGAGGACCCAGTTTGTGGGGGCAATAAGCTGTCTTTGTATAAAAAAGAACACCGCTTAGGGGGGCCCGAAAGCCCTACTAAGCAGGTATATACAAAAGTATGAAGGCTATTGCTTAACGCATTGTAAGCTGCCCTGAGTCTCCGGAGAAGGGCAGCATATAAAGAGCCTTGATAGTACAGTGGTTTAGTGCACCCTGTTATTAACACAGCTGCCTGCAATTTCTGCTGGTTCGAATCTCTCCAAGGCTCAAGGTTGACTCAGCCTTCCATCCTTTCTAAGGTAGGTGAAATGAGGACCTAGTTTGTGGGGGCAATAAGCTGACTTTGTATAAAATATACAAAAGAATGAAGGCTATTGCTTAACGCATTGTAAGCCGCCCTGAGTCTCCGGAGAAGGGCGGCATATAAATCAAATTAAAAAAAAATAAATAAAAAAAAAATGAGATTAGCAGAATTCCTCTAGAGGTTTTTTTTTTTTTTTTTAAAAAAATCCTTAGTCTTATCTTTTGTTACATTTGGAAGGACTTGAATGCATTGCAAAGAAAAAGCTATGGTTCTGTGAAATCCCTCTAAAATGCTATTAGGCACACTTACGTGTGTGTATATATATATATATATATATATATATATATATATATATATATATGTATGTATGTATGTATGTATGTATGTATGTATGTATGTATGTATGTATGTATGTATGTATGTATGTATATATATATATGTATGTATATATATATGTATATATATATATGTATGTATATATATATGTATATATATATATGTATGTATATATATATATATATGTATATATATATATGTGTGTGTATATATATATATATATGTGTGTGTGTGTGTGTGTGTGTGTATATATATATAGGAATATATATATATATATTCCTAAACTTTCTTGGGCATTTTGCTTTGAAAGAAACCACCATTTGCTTTAGGGAAACATTCATTGACTGTTCTGGCTAGGGGGGGGGGGAAATTAATTGTTAAGGAAAGAGATTTCAGTCTATAGAGCTTGTCATGCAGGCAATAAATTCATACCTATAGTACTTTCGTCTCTGGATTTCCATCTAAAATTAGAAGCAATCAATATTCTGAAAAGAGAATTGATCCCTTTATGAACAAGAGGTAGGTTGATATTGCTTTGGTTCAGCTTAATTGGAATATTGCGTCCCTCCAAAAACAGGGATTTTCATTTACACCCGGAGTAATTAGCAGGGATTTCGGTTTCCTTCCTATCAGAGAAAAGTGGAGTCAAATGGAATATCCACTTTTCAAATGGCTGTTCGAATGGATTTGCCATCCTCCCTGCCTTCCCTTCTTTCCAACCGAAAGATGGCACTGCTTCATCAACAATTCTCTTAATGCAGCATCCAAAGAGCACGGATATCCTTTCCATCATCAGATACAAGCAAGATGCCTTTTAACAAAATGTAGGCAATTTTAAAAGCTGACCAGTCATTCTCTGCCTGCCCCTTGTGTCTTTGTTAATCTGTCTCAGTTCAGACTTCAGTCAAACGGAAGGCGTGGTAGACATCACTTTCATTTAAAGTAGCCTGTGCTGAATTAAACATGCATATGCACAACCTCACTTCTACACTGATGGGAATCTAGGAGCAAGAAAACCACGATTTTTGTTTGTTTGTTTGTTTGTCATAATCTAGCTATCAACCTCCTGGCAAAGCCAGACCATAAACTGGAGCTAGAGATGGATTACGGGCATGAGTCCTCCTCAGTGGTGAAATCTAAAATTTGTTACTACCGGTTCTGTGGGCGTGGCTTGGTGGGGGGGGGTAATGTGACTGGGTGGGCTTGGCCAATTTTTTTTTTAACTTTTAAAACTATTTTTTCTACAACCTCTTCTGTGAAGAGGTTGTAAAAAAATGCTTTCAAAAGGCTCTGACGATCCCAGCTGAGTTGCCTGATCGGCAGAGGCTTTTTTTCTTTTAAAAGCCTCTGCTGATCAGGCAACTGAGCTTGGATCGTCAGAGGCATTTAAAAGAAAAAAAAGCCTCTGCCGATCAGGCAACTCAGCTTGGATTGTCAGAGGCATTTAAAAGAAAAAGAAGCCTCTGCCGATCAGGCAACTCAGCTTGGATCGTCGGAGGCATTTAAAAGAAAAAAAGCCTCTGCTGATCAGGCAACTCAGCTTGGATCGTCAGAGGCATTTAAAAGAAAAAAAAAGCCTCTGCCGATCAGGCAACTCAGCTTGGATCGTCAGAGGCATTTAAAAGAAAAAAAAGCCTCTGCCGATCAGGCAATTCAGCTTGGATCGTCAGAGGCTTTTAAAAGCATTTGACGATCCCAGCTGAGCCGCGCGATCATCAGAGGCTTTTTTTTTTTAACTTTTAAAAGCACTTTTTTCTGCCGAAGAGGTTGTTGAAAAAATGCTTTAAAAAAAAAAAAAAGCCTCTGATGATTGTGCAGCTCAGCTGGGCAGGGTAGGGGAGGCAGGGATTTTTGTTACCAGTTCTCCAAACCACCTGCCTCCATCGCTACCGGATCGGGTGATCCGATCCGAACCAGGAGCATTTCACCCCTGGTCCTCCCCTAGGAAGGCACCTGCTGCTTTGCGGGGCAGTGTCGAGGTACGTTGTGGCAGCCCCTCAATATTTCAAAGACTGCCACAAAGAAGAGAAGCGTCAACCCATTTTCCAAAACACCAGAAAGCAAGACAAGAAACAATGGATGGAAACTAATCAAGGAGAGAAGCAACCTGGAACTAAGGAGAAATGTCCTGACAGTGAGAAGAATAACCAATGGAACGGTTTGCCTCCAGAAGTTGTGAGCGCTCCATCACTGGAGGCTTTTAAGAAGAGAATGGACAGCCACTTATCTGAAATGGGATGGGGGGGGTCTCCTGCTTGAACATGGGATTGAACTAGAAGACCACTAAGCTCCCTTCCAACTATATTATTGTTGTGGCCCATCAGCGGCCTGTGCAGCTAGTAGCTGATTCCGACAGCGAGGAGGCTGGTGTGGTGCTGCACCAGCAGCCTGTGCAGCTGGCACTCAAGTCGGACAGTGAGGAGGCTGGAGAAGATGTGGTGCCAGAGGCGGGGATTCAGCCAGGGCCTTCAGAACCTCCAGAAGCTCCCTTAAGTGAAGAGGACAAAGAGGAGGAGCCTCTTCTTGATGCACGGGTGCGCAGAGCTGCCAAAAGGCAGGAGTGGCTCCTCAGGAGGAGGTCTCCTCGAGAGTAAGGCTTGGGGCTAATTGGCCACTCCCTTAGCCTATTTAAGGAGGAACGTCGACTGAAGCAATTTGCAGGGAACAACTCCATTCACATACCTTTGTGTCTTGTCTTGCTTATCTTATCAGCTTCCTGCAAATTGCTTCTGGGCATTCTGCCAACCACAGTAAGCTTTCAGTATTATTCTTTGAATTCTTGACGGCTGTTAATGCAGTTAATTAACTGCCATTGTTGTAAAAAACTGGTTTATTTAGTAAACTAAGTTTTGAATGGACTTTGTGTGTGCTGCGTTCTTTGGGGTCCATAGCTGGGGCAGAACACTTATTCTGTACCTGACCTAAAGCTCTTGCACAGCTGCTTTGGGGAATTGGGGTCCCAGAGAGAACATCTGGAGTGCATTTGAAGTGTAGTGAGGGTGTTGGAGTATATTTGGCATCCAAAGAGGAGGGTGGCACTCCTGGCACGTCCAAACTTCAATGATGCCATCAGTGGCCCTAGACAACAAATGGTACGGTGCCATGATGCTACCCTGGTGCAAAAATGCCCGTGTGCACCAGTAGTGGGTTTCACTTACCTTTGCTACCGGTTCACAAATGTGAGTGTGCATGCATCTGTGATGACGTCCAGGTGGCTGGGCGGAGCTACCTGCCACAGCTACCAGTTCGCCCACCAATGGTGTGCACATCATGTTATCCATACTCCATAGACCCAGAAGGATATCCACCCAAATGTCCAACTTTGCTTCTTGAGTCTGTTGTTCCTACCTCTCCACTGACCTCTTTGTAAGCATTCAACCGTGGCCTGTTCTTCTTTTCCTTGCAAATCAGAATTAAAGGGAGGAGTAAAGAATATGGTAAGTGGTCAATAGGGCAAGAAGGTGTGTTCGTTCAGGTGAGTAATCTATCGTCAGGTCTGAGGCAGTGCCCCCGGTTCGGACCGGTTCGCAAGAACCGATAGTAAAACCATCAGGAGGCCCCGCCCACTGCCCCGGATGACATCATCGGCAATCTGCGCATGCACAGAAGCAAGGTCTGCGTGAGAAGCAAGTGAGCACGCACGCATGATTCCATTCCAAACCGGTAGTAAAGGTAAGTAGAACCCACCCCTGATCTGAGGACTATTCAAAACCTAATCTTGGCCATTGAAATCTATGGGACCCATTTTGTGTATCAGTATGGACAGGATCAAGCTAGACATCAAAGCTGTAATGACCCAATTACTTTTTCTCCTTCTCTTTGTTGCTTCTCTCTCTCTCTCTCTCTCTCTCTCTCTCTCTCTCTCTCTCTCTCTCCCTCCCTCCCTCCCTCCCTCCCTCCCTCCCTCTCTCTCTCTCTCTCTCTCTCTCTCTCTTTTTTTTTTCCAGTAGCTTTGTTTTAAGTAAAGCTCAGTTTGGCTGCTGGTGAATTCTTTTGTAGTTTCTTTGTGGAAGAGATTTGCTATTGCCTTTTGGGATTTTTTTTTTTTTTTAAATTCTAGTCCAGGGTAAAGCCCTCAGATTTCATGATGGCTTCAGTTCCAGGCATTCTCAGCCATTGCTACCTAGGTATTAGCTTCTTTAAAATAATAAAAAAAAAAAAATAGGAAATTGCTCATTGACATTTTAAAAGAATGCTTTTCAATGCATTTAAAATGTCTACCTGTCTATTTGCTTGCCTGCTTGGCTATCTATCTATCTATCTATCTATCTATCTATCTATCTATCTATCTATCTATCTATCTATCTATCTATCTATCTATCAATCTATCTATCTATCATCTGTCTGTCTGTCTCTCTGTCTCTCTGTCCACCTACCCACCCATCCACCCACCTGTCTGTCTGCCTGCCTATCTATCTATCTATCTATCTATCTATCTATCTATCTATCTATCTATCTATCTATCTATCATCTAGCTAGCTAGCTAGCTAGCTAGCTATCATCTAGCTATCATCTAGCTATTGATAGAAGGGAGTTGGGTTTTCTATCTATTACCTACAGTACCTACTGTGTTTTCCCGAAAATAAGACCCTGTCTTATATTTTTTGAACCCCAAAACAAGCGCTTGGCCTTATTTTTGGGGAGGTCTTATTATATTGGGGTGCATGGAGCAAGATGGGGCTCCTCTTACCGTCTTACTTGATTTCCAGCTCCGCGTTTAAATATTTTCAGGGAGGGCTTATTTTCAGGAAAATAGCTCAAAAGCCCAGTTGGGCTTATTATCAAGGGATGTTTTATTTTTGGGGAAACCTGGTACCTACCTCTTATCTATCATCTATCTATCTATTCTCTATCTCTAACTATCTATCATCTCTCTCTCTCTCTCTCTCTCTCTTTCTCTCTCTCTCTCTCTCTCTCTCTCTATCTCTCTATCTATCTCTCTATCTTCTATCATCTATCATCTATCATCTATCATCTATCATCTATCATCTATCTATCATCTATCATCTATTATCTGTCTTTCTATCATCTATCTATCTATCTATCACCTACCTACCTACTATCATCTATCTACTCTCTATCTCTAAATATATATCATCTATCTGGCTGTCTGGCTGTCTGGCTGTCTATCTGTCTATGTCTGTCTGTCTATCTATCTATCTATCTATCTATCTATCTATCTATCTATCTATCTATCATTTATTTATCTATCTATCCATCCATCCATCCATCCATCCATCCATCCATCCATCCATCCATCCATCCATCCAGTATTCTTAACACTGCATGCAATATTCCTTGTTTTTAATTACTGCAAAATAAACATTTGCCGTTGCTGTGCATGTCTCAAATTTAACTCCACCTAATTATTAAATTAACCATTGTAACAATATTAATCAGGAGTGCAAGCAACAGCGCTCTAGTCGTCATAATTACATCACATAGAGGAGGCAGTCAAGTGGAGCATGGGTGCTTCCAGAGTCTCCATTAACTGATTATCTTGGTTGATTTTAGTAATGGTTTACTTTTGAAAGCATGGCTGATGAATGGTTATGACATACCTGGCTGATATTACCTAATTCTGGAAAGAATATCCTTCTTATCATTATCCATCCAGCTTTTCTCTGGTCCAATGTGTCAAGAAAGCAGAATTATAACCATCTAGTATATTTCTGTTTCACTGATCAGATCTCCTACCTTTTAGATCTATCTATCTTTAGATCTATCTATCCAGTTGGACACTTCTTTATCTGAACAGGATTACAAGCTGAAGAAACCTATCATCAAATAGTCAAAGTCAAGTATCAATTCAGGAAGTAGATTCGGGCCATATCGTTCCAGTTCCTGCTACTGAGGATGTAGTCTTTGAATAGGGATCAAGATAACTGGAAAGGTCCTTGGAAAGATCATAATAAGTGCTTAGAAAATTAATGCAAGACAAGACAAAGGAGAGCCATTTCCAAATGATTTCTGGCCAGAATCTAGCCTCAAGGAATGAGGCATCTATTCTACTTCAAACTGTACTTAGCTCAGAAGTATCCCATATGGTTTGAAACGGTGGTGAAATCCAAATTTTTTTTTACTACCGGTTCTGTAGGCGTGGCTTGGTGGGCGTGGCAGGGGAAGGATACTGCAAAATCTCCATTCCCACCCCACTCTGGGGCCAGCCAGAGGTGGTATTTGTCGTTTCTCCGAACTGCTCAAAATTTCCGCTACCGGTTCTCCAGAACCTGTCAGAACCTGCTGGATTTCACCTCTGGTTTGAAAGGAATTTGCAGCAGTGAATCTTTGATGGTCCTTTTATGAATCTTTTATGGTCCTCCCAAGACAGGGATAAAATCACCGCTTTGATAACCTCTACTGCAATGCACTTGGGGTTATCCTTGAAGACTGTCCAGAAACCAAGAGATAGTACAAAATGCTGGTATTTATTGCACTCTTAGAAAAAAGAATGAAATGAATGAAACATGGGACAATTATGCTCTGAAATGAGTAAGAACACTCGCTATTGGCTTACTAATAGTTTTGTTCACATCTTCGCAATCTATTTTTGAAGTACAAGAGTTTCCAATGACAGCTAAACAAATAGCTTACGGGCTGAAAGTAAGGTAATTAATCATTTCATTAAAAAAAAAGGAGAATACTTTGCATTATCTCAGTCATCCTTAACTAAACTTCAAAGTAAAGAAGACAAGCTTGAAAAATAAATAAATAAATAAATAAATAAATAAATAAATAAATAAATAAATAACTAAGAAACGGGCAACTGGGCCTGTTCTGACTTCACAAGTGACTCAATCTAAATCTTTTTAATCATCCTAGATTTTTTTTTTTTGGGAATGGAAAGCTGAATCAGCTGTGGTTCAATACAGTTGGAACATTTTGGCTAATGAAGATGGTTGTCTGGAATATTGTTCTGATGGTCCTATAGAATGGAAAGATGGGAGAACTGTAAAAAAAAAATATGGATCAGCTAAAGTGATAGAACCAGTGGTGGGATTCAAATAATTTAACAACCGGTTCTCTGCCCTGATGATTTCTTCCAACAACCAGTTCATCAAACTGCTCAGAAAGTTAACAACCAGTTCTCCCGAACTGGTGCGAACTGGCTGAATCCCACCACTGGATAGAACAATGATGGCTAACCTTTTCCAGACCGAGTGCCCAAAGTGCATGCGTCCCCCTCGCATGCGGCCACCCCCATGCATGTGCCTCACCCCCACACATGCACGGCAGACCAACAACCAGCTGGCTGGCGGGAGGCATGTGTGGCAGAGCTGAACTGGGGCGATGTTGTGGCTCCGTTGCCTGAGCCTGGGCTATCGACAGATGCAGACTCTGAGAGTGAGGAAGAGGAGTTGGCAAGGCCTCCCTCTCTAGGACCTTCCTCTCTGGCAATGCCTCCGGAGGACACCAAAGGCCAAAAGATAGGCTCAGAGCCAAGCACGTCCCCGCAGCCACAGGTGGACAGCGACAAAGGAGATAAGTGCTGGCTGGACCCTCGCCAGAGGCGCAGGGAGAAGCGTGCACAGCAGAGGGGAAGGCATGCCAGAGATTAGCTGAGTCACTGGACCACACCCCACAGGGTATAAATGTGGGTGTGATGGCCGGTTCAGTTTGTGATGAGCAAAAACTAGAAATAATCCATGATCTCTGCGTTACTGGACTTTGCCTGCTTTATCGGACTGCATTTGGATTAATCCTTGTATTGTTGAAAACTCTGCCTGTTTTATCAGAATGCTGGCAGTCTAATCTTTGTTTTGTGTGAGTAAAGTCTGAATTGGCAGCTAGCCACTGGGTTGCTGCCAGCTTTATTTTCAAAGAATTTTGTCGTGTGGCTTATTAACTCCGGGCTGTCTGTGGGGGTGCGTGAGTGGAATGGGGACAGAACAGGCAACGGCTTACATGCCCACAGAGAGGGTGCTACATGCCACCTGTGGCACACGTTCCATAGGTTCGCCATCACGGTGATAGAACATAGAGTATAGAACATAGAATATTAGCATTAAGAGGGACCTTGGAGGTCTTCTAGTCCAACTTCCTGATCAAGCAGGAGATCTTATACCATTCCGGACAAATGGCTGTCGAATCTTTTCTTGAAAGCCTCCAGTGATGAAAGCCTCCAAAGTTCATATTTTGGACAGAGAAGACCGCTGGTTTCAAAGAGGGGTCAAAGAGGCCATCTATGTCAAAATTGAACAGTCGTCTCTCAACAGAAGGGGAGGGATACGACATCATATCTGTGGAGGTTCTCAGTCATCCAGGTCATGGTTGTCCCAAAGGTGCTTTTTCAAAGAGGCAACTGGACTTTCTGGTTTTTCTTTGAAAATGTTTCGCTTCTCATCCAAGAAGCTTCCAGTCAGAGCCGAAGAAGCTTCTTGGATGAGAAGCGAAACGTCTTCAAAGAAAATCCAAACAGTCCAGTTGCTTCTTGAAAAAGCACCTTTGGGATACGACATCATGTTAAGCGAGTCATTGCAGTTGTTAAGTGAGCAACACAGTTATTAAGCAAATTTGGCTTCACTTGTCCGAAGGTCGTAAAAGGGGATCGCAGGACCCCTGGGACACTGCAACCATCATAATTATGAATCAGTTGCCAAGATGGAGATCCCTGGATTCCCTCCCCAACCCCGCCTGGCCCATACAGACACCACCCACGCGAGGGATGTAAAGTTGGCCACACCCACTCAGTCACATGACTTTCCCCCAGCCACGCCCCCCCAGCCAGTCATTAGGAAGAGTTGGTTGTTAAATTATTTCAATCTCACCACTGGGTCTAGGTCACATAATGTAAATGTTCCATTCTAACCAGGGGTGAAATGCTCCTGGTTCGGACCAGATCGCCCGATCCGGTAGCGATGGAGGCGGGTGGTTCAGAGAACCGGTAGTAAAAATCCCTGCCCCCAACCATTGTTCAGCTGAGCCATGCAATCATCAGAGGCTTTTTCTTTATTTTTAAAAGCATTTTTTCTCCAACCTCTTTGGACGAAAAAATGCTTTTAAAAGTAAAAAAAAAAAAAAAAAAGCCTCTGATGATCGCATGGCTCAGCTGGGATCATCAGAGGCTTTTAAAAGCTTTTTTTCTACAACCTCTTCAGCCAAAAAAAAATGTTTTTAAAGGGAAGAAAAGCCTCTGTTGATCAGGCAAGTCAGCTGGGATCGTCAGAGGCTTTTTTTTTTTTTTTTTTTTTTTAAAGAAAGCCTCTGCCGATCAGGCAAGTCAGCTGGGATTGTCAGAAGCTTTAAGAAAAAAAAAAAGAAAGCCTCTGCCAATCAGGCAAGTCTGCTGGGATCGTCAGAGACTTTAAAACCATTTTTTTAACAACCTCTTCAGCCAAAGAGGTTGTAGAAAAAATGGTTTTAAAAGTAAAAAAAAAAAAAAAAAAAGTTGGCCATGCCCACTCAGTCATATTACACCCCACCCCCACCAAGCCACGCCCACAGAACCGGTAGTAACAAATTTTACATTTCACCACTGATTCTACTTTACCCTGATAAGACTTCACTCGGAATATTATGTACAGGTACAGTTCAAAAAAAAAAGGACATTGACAAATTGGAGTACGTTCAAAGGAAGGTTATCAAGATGATAAGGAATCTGGAATCCAAGTTCTATGAGGAACAGTTAAAAGATTGGAGTCTGCTTAGTGGAAGAGACAACTAAGGGAAGATAAGATAGCAATCGTGAAATAGCTGAAGGATAGTAAGACGGAAGGGAAAATGGAATCATTTTGTATTGCCTCTAAATGCAGGGCAGGAAACAATAGGTTATAGATACAAAGAAGTAGGTTCAAGAGGATTGTCTGTTGGAGCTTCTTCAACTGTGAAACAGAAATGTAGAAGAAACTTCATCTGAACATTTAAAGAAGAAAAAGAGACACTGCTGAACAAGAGACAAGACAGAGCATTGCTGAAGGGCAGAGGGGACATACCAGGGGTGAAATCCAGCAGGTTCTGACAGGTTCTGGAGAACCGGTAGCGGAAATTTTGAGCAGTTCAGAAAACTGGGAAGTACCACCTCTGGCTGGCCCCAGAGTGGGGTGGGAATGGAGATTTTGCAATATCTTTCCCCTGGAGTGAGGTGGGAAGGGAGATTTTGCAGTATCCTTCCCCTGGAGTGGGGTGGGAAGGCAGATTTTGCAGTATCCTTCCCCTGGAGTGGGGTGGGAAGGGAGATTTCGCAGTATCCTTCCCCTGGAGTGGGGTGGGAAGGGAGATTTTTTAGTATCCTTCCCCTGCTATGCCCACCAAGCCATGCCCACCAAGTCACAGCACGCCCACCAAGCCACACCCACAGAGTAAAAAAAAATTGGTAGTAAAAAAAATTGGATTTCACCCCTGGGACCTACGTCTGTAGCACGTTTTTTCTGTCTTTCTGAGTCCTGATAGAAGAGAATATCTTGATTCTGGAAGTCATTTTTAACCACTGAGTTTAATCCTTTTGATTCTTCTCCCTTAGTCATAGTTGCTTCCTAGGTCAGCTCCAGTAGATCTCATTGTTTGATTTGACAATTTTTCCATCCGCTCATAAATTGAAATGTGGTAGCTGAGTTTTTTTTTTCCCAAGTACTATTTATAGACATAGAATAACAGAGGTGGAAGGGATCTTAGAGGTCTTCTAGCCTAACCCTCTGCTCAAACAAGAGACCCTATACCATTTCAGACAAGTTGGCTGCCTAGTCTCTTCTTAAAAGCCTCCAGTGTTGGAGCACCCATAACTTCTGAAGGCAAGCTATTCCACGGTTAATTTTTCTCACTGTTTAGGAAATTTCTCCTTAGTTCTAGGTTGCTCCTTGATTAGTTCCCATCCATTGCTTTTTTTGTTCTGCCTTCAGGTGCTCTGGAAAATAGGCTGACCTCCTCTTCTTTGTGACAGACCCTCAAATATTGAAATACTGCTATGTCTCCCCTAGTCATTTTTTCACTAGACTAGACATACTCAATTCCTACAACCATTCTTCATAGGTTTTAACCTCCAGGCCCCTAATCGTTCTCTTCTCTGCACTCTTTCCAATGTCAGGTCGGTCGGCCGGTCTCTCTCTCTCTCTCTCTCTCTCTCTCCCTCCCCATCTATCACATCTCTCTCTCTCTCTTCATTTCTCTATTTCTTTATCTCTAATCTATTTCTCTATTTCTCTGTCTGTCTGTCTATCTATCTATCTATCTATCTATCTATCTATCTATCTATCTATCTATCTATCTATCTATCTATCATCTATCTATCTATCTATCTCATCTCTCTCTCTTCATTTCTCTATTTCTTTATCTCTAATCTATTCCTCTATTTTTCTGTCTGTCTGTCTATCTATCTGTCTATCATCTATCTATCTATCTATCTATCTATCTATCTATCTATCTATCTATCTATCTATCCATCCATCCATCCATCCATCCATCCATCCATCCATCCATCCATCCATCTATCACATCTCTCTCTCTTCATTTCTCTATTTCTTTATCTCTAATCTATTTCTCTATTTCTCTCTCTGTCTATCTATCTATCTATCTATCTATCTATCTATCTATCTGTCTGTCTGTCTGTCTGTCTGTCCATCCATCACATCTCTCTCTCTCTTCATTTCTCTATTTCTTTATCTCTAATCTATTTCTCTATTTCTCTGTCTATCTATCTGTCTGTCTGTCTGTCTGTCTGTCTCTCATCTATCTATTATCTCTACTATGCCTGTCTGTCTGTCCATATCTCTCTCTCTCCATCCATCCATCCATCCATTAAATATCTCTCTCTCTCTTCATTTCTCTATTTCTTTATCTCTAATTTCTCTATCTATCTATCTATCTATCTATCTATCTATCTATCTATCTATCTATCTATCTTTATACACCAGTTTGCCCTTCAGCTACATCCAATTAGTTTTTAGGCATTAATATACTGTAAATATGCTGAAAGAAATGCAGGCAGATTTCTGTCTACTCATCCTTACCATTAATTATGGTACCACTAGCCAGATTTTATGTCTTGTTCTCTCTCCCATTACACTGCAAAATTAAGGATTACATTAGTCAGCTTAATTCTGCTGCCAATTTCTTTTTAAATCTCACTCCTTATTCCCTCCCTCCGTGAGAACACTGTGTTTTATATGCTTGTGCAAGTGCCTGCAGTTACCTCTGCTTACTCAACGGAACAGAGTCGTTTAATCATTTTTTCCAATTTTTTTCCTGAATCTTTCATCTACCGGGATGTTCTTTTAATCGGGTTAACTTTCTTTAACCTTCTATAACCAGGTTAACTTTCTTTAACCAGGATGGAACAGGGATGTTCAGATCTCTGCATATTTCACCAGTGATGGTGAAATGAGGCTAGGTGGCTCGGTGGCTAAGACGCTGAGCTTGTTGATAAGAAAGGTCGGCAGTTCGGCGGTTCGAATCCGTAGTATAGGTCTCCTACGTGAGCAGGGGGTTGGACTAGATGACCTCCAAGGTTCCTTCCAACTCTGTTACTGTTAACTAACTGAATGAGCTTTGGTGGCGCAGCAGACTAAAGTGCTGTTAAGTAACACCAGTTGCCTGCAATTACTGCAAGTTCAAATCTCACCAGGCTCAAGGTTGACTCAGCCTTCCATCCTTCCGAGGTAGGTAAAATGAGGACCCGGTTTGTAGGGGCAATAAGCTGACTTTGTATAAAAAAGAGCACCGCTTAGAGGGGGCCGAAAGCCCTACTCAGCAGGTATATACAAAAATATGAAGGCTATTGCTTAATGCATTGTAAGCCGCCCTGAGTCTCCGGAGAAGGGCAGCATATAAATGGAACGAACAAACAAACAAACAAACAAACAAACAAACAAATAAATAAATAAATAAATAAATAAATAAATAAATAAATAAATAAATAAATAACCTTTTCAGCACCGAGTGCCCAAACTGGAATATGCGTGCATGTGCATGCAGGTGTGCGAGCTGGAGCACCGGAAATCCAAAAACCAGCTGGCTGGCGCACGCATTCATGCTTTTTGGCCATTTTGGGCTGTTTGGGGGCCATTTTCAGGCCATTTTTCAGGGTGTTTTCAGGCCACTTTCGGCCTGAAAATGCCCCCCCAAAATGACCTGGAAAACAGCCTGTTTTTTGGCTGTTTTTGGCCATTTTTGGCTCCGTTTTCAGGCTGTTTTCCAGCGCTCCGGCACTTACGAAGACCAGCTGGCTGGTGCACATGTGCACGCCAAAAACCAGAAGAGCAGCTGGCGATGGCGTATGTGCCCACAGAAAGGGCTTTGTGTGCCACCTCTGGAATACATGCCATAGGTTCGCCATCACAGCTCTAAGCTCAGTCTGTCCAGTGCAAAATACAGTGGAACCATTCCGTTGTGTTATCTGCATTTCCGTACATTTACAGATTCCCTTGTATACTTGTCCAGTTAACAAAGTGGTCTGGATGACAGGTGGAAGAAGGGTAGCTATACAAGCAAGTTTGTTTCATCATTTGGCTAGTACAGGAGTCAGCAACCTGCAGCTCCGGAGCCGCGTGTGGCTCTTTGGCCCCTCTGCTGTGGCTCCCTGTCAGGTGATCCCACCACTGGCTGGCCTCACCTTCCCCTCCCAGTCACTCCTTGCCTGTCCTGAGAAGGTAAGGGCAATGGTGAGGGATGGAGAAGCGGCCAGGGCAGAGACAGAGATATACAGAGAGAGGGGGAGAGAGAGAGAGAGACATAGAGAGATACAGAAGGGGGGAGGGGATAGGGAGGGGGGAGAGAGATATGTCAAAAGGATTTTGTGGTTCCCAGTGTTTTTTAACATCTGGTTCTCTGCCCTAATGACCGGCTGGGTAGGCGTGGCTAGAGGGAGGGTCATGTGACTGGTGGAAGTGAGTGACATTGAGTTGGCCACGCCCACCCAGGTTTTGTGGCTCCCGGTGTTTTCTTTTCTGTGGGAAACGGGTTTAAAATAAATGCAGGAAAAATGAAGATAATAACTAAAAACATGACTACAGATCAAAAAGATGAATTAGAAAGATTCAGGATTTGAAATAGTAAAAAAAAGTTAAGTATTTGGGGGTTTATATTATGGCATCAAATGCGAAATTATTCATGCACAAGTATGATCCGTTGTGGCAAAAAATACAGAGAGAGATGGAAAATTGGAAAAAATTACAATTATCCTTGTTAGGAAGAATAGCAGCAGTAAAAATGAATGTTTTGCCTAAGTTTTTTTTTTTTTCAAATGATACCAATGCTTAAAAAAGATGAAAATTTGAAGATATGGCAGAAGGGTATTAATAATTTTGTTTGGGCAGGGAAGAGACCAAGAATAAAATAAAAAAATAATGCAGGATATACCTGAAAGAGGAGGTCTCAAAATGCCCAATTTAAGACTATATTATGAGGCAGCTGCCCTATCAGCAATGAGTGATTGGATGAACTCAACAGAAGAAAGAATATTGAATATTGAGGGATATGATTTGGTTTATGGGTGGCATGCTTATTTACTATATGATAAGAAAGTGAATAAGACTTTTAAAAGTCACATATTAAGGAATGCTTTATTGCGTGTCTAGAAAAAGTCTAAGTATAAATTAAATGAGAAGTTACCAATGTGGGCCATACCCAGACACGCGATAGAGAATATAAGTGTAGAGCAAAAACAAGATGTGATTACATACAAAGAGCTTCTTAACAAGGAAAGAGGTATACTACAACTAAAATCTTTGAATCAACTAAGAGAAGAAAGGATAATTCAAACATGGTTTCAATATGTACAGTTGCAAGCTAGATGGAGAGAAGATCAGAAAATTGGTATTTTGCAAAATGAGGAGAACTTGGTAAAACAGATTAGAGATCAAAGTCAAATGCACATAAAAAGGTTGTATAATGCATTGGTAGAAATAGATTCAGAAATGGAGTTAGTTAAGGACTGTATGATAAAGTGGGCACAAAATATTGAAGAACCAATAATGATGGAAACGTGGGAAAAAATATGGGTTAGAAATGTGAAGTTTACGCAAGCCCAAAACTTAAGAGAGAACTTTTATAAAATGTTTTATAGATGGCATCTAGATCCTAAAAAGCTAGCCTGTATGTATCCAAGTGTGCAACCTAAGTGTTGGAGATGTGAATGTGATGAAGCCAGGTATTATCATATATGGTGGACATGTAAAAAAATTAAGGCATTTTGGATAAAAATATGGTGGATTATTCAAAATATTCTCAAAAAAAAGATAAAATTTATTCCACAGTTTCTCTTGTTAGGTATAATTACAGATTATACTGTTATAGAGACTAAGTTGATTTTAAATTTAATAACAGCAGCCAGACTTTTGGTGGCGCAGTATTGGAAGAAGGAAGACTTGCCTACTATTGAAGAATGGACACTAAAAGTAGTGAATTTAGCAGAGATGGCCAAAATTTCAGCGTATTTGAAGGACCATTCAAATGAAAGATATATATCGGAATGGAGAAGATGGATTGACTATATTCAAAACAAATATCGGACTAAAAAGCTTCAAATAGCTTATGAATGAAATCAACTTTTTCTTTTTGAACTATGTTTTGTTAGTTGAAAGGGGAGTTAAAGAGCCAGAGGGAATTAGGAGCCTACAGAAAGTTAGCATATTTTAGTTTATGTTTGTTAAATGTTATACCCTGTATTTGCTCTGGGAAGTCCGGGGTGGGGGGAGGGGAGTTGGAGGGAGAGGGGGGATGGGGGATGGGTGGTGGGTGGAGGAGGGAAGGGGGGGAGGAGGGACGGGGAAAAAATGTTGTAATATTTGATAAAACTTTTTAATAAAAAAAAAATGTGCTGCAGTATTAGGTTTCGCGCATCTCAGCGGTGGCGTTTTCGGCTTCAGAAACATCTAATCCACTACAAGTGCTTATTAAATCCTATGACACCCCCCCCACCCCTTTTTCTTTAGAAAATTCTGTTAGGGATGAATCAATTTGATATGCAAGCTTTAATGGCTGAATGGAATAAAGAATTAGAGATTTCCATTTTGCCCAGACAATGGGAAGAGGTGTTAACATCAATACTGAACATTTCAATAGATCTCAGATTACATCTTATTCAATAAAGAAATATTATTTCAGACTTATTGGCCTCCCATTGCTTTTATAAAGAAAAGGCCAGAGTAAATCATCATGTTGGGGGATGTAATGAGATTAATGCTTCATTTAAACATATGTGGGTACATTATCCTGTAATTGCTCCATTCGGGGAGGAAGTTGCTACACGCATTAACTCCACTTTGAGATGAGATTTAATATTTTCAGATGTTCATATTCTTTTTAATTATATTCCTATATGGCATGAAAATTGACATCTGGGCAAAAACCTTCCATGCCCTGTTTATAGCTAAAATGGATTATTCTTTAGTACTGGAAATATGAAAATGCAGCCTGTTCAGTTCAAAGATCGGGACCAGAGTTTAAGTTATGAGCCGAGGTGGCGCAGTGGTTAGAGTGCAGTACTGCAGCTACTACAGCTGACTGCTAGTTCAGCAGATCAACGGATCAAATCTCACCGGCTCAAGGTTGACTCAGCCTTCCATCCTTCCGAGGTGGGTAAAATGAGGACCCAGATTGTTAGGGGGCAATATGTTATTTACTATACTGTCTTTGGTGTAAGCCGCCCAGAGTCCTCGGAGAGTGGGCGGCATAGAAATATGACTAATAAATAAAATAAATAAATAAGTTGCAGTTAAGAAGATTTACTACTCAAGCACGTACAGGTAGCCCTCAACTTATGACCACCACAGGGCCCAAAATTTATGTTGCTAAGTGAAAAATTTGTTAAGGGAGAAATTTGTCCTGTTTTACGACATTTCCAGCCACATTTGTTAAGCGAATCATTGCCGTTGTAAGATTAGTAACATGGCTGTCAAGTGAATCTGGTTTCCCCATTGATGTTGCCTGTCAGAAGGTCTCAAAGGATGATCACATGTTCTGCCCCAGCTACGGACCCCAAAGAACACAGCACACACAAAGTCTGTACAAAACTTAAATTTACTAAAATAACTCAATCTTTTCCAAACAAAGGCTGTTAATAAACTTTCTTAACAGCCTACAAGAAACCAAAGATAAAGTAAACACAATCTTACTAAGGTTGGCAGAAAGCCCAGAAGCAATTTGCAGAGAATCCAGACGCGAAGGAGAATGAACTAAAGTTGTTCCCTACAAATTGCTTCAGTCGATGTTCCTCCTTAAATAGGCTAAGGGAGTGGCCAATTAGCCCCAAGCCTTACTCTTGAGGAGACCTCCTCCTGAGGAGTCACTCCTGCCTTTTGGCAGCTCTGCGCGCCCGTGCATCGAGAAGAGGCTCCCCCTCTTCACTTAAAGGAGCTTCTGGAGCTTCTGGAGGTTCTGAAGGCCCTGGCTGAATCCCTGCCTCTGGCACCACATCTTCTCCAGCCTCCTCACTGTCCGACTCAAGCGCCAGATGCACAGGCTGCTGGCGCAGCACCATACCAGCCTCCTCGTTGTCAGAATCAGCTACAATTTGTACAGGCTGCTGACGGGCCACAACATCATGTGACCGCAGGACCAGTGGTGGTATTCAGCCAGTTCTATTCAGTTCAGGCAAACCGGTAGCGGAGGCTGCAGGAGGCTCCGCCCACCTGCCCGGAAGTAATCACGTCCCATTTATCTACATTTTTTATGCTTTGCGCATGCGAGGAAGGCAGTTCACATTTACGAACTGGTAGTGAAAGTAAATGAATACCATCCCTCCCCAGGACATTAAAACTGTCATAAATGTGAGTCAGTTGTCAAGCATTTGAATGTAAATCACATGACCAGGGGGATGCTGCAACAGACATAAGTGTGAAAAATGGTCATAACATAACACTTTTTTTCAGTGCTGTTGTAACTTTGAATGGCCACTAAGCAAACTATTTTAAGTCAAGGACTATCTATACGCCAGAGGCAACTAAAGTTCAGCATTAAATTTGTACCAGATAAGGGTCAATGGAATTCAAAAATAGACTAGACTAGACTAGACTAGACTAGACTAGACTAGACTAGACTAGACTAGACTAGACTAGACTAGACTAGACTAGACTAGACTAGACTAGACTAGAATAGAATAGAATAGAATAGAATAGAATAGAAGGATGGGATGGGATGGGATGGATAGAGTAGAGTAGAGTAGAATAGAATAGAATAGAATAGAATAGAATAGAATAGAATAGAATAGAATAGAATAGAATAGAATAGAATAGAATAGAATAGAATAGAATAGAATAGAATAGAATAGAAGGATGGGATGGGATGGGATGGATAGAGTAGAGTAGAGTAGAGTAGAGTAGAATAGAATAGAATAGAATAGAATAGAATAGAATAGAATAGAATAGAATAGAATAGAATAGAATAGAATAGAATAGAATAGAATAGAATTTTTTATTCTATTTTTTTATTGTGTGATTGGACACACAAGGAATTTGTCTTTGGTGCATATACTCTCAGTGTACATAAAATAAAAGATACATTCATCAAGAATCATAAGGTACAACACTTAATGATAATCATAGGGTACAAATAAGCAATCAGGAAACAATATCAATATAAATCGTAAGAATACCAGCAACAAGGTTGCAGTCATACAGTCATAAGTGGTGGTGGGAACGATGAGAAGATGAGAAGATTAATAGTAGTGCAGACTTAGTAAACAGTTTGACAGTGTTGAGGGAATTATTTGTTTAGCAGAGTGATGGCGTTCAGGGAAAAACTGTCCTTGTGTCTAGTTGTTCTGGTGTTCAGTGCTCTATAGCGTCATTTTGAGGGTAGGAGTTGAAACAGTTTATGTCCAGGATGCGAGGGCTCTGTAGATATTTTCACATCCCTCTTTTTGACTCGTGCAGTATCCAGGTCCTCAATGGAAGGCAGGTTGGTAGCCATTGTTTTTTCTGCAGGTTGGATTTAAACCATTTGTTAGAATGTAATGATTCTAGGCTAATGGCTCATATGACTCTGCCTCCCATCTCTCTCTCATCTTCTCCTATACAGCTCCAACAACTCGGTGATATAAAACAGCCACTTTGGCATAATGGGCTAGAAACCGAGAGGTCTCATCCTTCTGAGAACCACAAGTTCTCATCCTGCTTTAGGCACAAAGCCAGTAGCTTAACTTCAATCAGTCATTTTCTCTCAGCCCTAGAAAAAGACAAAGGCAAACCACTTCTTGAAAATGTTGCCAAGTAAATTGCATGGACTTGCCCATGTAGTTGCAGGGACTCAAAACAGACACAAAGACACAAAACTGTGTCACACAGTTTGTACAATCCACAATTGTATTCAAATGTGATATTAAGTTATAAGCACTTATGTCGATTAGATTAGCTATTGTAATGAAGAATAGCTACTATACGTTGAAATACCTTGTGTATAGGGTATGTGTGTGGGGGAGGGATGTGTGTGTTAATTATTAATCAAATATATAGCTGCCATCTCCTGCAAATTCTCTGGGAAACACAAAACAAAAAAATAAAAAAGCACAATTAAACAGCAAACATAAATTTTAAAACACAACAATGTTGTTCCAATTTCCAGTTGATTTCCCAATTGAGTTTCCTTGCGAAAAGCTGGCAGGAAGCCTTGGAAATATTCTTTCCTTCCTTCCTTCCTTCCTTCCTTCCTTCCTTCCTTCCTTCCTTCCTTCCTTCCTTCCTTCCTTCCTTCCCTCCTTCCTTTCTTCTTTCCTTCCATTCTCTTTCATCCCTTTCCTGTCTCTTCCCAGTAAGTGGCTGCTGCTGGGTGAGGGAGGGAATGAAGGATTGCAAGAGTGGCTGGGAAACTGTCACAGAATCTTCAAACTGAGCATCATGTGACTGAAGCAGTCCCAATTTCCCCAAATTTCAATTCCATGAGAAACATGGGTCCAGGATTTTGAAAGCATCCTATTTGGGGTACCTTAGTTCAAACGTTGTTGCCCTATAATGCACTGTTTCATCCAACCTTCATTTACACATTGTTTTTCATTTTGGGGAGAAACCCCCTGCAGTCTGTATGGCAATTGCTGAGCACATTGTAAGCCGCCCTGAGTCTTCGGAGAAGGGCGGCATATAAATTAAATTAAAAAAAAAAAAAGAGTTGGTTCTTTCCAATGACACTTACCCAAATTTTCACTTTGACTGAAGAAGTTACTTAGATGACCAATGGAACATCTCAGTTTTAATAGACATTGGTCCACTTGCCATGATTTAACCTTTTCAGATATGTCCTCGTTACTACTATGTCAGCACAACAGCAGCTGCATGATGTTAGAAGACAATACATATCAGCACTGAGGAAATGGCCATACTGAATGTGGTTATATAAATGTCATGCCATCGTCGGAGCCTGAGTCTGCAGGGGAAGAAAAGCTGGAACTGGAGCCAACAGAGATTGAGGCTTTGTTGGCTTTGGAAGAAAATGGAGAAGGCCAGAACCTTTCAGGATTAGGATAGCCTCTAGGCAGGGAGAAATAGGGGCAGGAGGACCAAGAGAGTCTAAGCAGTGAACATGAAAGACAGAGCTCAGGCGATGAGCAAGGACCACCCGCTCTTGATCCGCGAGCACGGAGAGTGGAAAGAAGGCGAGAACAGCACAGACTGAACTGGCTACATGGGAGGAGAGAGCCCTTGCCCCTCTTCACAAGGCACACCTGGGGACTGAGACTTAAGGAGATGCTATGGGGAGGGGCATTTGTCGGGGGGAAAAAATGCTGAATTCCTGCAGTGTTGAGTGCCGACGTTTGAACTTTCCGGGATGCCTTGCATTCTTTCTCGATTTCGGGACTAATTACCTGGCTCTTTTGCTTCCTGGACTCCCTGATTTGCTCTGCTGGATTTATTGCTGTGCAGTTGTGGCATTCACAGCATTGGGCTGGGCTATTTGCAGCCAGAGGCTGCTTGAAGTGTTTGTGGGTGTTTGTCTCTGGGACTGGCCAGAAACGTGGGAGTGTTTGGGGAAATTTGGAGCAATAAAGGGGCGTTTTGAACTGCACAGAAATAACTGTGTTATCTCTGTGCCCCGTGCCCTGGATCACCACAATAAACCTGATTTTGATAGATCAGTTTCACTTCATCCTTTCTTGTTTGTTATGTCTTTTTGTGTGTGTGTGTGTGTGTGTGCTTTGCATAATATTGCTTAGCCTGAAAAGGAGTGGCCTCATACGGATATACGCATGCAAAAAAAAAATTAACATCTTTTTTTCTCTGCTAAAAAGAGAGAGAGAGAGAGAGAGAGAGAGAGAGAGAGAGAGAGAGAGAGAGAGAGAGAGAGAGAGAGAGAGAGAGAGACAGCTTTCCAAAATTATTACTTGCAGGGGTAGACACATGTAAACAGAAACTGTTTTCATTTTGTGTCGCTCTCTTCCTCCCTAAATCAGCGCTGCCGTTTCTGTACTGATTTGCATTATTTTATTTTATTATTTTATTTTTAAATTCACGGGGAAGCGCCCGCTGTCATTCTCGTTGTAATATAACAAAACCAACAAACCCAGATCTTAAAAAGCAAATATATTTAGGCTGACATTTGCTTTCATGGGTTGTTTCCTCCCTCGTAATTTATAGCGTCTTCTACAGCCACCCAACTACAAGCAGCAACAAGGACTGTCTTTATATTATTTCAGCAATCAACTAGGCGATATTATGAAGATGCTATAAGTCACTAGCGGGGAAAATAGCTATGGTCTACAGACCTCCTTTTTAAATTAAATTTAGCAATGTATTCCTGTCTCGTAATTTCCGCATTCTAGGGCATCCTAATATTTATTTTAAATTAAGCGTTTAAAGGAGAGATGCGATGTCTGGTGAATTGCTGGATTAAAAAAAAATATGCACATTAATTGGGCAGCTCAAGTCGCATTGTGGCTGAGCACGACTTGAGTCTTTTCTCTTTGCTTTCCTATAAATCAGTTTGGAAAGATGCATAGCCCAACACTGCTTCGTGTGAGGCTACAGCAGACAGAGTCCTCCCGCAGCAAATAATGCCACTTTCGGTGCCAGAAGACTGACAGGATGTTTTATTCGCAAGGCTGCAGAGACGAAGCAAAATTACTATTTGCTCACCTGAAACTGGTGTGTGTGTGTGTGTGTGTGTGTGTGTGATGAGATTAATAAAGTCCAGTGACAGCTGGTGGCCTCATAGATACACTTGTGATTTTCTTAGCAGTGATTCAGCTGGTTTTCCATTGCCGTCTTCGGGATTTTCTTTAAAGAAAAAAATATATATTTCAAGCGTTGTCTACAGCCCTCAGATTTCCTGGCGGTTTTCCATCTCGGTCACATCGGACTATTTTTTAGTATTTAAAGATCAGCTGTGGTCAGTCAACAGGAAGGATAAAGGCTTCCCTGTCCAGTCCAGTGTCTGACTCTATGGGGCAGTGTTCATGTCCGTTTCTTGGCCAAGAGAGTCAGCGTTGTCCAAAAACATTTTTTGTCGTTATGTGGCCAGCAGGGCTTTACTTCAAAGGTGCATGAATGTTGTTACCTTCCCACCGAAGTGGTACCTATTATTCTACTCGCATTTGCATGCTTTCCAACTGCTAGATAGGCATGAGCTGAAGCCTGTAACAGAAACTCTGTCCCAACTGCCAGTTGCCTTATAGTAACACATTCTAATGCTACCCCTTCGCTAAACTGGGTGTGGGCATGGCCAGCACATGACTCATCCGGCCTGCAGGCTGGGACATTCTACTCTCCCTCCCCCTCTGTTCCAACTGCCAGTTGTCTTATATTAACATGCCCTGATGCTATGGAGTTACACATTCTACATTACATTTCAGGCTTTAAGTGTCAATTTATCACACCCAATCACATAGTTTTGTAGCGAAGCACAGGCATCTAGCTAGTGTTTTTATAAAGAGCAGAGAAGTAATTTGAAGGATAAATGAATATAATCACAAAGCTATAGCTACTGTATGAGGCTCTGATATTTCATGATTGGTCTCATTGGCAAATTTCATCAGTCTCTTTGATTTTCATCAACCTGTGACGTTGAGTTATGATAAAAGCTATTTTACTACCCCAAGGTAGTAAATTATCTGATGGTTGGCTGCGGCTGAACAATGCCTTCACAGACTAAACATGAAGCTTCATCAGATGCAATGGGGAGCGTTTTATACAAGCTGAAGATGAAAACAAAACATTGATGGGGTTTGAATACCTTCTTCATGAGAAGAGGGTAGAAATTTATTTATTTATTTATTTATTTATTTATTTATTTATTTATTTATTTATTTATTTATTTATTTATTTAATTATTTGGACTTATATGCCGCCCTATCTCCGAAAGGACTCAGGGTGGTTCACAACAATAAAACACAAAAAGTTCAATTTTTTTTTTTTAAAAAAAATACCCATTAAAACTATAAAAACCATTAAAATCCCCTCTAAAACCCCTTCAGTCCAAGCCGGCCAGGCAAAATAGCCATGTTTTAAGGCCACGGCTGAAAGTGCGAAGGTCAGGGGCCACCCGGAGCCCAAAGGGAAGCTGATTCCACAGGGTAGGTGCACCCACAGAGAAGGCCCACTCCCTAGGGGTCGCCAGCCGACATTGTCTGGCCGACGGCACCCCAAGGAGACCCTTCCTGTGGGAACGCACCGGGCAATGGGGAAATGTGGAAGATTCATGAATGACACGGGGAAAGTGGGATCTGACAGGAAAAGAGATCATGAAACATTAGGTATGAGTCATTTAGAGAAATAGATTGGACAGATGATTAGAACCAACAAAATAAATAACCACACGTTTTCTGAATAGTTTGTATCCCAGAGCTATAATTGCACTCAATAATGAACTAAAGGGCTACCAACAGTGAGCTGTTGGACATCATTACTGTTCTGTCCCAGCTACGGACCCCAAAGAACACAGCACATAGAAAGTCTGTACAAAACTTAAATTTACTAAAATAACTCAGTCTTGTCCAAACAAAGGCTGTTAATAAACTTTCTTAACAGCCTACAAGAAATCAAAGATAAAGTAATCACAATCTTACTAAAGTTGGCAGAAAACCCAGAAGCAATTTGCAGAGAATCCAGACGCAAAGGAGAATGAACTCCTTCATTCTTGAACTTGTAGGGAAAGTTGTTCCCTACAAATTGCTTCAGTCGGCATTCCTCCTTAAATAGGCTAAGGGAGTGGCCAATTAGCCCCAAGCCTTACTCTCGAGAAGACCTCCTCCTGAGGAGCCACTCCTGCCTTTTTTGGAAGCTCTGCACGCCCATGCATCGAGAAGAGGCTCCTCCTCTTCATCCTCTTCACTTAAAGGAGGTTCTGGAGGTTCTGAAGGCCCTGGCTGAATCCCTGCCTCTAACACCACATCTTCTCCAGCCTTCTCATTGTCTGACTTGAGTGCCAGCTGCACAGGCTGCTGGCACAGCACCACACCAGCCTCCTCGCTGTCCGAATCAGCTACAATCCGCACAGGCCGCTGATGGGCCACAACAATTACTTGGTCTGTTGGGTGGATGTTTGGGTGGTTCAGGGGCAGGGAATTTGTGGTGGGTGGGCTGATTGGGGATTGTTATTGGGGATTGTTATGTGTGTTGGGCCTGGTCTTTGGGTGTTATGTGAATTTTGTTGTATGGGTATTCTGTGTATATATACGTACAATGACAATAAAGTTATAATAATAAAGCCTTTGAGACCATTGGGGTAAGGTTGAAATGGAAGACAGAATGGAATTGTATAAATAGTACCTTGAAAATTTCTAGAAGACTACGCAGCTGGATCAGAGACATTCAGAGGTAGATTGCACATACTTTAACAACCGGTTCCCCAAAAATGTGAGAGTACACGCCTTCCAGGCTTGCACGCAACACCTAAAACAAGGTTTTTTTGATGGGTATGTGTTGCCTTCCTGCACACCTGTGAGGTCAGCAACAGTTAGTAGAACAGGAGAAGTACACAAATCAGCTGGGCTGCGGGGCGAGCAACAGTGGTGGGTTCCTCCTGGTTCCGCCCGGTTCCGCCGGGCCGGTAGCGGTGATGATATGACATCATCAAATTGGTTCTCTTTGTTCGGGAGCTGGGCCCTCCAGCCCTCCCCCCGCGTTATTCTTACCTTTTATTTGGCCCTGCCCCCAATCTATTCGCTGCCTCCCGAGTCCCAGCTGATCGGCTAGAAGGGAAAAAAAACTGTTTAAACTTTTGCCGCGGGGCTTCAAAGGGCCACCCTACAGCTGATCAGTGTTAAAAGGCAGTGTGGTGGTAGACCAGTGCGCTCAAAAAATAAATGAGTAGACTGGTGCCTCCAAAAACAAATGGGTAGACAGGTGCCTCCAAAAACAAATGAATAGACCGGTGCCTCCAAAAACAAATGAGTAGACCAGTGCCTCCAAAAACAAATGAGTAGACCGGTACAGCTCTGCAAGCAGTTAAAAGCCTGGTAGACGAGTACCTCTGCTAAATCCTAAAGAATTGTCACATGACCATCAAACCACGCCCACAAAATAAGCCACACACACAGAACCAGTAGTAAAAAATTTTAGAACCCACCCCTGACGAGCAAGCCAGAAAGTGAGATATCTAGGATCGGATAGTATTGGGGTGTGTGGGCGGGGCCAGCTAGTGCTCGGAACTACCAGTTCGGGAGAACCAGTCTGAACCGTCAGCAGCCCACCACTAGAGACATTGGTCTTCAAAAGTCTCCACCCTTTCTCAACATCACACGTTACTGGATACGGTTCATCTCAGTTTATTGGCAGAATCCGTTAACTTCACTCTCAAGCTCCAGATCAGGTTAGCATTTAGATGAAACTTCTTGGATTACTTTTTTCTTTCTTTCTGGGAACAGTTCCAGAAGGTACTTCTACTGACTTTGCAGAACTTTTGTTTCTAATTACTTTACAACTGGGGTGCAGTGGAATTGGTAACTAAATGATCCAAAATAAGAGTAAACCTAAGACCCCATGAAAGAGGAATATTTAGAACCCGTGATGCTAGTAAACTCCATCCATTCATTAATTCACTTATAGGATCTTCAATTCATTGCCTATAAACAATATTTTTAAAGGCCATTTGAGTACATCACTACTATGTACAATATATCTGTTCTTCATCCTGCCCAATGTCCCACGGAATTTAAGAACTGTAGACATGAAATGTCATCTAAACTACCACATGTGGTGGACATGCGCGGAAGCAAGAAGATATTGCCACACACGTGGTTGGAAAAAATGACTAAGAATCATATTGATTTTAAACCAGAGACATTTTTATTAGGGATCTTACCAGAGACATAGAGTAAAGAATTGCAATATTTAATGGTGAATCTTTTAACAGCGGCTAGAATTGTATTTGCTTAAAATTGGAAAGGAGAAAAGATACCTATTGATGAAGAAATTATTAACAAAATAATTGAATGTGCTGAAATGAGTAAATTGACCTTTGAAATTAGAGAACAGGAAGATAAACAATATCAGGCAAGAGCCTGGTGGCGCAGCAGACTAATAGCCTGTTATTAATATTCAGCTGCCTGCAATTACTGCAGGTTCGAATCTCGCCAAGGCTCAACGTTGACTCAGCCTTCCATCCCTTCTAAGGTAGGTAAATTGAGGACCCAGTTTGTGGGGGCAATAAGCTGACTTTGTATAAATATACAAAAGTATGAAGGCTATTGCTTAACGCATTGTAAGCCACCCTGAGTCTCCGGAGAAGGGCGGCATATAAATAAAATAAAAAAAAAATAATTATTTGATATGGGACTTATTTTATCAATGGATAGACAATAAATCTTGGAGATAACTATGTAATAAATGGAAGTTGATATAAATTAAGTGATATAATTTCTAAAGGAAATGAGCTTGGAATGTCTAGTGATAATTATAAGAGGGGAGGAGCACAAAAAATGTCACCGATCGATATACTATCTATGATTGTATAGAATGATGAATGTTTTTATGTTTTGTTTTTCGTTGTTTGTTTTAAAATAAAAAACTTTTATACAAAAAAAATGTCATCTAAACAAGTCCTCTATTAGTTCATTGTTCTACTATTCTTTTTTTTATTGAAAAGTTTTATAAGAAATACAAACCATTTTCTCCCCCCCACCCTTTCCCCTTCCCCAATAATAGAAAATATACATTTTCTTATACATAATAAATCCTACATATACATGTTTCCCTTAAAGAAAGCATTAAAATAAAACTTTAAATTAAAATAAAATTTTAATTACATTCGGAGTTGCTCTTCTTCTCTTTCTTCCCTCATTCCACAACAAACCTTCTTCTTCTCCTCCTTTCTTCCCCTTCCCTCCCTCCTCTTCTCTCCTACTTTCTCCTTCATCCTCTCCTACCTCATCCTACTTCCTTTTCCTTTCCCCCACTTCTCTCTTCTTTTCCCCCTCTCACCTTCACTCCTACTCCTGTCCCCTTCCCTTCCTCCTCTCCTTTCTTCCATTCCTCTCCCTCCCTCTCCTCTTCCTACCCTCTCCTCCTCTCTCCTTTCTAACTTCTTTGCTGTGAAATATTCACCTCCTTTAGTATCTGAGCAACTCCTGTATTCTAATCGTAGATACTTTCTTCTGTTAAAACATTTCTCTATTCACCACTTTTTTCTATCCTCGACCAACAATCATTCAACCTCTGCTTGCTAGATGAAACTATTCCACCATTTCTGAGCTAGCTGTCAAGTTCTGTTATTGAACAGCACATGTGACAAAGAAATCATAACCACAATTTCTTTTGGTATGATTAAAACCCATTGGTTCATTCTGCTCATTGAAGTATCCAAGTATAAGGTAAAGGTTCCCCCGCAAATGTGTGCTAGTCTTTTCTGGCTCTAGGGGGCGGTGCTGATCTCCATTTCTAAGCTGAGGAGCCAGCACTGTCCGAAGACGTCTCCGTGGTCATGTGGCCGGCATGACTAAATGCTGAAGGTGCACAGAGCTCTGTTACCTTCCCACCAAAGGTGGTCCCTATTTTTCTACTTGCATTTTTTACGTGCTTTCGAACTGCTAGGTTGGCAGAAGCTGGGACAAGTAACGGGAGCTCACTCCGTTACGCGGCACTAGGGATTTGAACCGCTGAACTGCCGACCTTCTGATCAACAAGCTCAGCATCTTAGCCACCGCCTCCCATAATTTATATACCTTCCAATGCAACAAGAAATTAGTATCAGGCATACTTATTCTTATATCTGGGATATCCAATCGTCTGCTATTCCTGAAGATGAATCAATATTGTGCATCCTTTATAAGTTTCTCCTGTCATCACAAGTTGACTAGAATGTTTACCGATTTACATTTCAATAGATTTTAAAACATGTCTACAATCTAAAGAGGCGGTTGTAGGATGTGTACAGTGGGAACATAATGACAAGAACGGAAGAAGAAATAATTTTGTAAATCTTCCAAAATGTCTATATGTCAATGAAGATTCTCAGTCACCCAGATAGATTTGTTTGGAGAGTTGAGTCATGGAAACTGGACTTCTTTTCTTGTTGGTTATCCAGTAGCTTTTTCAGTCTGAGCAAGACGGTTGATGGGACCCCAACATATATGTCCTCCAGGGTGGCATAAAGTAGGAATATAAATCTGCATTTTGGTCTAGAAGGCTGACTGTGAATTCACCTTGAACTGTTATTAGCAGGGCAATAACTCCTTCTCGCTTGATTCAACTGGGTAGCTCTGGATTTGTGAAACATTCATTGTTTATTGTACATTAAAACTCCATTGGACGTTGATTGCTGGAGCTTCACACCATCAATTGTGCAGATAAACCAAGGACAACTTTTTCCTGCCATAATATGCTTGGTGGGCAATATTTCTCTTTCAACCACTTGGTCTTGATAGATTGCCAAAGCTGGTTTCCTGGGTAGGCATCATCTAATTGCTTGTTATTCATCCTCAGTTCAAAGAGCAGAAGTGTTAATGCTCTGAGGGTCCAAAAATAATGATGATACAGTGAGGGACTTTAATGAATTATAATGTTGCCAAGGTGTTGCCATTTCGGATAAATGGTTGCCCAGGGATGAAGCAGCCACAACTTCTGAAGGCAAGCTGTCCCATTGATTGATTGCTCTCACCGTTTTAAGCATTATTGTTGGGAAGTGAATGCGTTCTATAATTATAAGTGGAACATATTCCTCTCTGAAGTTACTGCTATGGGAGAAGAATAGAAATCTTATTTAACATTCCTGCTGTCCTAAAGTAAGTGGTGATAAAGTGACTTCCTGGATCTATTTAGTTTTGGGGGCAACAGTGCAGATGCTGTTTCCCTTTCAGCTGTTGACTTTCCAACCTATTCTTTTATTGTGGAATCCTGGTAGTCCCCATTTAAGATTTAAAGAGGATTTATAGAGGTCTTTGAGATCAGTCCAGGTCAGATAGCTGTTTACAGTAAGCTAGATCTTTATAGCAAATATATAAAGAAGGACTGGATCTTCTAGATAATACGAGAGAGGGGGTGGAGGGAGGGAGGGAAGGAGGGGGAGGAGAGAGAGAGAGAGAGGGAGGGAGGGAGAGAGAGAGAGAGTTTAAAGCTCTACTTCAATGCTTTCCATGTATTCCACGCAGAACACATCCAAATTATGTCAACGAAAATGAGCATTACGTCTAGTACAATCTAGTCCAGCAAAGTTCCACCCCATTTTATAGATTCTCTTCAAAGCTGAATCACTAATTTATTTATTTTATTTATTTTATTAGATTTTTATACCGCCCTTCTCCCAACTGGACTCAGGGCGGTGAACAGCCAAGAATAAAAACATCACATACAAAATTTAAATTTTTTAAAAAGAATTAAACAAATTTTGGCCCAATAAATTTAAAACACCTCAACTAAAATCAAATTAACAATTAAAAATATCTAAGGGGTGGGGGGTTAAGCCAGCCCGGCTTGATGAAATAAAAACGTTTTAAGGGCACGGCGAAAAGCACGGAGATCTGGGATCGTACGTATCTCCGGGGGCAGGTCGTTCCAAAGTAAAGGAGCTGCCACACAGAAGGCCCTCCCCCTAGGGGTTGCCAGCCAACATTGTCTGGCTGACGGCACCCTAAGGAGTCCCTCTCTGTGGGAGCATACTGGCTGGTGGGAGGCTATCAGTGGCAGAAGGCAGTCCCATAAGTACCCAGGCCCTAAGCCATGGAGCGCTTTAAAGGTGGTAACCAAAACCTTGAAGCGCACCCGGAAGACCACTGGAAGCCAGTGCAGCTCGCGCAGGAGGGGTGTTACATGAGAGTGCCCCATCGCTCCCATAATTCTCCGCATGGCCACATTCTGTACCAGTTGGAGCCTCCGGGTGCTCCTCAAGGGGAGCCCCATGTAGAGAGCATTACAGTAGTCCAGGCGGGAGGTGACGAGTGCCTGAGTGACCGTGCGTAAGGAGTCTCGATCCAGAAAGGGACGCAACTGGTGAATCAAGCAGACCTGATAAAAAGCCCCCCTGGCCACGGCTGTCATATGCTCTTCTAAAGACAGCCGAGTGCCCAGGAGGATGCCCAAGTTGTGAGCCCTCTCCGTGGGGGCCAGTAACTCGCCCCCAATAGCCAGCGATGGCACCAGCTGGCTATATCGGGACGCCGGAAGCCACAGCCACTCGGTCTTGGAAGAGTTGAGTCGGAGCCTTTTTCTCCCCATCCAGACCCGCACGGCCTCTAGGCACCGGGACATCACTTCAAGGGCATCATTGGGATGGCTTTTCACCTGAAGCATACAGATTTATCCAAATGGTTTCTGTTGATAGTCCAGAGTTCAGTGGAATGAGATTATGCTTAAACTGTCAACTTGCAAAGCATCCCTGGCCTGCTCTGGAGTTGCCAAAGGCAAGGGGGATGGGAAAACGAACTTTGCAGCTGCAGCAAGTGAGCACTTCAGTCAAAACAAAAAGCACATTCCAGCCATCTCTCTGTCAAGGCCATCTCCGCGGTTTCCCACAGTGGCCAGAGGGGAGTGATCTCTACAACCCGCAAAATTGCTTCGTTGGAGAATGTGACTGATGACACACCTTGGGGGGAGGGCGGAAACAGAGTCAGAGCTGGGACATAAATTAAATGAGGTCAGAGTTGGCTTCACTTGGAATGTGCCGATATGAAGCTGCTAATAAATAACTGGATTTCTTTTGAATCTTGGCTCGAGGCTGATGATTTAATTAGGACATCGGTAGAACCCTGACATAAACTGCTCTAAAATGGAATATTAAATATAAATCTATCCATGGAAGTACTTCTTTTCACCATGTAATTACCCCAGAATTATAGACACCAAAAGTAAGCATTTCACCCAAAAGAGCTTCATGTGTTTGAATAAAACTCAAGCTGAGCCTCCCAGCTAATGCCATCATTATCACTTGTAGTTCCTCAAAACGCATGTGGTATTATCTTATAATTAACGTATGTCAGCATCAATTGAGCTTTGTATCCTTCAAACACTGTCAAAATTTCATTCCAAGGATAAGACAAAAGCATCAGTGTCAAGAATCTGTCACTGCAATCTGTTGCTATTCCACAGAAGAGAAGTTATCCTCATTAAAGGTGTCAGAAGAATTTGTAAAGTTCGGCAGTTTTGAGGAGGTGAAAGACTATACAGATTAGCCATCTATGGATCAATGGTTTAGCCAAACTGTAAAACTAAGAGGAAATGTATAGGCTATTCTAGAAAAATTAGCACTTGCATAAAGAGGCACCCAGTCAATTGAGACTTTGTATTCCTGGCTGCCCCCCTCTCTTTAAATCACAAGAATGGAAATGAACAGGTTTATTTAGAATGGAATGGAATGGAATGGAATGGAATGGAAAATAGAATAGAATAGAATAGAATAGAATAGAATAGAATAGAATAGAATAGAATAGAATAGAATAGAATAGAATAGAATAGAATAGAATAGAATAGAATTTTTTATTGGCCAAGTGTGATTGGATACACAAGGAATTTCTCTTTGGTGCACATGCTCTCAGAGTACATAAAAGAAATGATACATTCATCAAGAACCATAAGGGACAACACTTAATGATAATCACAGGGTACAAATAAGCAATCAGGAAACAATATCAATATAAATCGTAAGGATACAAGCAACAAAGTTACAGTCATACAGTCATAAGTGGAAGGAGATGGGTGGTAGGAACGATGAGATGATTAATAGTAGTGCAGGCTTAGTAGATAGTTTGACACTGTTGAGGGAAGTATTTGTTTAGCAGAGTAATGGCATTCGGG
Organism: Pantherophis vulpinus; assembly: GCA_037215915.1. Classification (NCBI taxonomy): domain Eukaryota; kingdom Metazoa; phylum Chordata; class Lepidosauria; order Squamata; family Colubridae; genus Pantherophis; species Pantherophis vulpinus. The sequence continues at coordinate 77,970,200 of JAXLNS010000008.1, forward strand.
GGAAAACTGTTCTTGCGTCTAGTTGTTCTGGTGTGCAGTGCTCTATAGCGTCGTTTTGAGGGTAGGAGTTGAAACAGTTTATGTCCAGGATGCAAGGGGTCTGTAGATATTTTCACATCTCTCTTTTTGACTCATGCAGTATATAGGTCCTCAATAGAAGACAGGTTGGTAGCCATTGTTTTTTCTGCAGTTCTAATTATCCTCTGAAGTCTGTGTCTCTCTTGTTTTTATTTAGAGATCAAAACCAGCTTGGTTTCTTTTGCTTCTTAAGCAAACAAAAGATTTTCGCACAAATGTTACGTTATCTTTGGATTTTCACACATCTCCAGATTTCGTTACACAGCTCTCAGATTTTCTTTTAAAATTGTACATTAAAAGCATATATTAGAGCAAAGATGCAACCATCAGTGGAAATAGCATACAAACATCCATGTGACTTTGACAATGATTTCCATAAACAAACAAGCCACTTAAAAGCACACATTAAAGGGCCGAGAAGTCCTTGGTGCTCTCTGTGTTTGCTTGTTTTCTTGCAGATGTTTCATTACCCTTAACTTTGGGGGTCACGGTGGCTCACGTGGTAAGACTCTGGGCTTGTGCACGGCTGAGGTTGGTGTTCTGTCCCCGTCTCACACACGCACACAAACAGACAGCCGGGGGTTAAATAAACTGGCAGACAACCAATTCTTCCGATAAGAAGCTTGGCAGCAACCCAGTAGCTGCTTGCCAAGAACTTTACTCATAAACAAAATACACACAGTCAAGAATTGTCCAGTTCGTAAAATAAATCCAAGACCGATAATGTTGTTTCCAAAGATGCAATGTGACTCAATAGTAGTTAGTTTTGTCCGTCACAGAGTCTGAATGGCCATCTCACCATTCAGAAAAAATTCCTTTCACTGAGGCAGCCAACCACCTCAGTGATCCCTGGCTAACATGTGCCGTACACTAAATATGAGCCAGCAGTGTGTTGCAGCTGCCAAAAAAGCCAACACAGTTCTAGGCTGTATAAACAGAGGGATAGAATCAAGATCACGTGAAGTGTTCGTACTACTTTGTAAGGCCTTGGTAAGGCCACACTTGGAATGCTGCATTCAGTTTTGGTCACCACGATGTAAAAAAAGATGTGGAGACTCTAGAAAGAGTGCAGAGAAGAGCAACAAAGATGATTAGGGGACTGGAGGCTAAAACATATGAAGAACGGTTGCAGGAACTGGATATGTCTAGTTTAATGAAAAGAAGGACTAGAGGGTAATATGATAGCAGTGTTCTGATATCTCGGGGGCTGTCAGAAAGAAGAGGGAGTCAAGCTATTCTCCAAAGTACCTGAGGGTAGGACAAGAAGCAATGGGTGGAACTCATCAAGGAGAGAAGCAACCTAGAACTAAAGAGAAATTTCCTGACAGTGAGAACAATTAATCAGTGGAACAACTTGCCTCCAGAAGTTGCAAATGCTCCAACACTGGAAGTTTTTAAGAAGAGATTAGATAACCATTTATCTGAAGTGGTGTAGGGTTTCCTGCCTGGGCAGGGGATTGGACTAGAAGATCTCCAAGGTCCCTTCCAACGCTGTTATTCTAAATAAATAAATCCTTAACTAGGTAACGTCATCAGAGCCCTGATGAGGTTACCTAGTTAAACAAGCAAGCTCAGAGAGCACCAAGGACCCCTCACTTCCATCCTGAGCTACAAATATTCTCCTTTATTGATAGAAAGGGCTGGTGCATCTATTCTTCATCTATCCACTTTATTATGGTCATTGTTGTTTCATAACATTTCACTTGAATGCCAGGTGTTTTGCTTGGTCAGGAAACAGTTGGGCCCATTTATAGCAGACTTTGAAAAATTGGATTGAATTGGAACATTTCGAGTTTCAGTCTGTACAGTTACAAAAAAAGGCCAGCTGGAAGCTTTTGAAAGATCAAGAGATTAAGTCTTCACAGCAGGTATGAAGATTATGGCAATTTTTGCCTCGGTTTCATCCATCAAGAGAGATAGAATGAAGGAAAGATAGAGAGATGAGAAAGAGAGAGGCGGGGGGAAGGGAGAGAGAGAGAGAGAGAAAGAAAGAGAGGGAATTCATTACTAGATATGTAGCTTTATTGATTTAACTGTCATGACTAACATAAAACATAACCTGATAATCCTTTTTTTCTTTTTCTTCTCCTTTTAACTGTTCAATTTTATCTGGTTATATCTATTGGGGATCATTGATCTGAATTTGAAAATCAGAATATGCATGAGAATTTGAATATAATGCGATTAGATACAGTTGTGAAGTTAAAGACTCCAGCTACCAGCCCTGGACAACATCTTCGAATCTCGCTGTTTGAGGAAGTTGCATAACGTTCTCAGAGACTCTTCCCATCCTGCTTACAATCTTTTTGGACTGTTGCCTTCTGGCAGAAGATACAGAACAATTAAAACTCGGACCACACATTTTCTGAATAGTTTTTATCCCAGAGCTATAATTGCACTCAACAATGAACTCAAGGGCCACCATCAGTGAGCTGTTGGACAGTATTACTTGGTCTGTTGTGTGGATGTTTGGGTGGTTTAGGGGTGGGGAATTTGTGGTGGGTGGGGGGGTGTTTGGGGATTGTTATGTGTGTTGGACCTGGTCTTTGGGTGTTAAGTGAATTTTGTTGTATAGGTATACTGTGTATACATGTACAGTGACAATAAAGTTATTTATTTATTTATTTATTTATTTATTAAATATAGTAGTAGAGAAGAGCCAAAGGATGTGGTGGCTCAGTGGCTAAGATGCTGAGCTTGTCGATCAAAAGGTCGGCAGTTCAGCGGTTCGAATCCCTAGTGCTGCGTAATGGGGTGAGTTCCCATTACTTGTCCCAGCTTCTGCCAACCTAGCAGTTCGAAAGCACGTAAAAAATGCAAGTAGAAAAATAGGGACCACCTTTGGTGGGAAGGTAACAGCATTCCGTATGCCTTTGGTGTTTAGTCATGCCGGCCACATGACCACGGAGACGTCTTCGGACAGCCCTGGCTCTTTGGCTTTGTAACAGAGATGAGCACTGCCCCCTAGAGTTGGGAACGACTAGCACATATGTGCGAGGGGAATCTTTATCTTTTCCTAGAGAAGATCCACGGTGGCGCAGTGGCTAGAGTGAAGTACAGCAGACTACTTCTGCTAATCACCGGCTACCAGCAGTTTGGCAGATCAAATCTTGCCATGCTCAAGGTTGACTCAGCCTTCCATCCTCCCGAGGTGGGTAAAATGAGGACGCAGATTGTTGGGGACAGTTTGCTGATTCTGTACACCGCTTAGAGAGGCCTGTAAAGCACTATAAAGTGGTATATAAGTCTAAGTGCTATTGCTATTGCTAGTATATCCCTAAGGATGGAGTAAGACAATGTTGGACAATGAGGGTAAACCCTACCAAAGACAATTGTGTTAGAGAAGAGTTGTATTCTTTAAATAAAAGTTATACTGATGTGTTACTTTCTTGAGAGATAATCTTCTACTGGTCTTGTTTTCTAGAACTATTCTTGTCTCTAATCAACATTCTTGACTCTAAATGCTTCCATGGTTGAGGTAATGGTTTATTTTCCCTGGAAAAGCAGATAAGAGGAGTGGGTAATTTACTTGCATTGACAAATGGCACATTCTTTTTTGCTTCAGTTTTTAATAGTTATTTTTTGCACGACTCTCATCATACGTAAGAAAATAAGACGGTTTAACAAAGCTACATGCATAATGCATTTCGTTGAAAAAAGTAGGAGTCAGTGGGAGGTTGTGGCATATAAACTTAATAATATAAAAAATGGCTTTGTTTGGGGAAAAAAATATGTATAGCTTTACATACATATTTATATGTGGGTGCGTTTGTGTAAGAGCCATGGTGTGTAGGTTAGAACTGCAGGCTAATTCTGCTAACAGCCAGCAGTTTGATCCTGATGGGCTCAAGGTTGACTCAGCCTTCCATCCTTCCTAGGTTGGTAAAATGAGGACTTTGACTCTGTAAACTGCTTAGAGAGGGCTGTAAAAGCACTGTGAAGCAGTAGATAAATCTAAGTGCTATTGCTATAAGGAATATGTATTTATTTGCTTTTTAAAAATAATACTTGTCTTCGTATTTTGTTATAAAGGTAAGGGTAAAGGTTCCCCTCGCACATATGTGCTAGTCGTTCCCGACTCTAGGGGGCGGTGCTCATCTCCATTTCAAAGCCTTGGTAGTACAGTGGTCTAAAGCACCCTGTTATTAAGACCAGCTGCCTGCAATTACTGCAGGTTCGAATCTCGCCAGGCTCAAGGTTGACTCAGCCTTCCATCCTTTCTAAGGTAGGTAAATTGAGGACCCAGTTGTGAGGGCAATAAGCTGACTTTGTATAAATATACAAAAGGATGAAGGCTATTGCTTAGCACATTGTAAGCCGCCCTGAGTCTCCAGAGAAGGGCGGCATATAAATCAAATAAAAAAAAAAAAAAAAGCCGAAGAGCCAGCGCTGTGTGAAGACTTCTCCGTGGTCATGTGGCCGGCATGACTCAACGCCAAAGGTGCACGGAACGCTGTTACCTTCCCACCAAAAGTGGTCCCTCTTTTTCGACTTGTATTTTTTACGTGCTTTCAAACTGCTAGGTTGGCAGAAGCTGGGACAAGTAACAGGAGCTCACCCCATTACACGGTGCTAGGAATTCGAACCATCGAACTGCCGATCTTTCGATTGACAAGCTCAGCATCTTAGCCACAGAGCCACCACATTAGTTTCCAGCTTTTTCTCATCTCTTTCTGCTGTCTCCAACCATTATGTCTACTATCCAGACTTTTTTGTCTTTCTTATCGACCATTGTAAAGTCTGGTGTGTTATGTGACAAGTGCAGAGGTGATATTCAGCAGGTTCTGATCAGTTCTGGAGAACCGGTAGCGGAAATTTTGAGTAGTCCAGAGAACCAGCAAATACCACCTCTGACTGGCCCCGCCCCTATTTATTCTCTGCCTCCTGAGTCCCAGCTGATCAGCTGGGTCTACTTTTGTTGCCCTGCACAGGAGAACGGAGCTGGAAAGCAGGTTAGTGGGGTGGGGAGGGAATGGGGATTTTGCAGTAACCTTCCCACAGGAGTGGGGTGGGAATGGGGATTTTGCAGTAACCTTCCCACAGGAGTGGGGTGGGAATGGAGATTTTACAGTATCCTTCCCCTGGAGTGGGGTGAGAATGGAGATTTTACAGTATCCTTCCCCTGGAGTGAGGTGGGAATGGAGATTTTGCAGTATCCTTCCCCTGGAGTGAGGTGGGAATTGAGATTTTGCAGTATCCTTCCCCTGGAGTGAGGTGGGGATGGAGATTTTACAGTATCCTTCCCCTGGAGTGAGGTGGGAATGGAGATTTTACAGTATCCTTCCCCTGGAGTGGGGTGAGAATGGAGATTTTACAGTATCCTTCCCCTGGAGTGAGGTGGGAATGGAGATTTTGCAGTATCCTTCCCCTGGAGTGAGGTGGGAATTGAGATTTTGCAGTATCCTTCCCCTGGAGTGAGGTGGGAATGGAGATTTTACAGTATCCTTCCCCTGGAGTGAGGTGGGAATGGAGATTTTACAGTATCCTTCCCCTGCCATGCCCACCAAGTCACGCCCACAGAACCAGTAGTAAAAAAAAATTGAATCCCACCACTGGACAGGTGCTTCTCTGTTTCAGTTCTGAAGTCCTCTAAAGAGGAGCTAGAATCAGAAGGCAATGTCTGCCATTGGTTTACATATCTGCAATTGGAAAAAAAAAATCAAATTAGACAAAAAGAATTATGGATTTAACTTTGTTGAAAATGAATTGGAAACCTTAACGTGTGGTAATGATGAGCATATTATTGCTAAAGTCCATCAAACGTTATTGCATTTAAATCTGGAAAACGAACAATCACTCTATGATTCGGTGGGCGAGAAATTTTAGATATCATGTAATCAGAGGTGGGTTTTAGCAGGTTCTGACCAATTCTGGAGAACCGGTAGCGGAAATTTTGAGTAGTTTGGAGAACCGGTTGTAAAAATTCTGACTGGCCCCGCCCCCATCTATTCCCTGCCTCCTAAGTCCCAGCTGATCGGGAGGAAATGGGGATTTTGCAGTAACCTTCCCCTGGAGTGGGGAGGGAATGGAGATTTTACAGTATCCTTCCCCTGCCACGCCCACCAAGCCATGCCACGCCCACCAAGCCACACCCACAGAACCGGTAGTAAAAATTTTTGAAGCCCACCACTGCATGTAATGCTTGAACAGTGGAAGAATATGTGGATTAAAATTGACGTTAAATTATAACTTAAAATAACTCCAGACAATTTTTGATGAACTATACCATTGCATTAATGCTTTGTTGATTACAAGTTTTAATTGAGGTGCATCCATTCAATTCTATCCGTGTGATATAAAAACACCAGGTTGTACCACTAAAGTAGAACTTACTGATGGGATCTTTAAAAGTCTTTAGAGCATTCTCTTGTTTAAACATTTTAATGTAGTTAATGAGAATCCTAATGGGAATATTTGGAGGCGGAGGCTTAAAAAGCTGAGAGAGAGAGAGAGAGAATAAATAAAGGTAATGCATTGTCATCCCTTTTTACATGCAATTAGGATAAAAGAATATATCAGAGATAATTATGTGGGGTTCTGATATTAGACTGGATAATTGTTCCTAATAAATTATTTCATATGTTCAGTTCAAGAAATGATATCAAATTCCCAGAATTTACTTCTTAGGTAGGCCAATACTCTATACAGCGCTGAAACTTCTCTATGCCTTGAAGGACCTATCTGGCGATCTAAGGATGGAGGACATTTTTTTTTTTAGTCCTTTATTACGGTAGTTTATTTTTATTTTCTCAATGATTTCTGCTTCAGTTTCTTTGATGCTGGCTTCCTGCAATTGGTTAGGGTAGGGACTTTATTTGGTTGCCTACTACAATTATTCCAAATAGTTGAGTCTCAGTGGCACAATGGTTAGAATGGAGTACTGCAGGCTACTTCTGCTGACTTCCAATTTGGCAATTCAAATCTCACGGTTAACTTAGGCTTCCATCCTTCCGAGGTGGGTAAAATGAGGACCCAAATTGTTGGGGGCAATATGCTGACTCTGTAAACCGCTTAGAGAGGGCTATAAAAGCACTGTAAAGCAGTATATAAGTCTAAGACTTATATAAGACAGGCACAGACTTCAGAGGTTAATTAGAACTGCAGAAAAAATGATTACTACCAACCTGCCTTCCATTGAGGACCTGTATACTGCACGAGTCAAAAAGAGGGCTGTGAAAATATCTACAGACCCCTCACATCCTGGACATAAACTGTTTCAACTCCTACCCTCAAAATGATGCTATAGAGCACTGCACACCAGAACAACTAGACACAAGAACAGTTTTTTCCCCTGAATGCCATCACTCTGCTAAACAACTAATTCCCACAACACTGTCAAACTATTCACTAATTCTGCATTACTATTACTATCTTCTCATTGTTCCTTTCACCCATCTCCTCCCACTTATGACTGTAACTTGTTGCTATATCCTTACAGTTTATATTGATTGTTTCCTAGTATGATTTGATTGCTTATTTGTACCCTATGACTATCATTAAGTGTTCTACCTTATGATTCTTAATGAATGTATTTTTTTTCTTTTTAGGCACCAAAGACAAATTCCTTGTGTGTCCAATCACACTTGGCCAATAAAAGAATTGTATTGTATTGTATTGTATTGTATTGTATTGTATTGTATTGTATTGTATTGTATTGTATTGTATTGTATTGTATTGTATTGTATTGTATTGCATTGCATTGCATTGCATTGCATTGCATTGCATTGCATTGCATTGCATTGCATTGCATTGCATTGCATTGCATTGCATTGCATTGCATTGCATTGCATTGCATTGCATTGCATTGCATTGCATTGCATTGCATTGTATGTTCTATTGGTATTGCTACTATGAGTAAACTCCAAGAAGCCCTTGAGGTGAAGAAGGGACATCTTCTTTGTAGAGGGTGATGTTTATACAAACACTACTAAACAGGATAAACAGACAAAAGAATAGCAGAGTAGAGTCATGTATACACAATCAGATTGTTGCTATCTTTTCTGACAGCTTCACTTAATATGAAAGGCTACCTGTTGTGACCCCGACTCCCGAGCCTGTCCTAACAGAGGAAGAGGACTCAGAAGGTGATGGGGAGGAACTGACAAGACCTCCCTCTCCAGGATCCTCCTTTCTGGCAATGCTTCAGGTTCCATCCGAAGGCCAGGAGGAACAGCCTGGGATGTGCCAGGAGGAAGGCATATCGGAGCACCAATTGATAGGGAGCGAGGAAGATGAATCGTGGCTTGATCCCAGGCAGCGTCAGAGGGAGAAGTGTGCGCAGCAACGGAAGAGGCGTGGGAGGGCCAGAGATTGAGCTGAGTCATGGAGCCACGCCCCACCAGGAATAAAAGTGGGTGGGATTGCTCTTCAGGCTTTGTGACGGACAAAATTAAACCCTGCAAGTCACATCGTGATCTCTGAAATTCGGCTTGGATATATTGTGGACTGAACATTGACTAAACTCTTGTCTCGTGGATAATTTGTTGCTCCTGGAACAGACTGAAGATAAGTCCTCTTCTGCTTTATGGGAGTGAAACCGGTCTTGGCAGGCATTCGGCAATTTGCTGCTAAAAATTTGGTCTGCCAAGAATTCTAATCTGTTTACCTAATAAAATATTGGCAGGCGTGCTTGGTATTACGTTTGCCTGTGTGAGGAGGGGGGACAGAACACTACCGCATACACCGGTTCATCAACCACTTTTAAGATTCTTGGAGTGATCTATTGTTTGTATAATCTAGGACTGGATTCCCTGGAAATCTGAAGCTTTTCCCTTCCTGAATAAGCTTGTGTACCTGACTTCCAGCAGCATCTGCAGCAAAATGCAATGGACCCCCTTCCACCACCACCCAAATGATCTGGACATTTCAGTAGTGACTATTTGGAAATACCCCGCCGGCAAGCAGGGAAGGAGGTATCAAGTGAGACATTAGTCTTGAATCAGCTGCAAGAGATCTGATACCTTCACTTAAGCCCCATGGAACTTCATATACTGGTATCTGTTCCCAAGGAAGGCAAGCAGTCTGAAGAGATTCCTTTTTTTTTAAAGAGAAGTTTTATTAAATTTTTCTTTTACATACGTATTTTGTGAACAGAGTATTGACCGGGTCATGTCTTTTACAACTTATAACATAATTATATATGGATTTTTATAATCTGTTCCAATCTTCTTTTTTGTTTTTTTCCAGATACAATTTACATATTTCATTTTCTGCCATAATATTCTTTTTTCTCTATTTTTTTTAATCTTATCTTAATCTCTTCTTAATACTTAATATATAAACAGTCTCACCATCCGCCCTTCAAATCCTAATTTCTTAGCATTGCTTCAATTAATTATCTTATTTCTCCATTTATAAAATATATTTCTTATAATCCCCATCACATTTTTTGGTTATAAAGAATAAACTTCATCTTATTCCATTTTTACATTGAAACCCTTTTAACTTAATTGATCTTCCACATCTTATCTTATCTCTCCTTAATACATAATAAGCAGTATCACTCTCCGCCCTTAATTCCTGACTTCTATTATAGCATACATTAATTATTTTATTTCCTCATTTGCAACATATTATTTCAAAATCCCCATCACACTTTTTTTATACATTTCAAATTTGTATCTTAATTTCAATTGTTTTCATAATTCAACCTAATTACCACTTCATATTTCATCTGCTGTTCCGTTTTACAATACACAATAAACATCATCATATTTACTTTTTACATTCATGATTACTATTATTAATACAGTTCCTTTAGATCTACTAATATATATCTTAATTCCCTTCCTCCTTTCCACTATTCTTCCCCTTTTAGACATTTTCTCCTGGTCTCACCAGAATTCCACTTCTTAATGATTTTCTCCTTTCATCCCATTTTCTTTTCTTCGTCTTCTTTTATTTTTATATTTATTATATTGTTTCTCCTGAATCCTTTCTCTAACTTTTGAGTCCATCACTAGCATAATTCACCTCCTGCTGTTACCCAATCTTTTCCTATTTCCTTCTCTGTCTGAAGAGATTCCTGTATCACAGGCAGAATGGCAATAAAGTAATCGACTTGAAGGCTTCATAGTTTGATCTATAGCTTGGGCCTGACAGACACATCAGCAGGTTAAAAAATAATTAACTTTCAAAACAGCCACACTATGGTCACCACACTATAAAAAAGATGTTGAGACTCTAGAAAAAGTGCAGAGGAGAGCAACCAGGATGATTAGGGGACTGGAAACTAAAACATACGAAGAACGGTTGCAGGAACTGGGCATGGCTAGTCTTGTGAAGAGAAGGACCAGGGGAGACATGATAGCAGTCTTCCAATATTTGAGGGGCTGCCACAGAGAGGAAGGGGTCAAGCTATTTTCCAAGGCACCCAAAGGTCAGACAAGGTATAATGGATGGAAACTGAACAAGGAGAGATTTAACCTGGAAATAAGGAGGAACTTTCTGACAGTGAGAACAATCAACCAGTGGAACAGAAGTTGCCTTTGGAAGTTGTGGAAGCTTCATCACTTGTGACTTTCAAGAAGAGATTGGACTGCCATTTGTCAGAAATGGTGTAGGGTCTCCTGCTTGGGTAGGGGGTTGGACTAGATGACCTACAAGGTCCCGTCCAAATCTGTTAATCTGTAAGCCTACCCAGTGCATAAAAATTGGTATTATGAATTCGGCATGCCAAGCATGGCAGAGAGAGAAGTGGGGTAAATTGTGGCCCACTGATTTGATTGCTTCAACGTGGGTCTGCTGCTTGAAATCTTGACTCGTAGTCAATATTTGGGGTCTTTGAATTGCTGATCTAGCCTACCCTGACAAATAAGTTTACCTCCATTTGGAAGAAGATCATTGTCAATGATTTAACCTCCTGGGGCCTTTTGCCCTATGCTTAATATTATTTGGAATACACAAAGCTATACAAACATTTAAACAGATCTGGATAAGCACTACAACAGATCTAAATTTTCTTCCCTTTGTCTCAAAGACATCTTCTCCCATATCCTCAAATTCATCTGTAGAATTCCTTTTGTGACCTGTTGTGTTGTTTGATGGCTTTTAAAACAATACAATTGGTACCAAGATGGAAACAATGAAATTTTGGAACAATGATTTTAATTCTCTTTTTGGAAATCTAAAATTCCACCTCAAGAGGGAATGTTCTTATGATCTTTTTTTCTGAACACATTTTCATAAAAAACAAATATAAAGGTAAAGGTTCCCCTCGCACATATGTGCTAGTCGTTCCCAACTCTAGGGGGCGGTGCTCATCTCTGTTTCAAAGCCGAAGAGCCAGTGCTGTCCAAAGACATCTCCATGGTCAGGTGGCCGGCATGACTAAATGCCACAGGTGCACGGATCTCTGTTACCTTCCTACCAAAGGTAGTCCCTATTTTTCTACTTGCATTTTTTACATGCTTTCAAACTGCTAGGTTGGCAGAAGCTGGGACAAGTCACGGGAGCTCACCCCGTTACACGGCACTAGGGATTCGAACTGCTGAACTGCCGAACTTTTGATTGACAAGCTCAGCATCTTAGCCACTGAGTCACTGTTTCCCTCTGAAAAACAAATATATCTCAAAGTTAGTTTTTAAATCCAATTGAATACGTTTATTTAGAAATAAATTCTACTAATTTGAAAAGTGTGAAGATTCTACTATTACACTCTGGCCTGCAAATGTAAAGCATTGAATAATGACAAAAATCCATTCATCCTCCTTTTGTGTGGATCTCACTAAATAAAACAACATTGGAATGAAAATAATAATAATAATGAATTGATTTGCCAAAATTTATATGCTGCCTACCCTTCCAATTCAGAACATTTATAAGATAAGGGATTTTTAAAAATAAAATTATTAAAACTAATACATCAAATGCAACATAAATAATGGATCTCCTAAAACTTATAAATAAATTGTCGACCTCCATCAAAAGAGTCTGATTGCTCTCTTGAATGTATCAAAAGATGATGACATATTGCCATTTTGGCAAAGGTGATTTGAGATTATATAAAATCACCTTGTCAAGCTCAGAAATAGTGTCCATTTACAAGCTGTCAAAGGAAGATTGCTTTCCCAAGCTACATACTCTCAAAGGATATGTATTGCTTTTTAATTGTTTTCTTGATTTTTGCTCTGTCTTTTAACTTGCTTGTTAATGTTTTAATGCTCTTACACGTCAGATAATTCGTTCTAATACTAAGAAGCACTATTCATGGTTGCAACATGAAATGCGTAGGAAGGGATACTTAAGAGCCGAGGTGGCGCAGTCGTTAGAGTGCAGTACTGCAACTGCTTCAGCTGACTGCTAGTTCAACAGATCAGCGGATCAAATCTCACAGGCTCAAGGTTGACTCAGCCTTCCATCCTTCCGAGGTGGGTAAAATTAGAGAGAGCTGTAAAGGACTGTGAAGCAGTATATAAGATGAGCTGAGGTGGCGCAGTGGTTAGAGTGCAGTACTGCAGCTACTTCAGCTGACTGCTAGTTCAGCAGATCAGCGGATCAAATCTCACCGGCTCAAGGTTGACTCAGCCTTCCATCCTTCCGAGGTGGGTAAAATGAGGACCCAGATTGTTGGGGGCAATATGCTATTTAGTATACTGTCTTTGGTGTAAGCCACCCAGAGTCCTCGGAGAGTGGGCAGCATAGAAATATGACTAATAAAATAAATATGGCATGTTTCCAGTGGTGAAATCCATTTTTTTTTACTACTGGTTCAGTGGGCATGGCTTGGTGGAGGTGGTGTGGCTTGGTGGCCGTGAATTGGTGGGCGTGACAGGGCAAAATCTCCATCCCCATCCCACTCCAGGGGAAGGATACTGCAAAATCTCCATTCCCTCCCCACTCTTGGGGGAAGGATATTGCAAAATCTCCTTTCCCACTCCATTCTGGGACCAGCCAGAGGTGGTATTTGCTGGTTCTCCGAACTACTCAAACTTTCCGCTACTGGTTCTCCAGAACCTATCAGAACCTGCTGGATTTCACCCCTGCATGTTTCCCATTGAGACATATGTATTTATTTTATAGAGAAAATCCTTGATTTACAACAGTTCATTTAGTGTCCTTTCAAAGTTGTTGTTGTTGTTAGTTGTGAAGTCGTGTCCGACCCATCGCGACCCCATAGACAACATTCCTCCAGGCCTTCCTATCCTTTACCATCCCCTGGAGACCATTTAAGCTTCAGTGACTCCATCCAGCCACCTCATTCTCTGCCGTCCCCTTCTTCTTTTGCCCTCAATCGTTCCCAGCATTAGGCTCTTCTCCAGTGAGTCCTTCCTTCTCATTAAGTTGCCAAAGCATTTGAGTTTCATCTTCAGGATCTGGCCTTCTAAAGAGCAGTCAGGGTTGATCTCCTCTAGGACTGACCAGTTTGATCACCCTGCAGTCCAAGGGACTCACAGGAGTCTTCTCCAGCACCAGAGTTCAAAGGCCTCAATTCTTTGGTGCTCAGCCTTCCTTATGGTCCAACTTTCACAGCCATACATCTCATCCCCTGAGATATTGGAATACTATCATGTCTCCCGTAGTCCTTCTTTTCATTAAACTAGACATGCCCAGTTCCTGCAACCATTCATCATATGTTTTAGCCTCCATTCCCCTAATCATCTTTGTTGCTCTTCTCTGCACTCTTTCTAGAGTCTCCACATCTTTTTTACATCGTGGCGACCGAAACTGGATGCAGTATTCCAAGTGTGGCCTTACCAAGGCATTATAAAATGGTATCTTCATGTGATCTTGATTCTATCCCTCTGTTTATGCAGCCTAGAACTGTGTTGGCTTTTTTGGCAGCTGCTGCACATGGCTGGCTCATATTTGAATGGATGGACTTAATTGGATGGACTTCGGTGGGCTTTTCTGACCTGTGGTTTACCCGATCAGCTGATTTGTCTTTCCCTAAACTCAAAGAAAGTTGTTGTGACCCAGGCCCAAGTAGTTAGCATTAAATACAAACCGTTCAAAAACAAACAGACTTTATTAGAACAGCTGAGAATTAACTCATTTTCAGCGTAGTCCAAACTAAATTAAAGCAAATTCTTCAAAACACCATTCCTCAGTTTATCACCGACCTTGGGATAATTAGGCAAACTGCCAAAGGCTTTTCTTGGCAAAGTTCAGAATCAGAAGACACCGACAAGAAATGTATACAATGAAACAAGAAGCAATTCTCTCAACATTGTTTTCTGGCAAAGAGGCTAAGAGCTGTTGCTGGTGTTTTAAGCCTTATGGGAGGGGCCAATCATCTGTTGGCCCTACTCCTGAATCGTCCTCTCTGCTTTATCTGCTCCTGCCTTCTGGCAGCTCTTCTCATACGTGCACTAGGAACAGGCTCCTCCTGTTCCTCTGCCTCTCTACTGTCAGCCTCTGGAGGTTCCAAAGTCCGCACATCACTCCCTGATGGCCCTGGCCCCATCTCTGCCTCCGATGCAGAGCCCTCATCCGGGCCTTCCCCAGCCTCCAGGACTGGCCCATGTTCTTCCTCAGCCTCATCGCTGTCTGACTCCGCTGCCAGCTCTGCAGGCTGCTGGCAGACCACAACAAAAGTATCTTTCTATAACTCTATAACTTTCGGTTTTAATTCTATAATTTGTCTCCTCTTTCTTCTGCATTCTTTCACCATTCGTCCTTTCTAAGCCCCCTTAACTCGTTACCACCATGCCACTTATGGAAAGGGTCACCTCGTTTTACTTGACGGAAATAAGGCTTGCTGCTCGCGTCCATTATGACTGCAACCATTAATATATCTTTCTCCAGTGTACTATCACTGAGGTGTCAAAATAATGATAAATATTCTTAGGGCAAAACCATTAAACTGAAGCACATTATGACATGCTGTCAGAAAATGGATGCAACATGCATAGCATTTTTTTCCTCCCGAAGCATTTAAGGGGAGGAGATTTCGAATCATTTGCTCAGTCATCTTTTTAAGGTAACGATATTCCTAAGACCGTCTCTGGCATATCTCCCAAGAAGCACTTTAAAATCTTTAAAAGAGGAAAAAGCATATTGACTTAATTTAACTTTCCACAGGAGAAAACCAAAGGGAGGAAACAAACAGAGGGGTTATGATATGGTCCATTAAATTAAACAACACTTTGGAAGTGTAGAGAATGTGGCGAGCTCACAAAAAGATTCTTAATCACGTCAAGTTGTTGCTTTTCCACCAAAAAAATAAAAAATAAAATTGAAATAAAAAAATAATCTGCTTTGCATACAGCATAAATTAAGGCATCCTCTGACTCAATGCTGACATGCAAAGTGTGTGCTAAGAACCCAATTATAACTCTGGGGCATTGAGCACTGTTTAATGAGGCCAAATTTTACAGAAGGATTTCTTACACAGGACAGGTGTTTTGGGATAACCTGGGAGAAAAGCTAGAGTCTATGTTTGGAGCCTTTTCCTTTATTAGGGTAGCATTTTCCAGATCATCAGGACACTTGACTAACATGTTCTCAAGCCGGAAGAAGTCACGATGAGACCTCAACATTTTCTTGTTTCTGACTGGTTGACGTAAGGAGATAAGGTGAAAAATAATTTAGGTTTTTTTTTTTAGAAAAAGGTTTCTTCTTCTTCTTCTTCTTCTTCTTCTTCTTCTTCTTCTTCTTCTTCTTCTTCTTCTTCTTCTTCTTCTTCTTCTTCTTCTTCTTCTTCTTCCTCTTCCTCCTCCTCCTCCTCCTCCTCCTCCTCCTCCTCCTCCTCCTCCTCCTCCTCCTCCTCCTCCTCCTCCTCCTCCTCCTCCTCCTCCTCCTCCTCCTCTTCTTCTTCTTCTTCTTCTTCTTCTTCTTCTTCTTCTTCTTCTTCTTCTTCTTCTTCTTCTTCTTCTTCTTCTTCTTCTTCTTCTTCTTCTTCTTCTTCTTCTTCTTCTTCTTCTTCTTCTTCTTCTTCTTCTTCTTCTTCTTCTTCTTCTTCTTCTTCTCCATGTTAGGATATGGTTTGAGCCTAACAAATTGTCCAGGCAATATATGTGTTCTGTGACTTTAATATGAATATGTATTGTGTGACTTTAAAGTTTTCCTGCTGATTCATTGTAATGCTGATTCATGCTGTAATTAGATAATCACTGGTTGTAAACGTATTTAAGAAAGGTACTGTAAAGTATTCAGTTGATGATATGCTACCATAGTGTGTAGAGTTGCTATCATTGTGCTATCATCGTTGGATGGATCTGCTACCATCGTGGTTTGTGAACCAGAGTGAGTTTGTTATTCTAACCAACTACTGTTTGTGTGGTAAGAAGATTCTTGTATCACTGGACTGATTTAACTGGCAAAGACTTGGATTGATTTAAAGACTATGAGATTGTTTTTTCACTATAAAGTAAACTTTTGATAAACCAGTTTGCACATCTCTTATTCATTGCTCTCAGCAACGTTTCTCTGTGCTCTACACTCTGCTGGTTGGTAACAGAACAACAATATCCTTAACATTCCTCCTTCTCCTTCTCCTTCTCCTTCTCCTTCTCCTTCTCCTTCTCCTTCTCCTTCTCCTTCTCCTCCTCCTCCTCCTCCTCCTCCTCCTCCTCCTCCTCCTCCACCACCACCACCACCACCACCACCACCTCTTCTTCCTCTTCTTCTTCTTCGGATGGGCTATGACAACTTGTTTAGCTACAAGAGATGCAGAACTGACACACTACACTAGGCTCCATAGAGCCTTTTTTAGCTGTTACCAGGAAAATCCACCAGTCTGGGGAGATTCCTGTATAATAGGCATAATATAATAAAGTATAGGCAATCCTTGACTTACAGTAGTACATTGAGTGACTGTTCAAAATTACAGCGGCACTAGAAAAAAAAAGTGACTTATGACCATCTTTCATGCTTTCGGCCTTTTAGCATCCCCATGGTCATGTGATCAAAATTCGGATACTTGGCAACTGCCCTGCAATGATGATGGTTGCAGTATCCTGGAATCATGTAGTCCTCTTTAGTAACCTTCTGACAAGCAAAGTCTACGGAGAAGCCAGATTCAGAACCAGGTTATTACCGTATTTTCCGGAGTATAAGACACACTTTTTCCCCCCTTAAAGAGAGTGGAAATGTTGGTGTGTCTTATACACCGAATATAGCCATTTTTGGCCTCCTGCCCCGCTCGTTCCATTTTTGTGAAAAACAGACCCATTTTTTGACCATTTTTCGCAAAAACAGGGCCATTTTTGCCCTCCCCCAGCCCCCAGGAGCACTCTGCAGGCCTCCCAAACCCTCTGTGCGCCTCATTTTTCACAAAAATGGCAAAAAAAAAGGCTCATTTTTGCAAAAAAACAGGATGTGCAGAGGGTTTGGGAAGACTGCAGAGTGCTTCTGGGAGCCGGGGAGGATGAAGATTTTTTTTTTCTTACTTACCTCTTCGAAATCTTGGTGCGTCTTATAGTCCGAAAAATACGGTATCTCAACAACTGCAGTGACTCCCTTGACCACGGTGGCAAGAGAGGTTGCAAAATGGAGCAAAACTCACTTTAACAACCGTTTTGCTTGGCCACCAAGATTTTGGGCTCAAGAAGGGGGAGGGCCTTCTCTGTGGGAGCCCCAGCCCTGTGGAATGAACTGCCCCCGGAAATACGTAAGATCTCCAACCTCCGGGTGTTTCGCTGTGCACTGAGGACTCTGTTGTTCCGCCAGGCTGGGCTATCAACATAATAATTTTAAATTGGTGTATTTTAAATTTGTGGGGTTTTAAATTGAGCCAAATTTATTTAATTATTTTAAATTTTTAATCGATGTTTTGTCTTGTGTTTTTAAATAGGCTGTACACCGCCCTGAGTCCTTCGGGAGACGGGCGGTATAGAAATAAAATATTATTATTATTATTATTATTATTATTATTATTATTATTATTATTATTATTATTATTATTATTATTATTATTATTATTATTATTATTATTATTATTATTATTAATTGTGGCCATAAGTCAGGGACTATCTGTAGTTAGCTTGAACCCTAGTATGGATCTGGTTGCTTGTGCCTGACAGGATTGGAAGAAGAGCTAAATTAAAGATCTGAACCATAGATTGGTGACACCCATCTCCAAAGCTGCAAATGACCATCTCTAACAGTTTGAGATACATGCTAAAAAGAATAGCAGACTGAACAGACTCCTGAGAGATGATGTAGGTCAATGATAATTAGAACTTCAGAAAAAAACAATGGCTACCAACCTGCCTTCCATTGAGGACCTGTATACTGCACGAGTCAAAAAAAGAGCTGTGAAAATATCTACAGACCCTTCGCATCCTGGACATAAACTGTTTCAACTCCTACCCTCAAAACGACACTATAGAGCACTGCACACCAGAACAACTAGACACAAGAACAGTTTTTCCCCCCATGCCATCACTCTGCCAAACAATTAATTCCCATAACATTGTCAAACTATCGAGAAAGGCAGTATTATCATAATTTATCTTCCCTATCTCCTTATCTTCTTATGACTATAACTTTGTTGTTTGTATCTTACTACTTATATTGTTTTATTTAGTATCCTAGTATGATTTATGTTGATTGCTCATTTAGTATCCATGCCTATCACTAGGTGTTTAACAGATTAATACAATTGGAAGGGATCTTGGAGGTCATCTAGTCCAAGCAGGAGACCCTACACCATTTCTGACAGATGACAGTCCAATCTCTTCTTGAAAGCCTCTAGTGATGAAGCTCCCACAACTTCTGAAGGCAACTTCTGTTCCATGGGTTGCTTGTTCTCACTGTCAGAAAATGTCTCCTTATTTCCAGGTTGAATCTCTCCTTGTTCATTTTCCATCCATTATTCCTTGTCTGGCCTTCAGGTGCTTTGGAAAATAGCTTGATCCCTTCCTTTCTGTGGCAACCCCTCAGATATTGGAACACTACTATGATGTCTCCCCTGGTCCTTCTCTTTTGTATCTACTGTTTTATGATAAGTGTATTTTTACAATGACTATGATAATGATCTATCAGTATTGTTGTATGTACACTGAGAGCTTATGCACCGGAGACAAATTCCTTGTGTATCTAATCACACTTGTCCAATAAAGAATTCTAATTCTAATAATTCTAATTCTAACGATGTATATACACCTGCTCTTTGAAGTACAGAGGTATCACAAGGGAACAGTGAGCATCCTTGACCTTTAGCAATAGGTACAAGGTTCTGTTAAATACAAGACAGTAGGTCAACATGTTTGTATTGTAATACTTAATATTTCACCTCGCTGGAGCAAAATGGCATGTTAACATGAAGTGATGATTTAGTGCAATTTAGCTAGATCGAACTGATGGCATTTAAGATTTCACTATGATCTTACAGGCACTAATTTTACATGGTCCCAACATGAAATAAGCCACCATTTGTCTTTAAGATGACATAGATTGGAGAAATAATACGGTACCAATAAAGGAGAATATTCGTAGCTCAGGGTCAGATGGAAGGGTTCTTGGTGCTCTCTGAGCTTGCTTGTTTTCCTGCAGACGTTACATTACCTTAAGTACAGTATTTTTCGGAGTATAAGACGCTCCGGACTATAAGATAAGATAAGATAATTTTATTTCTATACCGCCCCTCTCCTGAAGGACTCGGGGTGGTGCACAGCCAAGTAAAAACACAATACAAACATCATAATTAAATTTAAAAATTATTAAAATTCTTACATTTGCGGCCGAAATTCGTTAAAAACCCAAAAATTTAAAAACTCCAAATTTAAAACTCCTTTACAAAGATAGCCCTGCCTGTCGGAAGAGCAGGGTCTTGAGGGCACAGCGAAAAACTCGGAGGTCAGAGATTGTGTGTATTTCCAGGGGCAGTTCATTCCAAAGGGCAGGGGCTCCCACAGAGAAGGCTCTCCCCCTGGGTGTCGCCAGCCGACATAATTTGGCTGACGGCACCCTGAGGAGTCCCTCTCTGTGGGAGCGAACTGGTCGGTGGGAGGCTATCAGTGGCAGAAGGCGGTCTCGTAGGTACCCAGGTCCTGAGTCCTTCCTTTTTTGGTGAGGAAAACAAGAAAAAGAAATCTCCCTCTGCCTCTGAGCAAATTCACCTCATTGCAGCAAACAGCAAACAGCCTGCTTTACTTTCATTTTCGTTTTCAGCATAGCTTGATTAGCACAAGAAGAAAAAAAAAAAAACCTGCTCCCAGCAATTTACTTCCTTGCAGCAAGCAGCAGAGGCCCGCGCAGCAATAGGCAATGGCAATATCTGCAGCCTGAAGCAGCTGAGAGTCGGGAGGCCGATCCAAGGGACAATCAATTTGTGCTAATTAGGCTGTGCTGAAGCTGAAATGGGCTGCTTCTTCTTGCTGCTTGCTGCAAGGAGGTAAATTGCTGGGAGGCAGAGGCCAAAGGGTGGGGGACAGTGGGTGGGCGGGGCTACATTCGGTGTATAAGAGGCACCCAAATTTTCACCCCCTTTTAGAGGGGAAAAAGGTGCGTCATATACTCCGAAAAATACAGTAGATAACATCATCAGTGCTAGTAGGGAGTGGGGTTTGCAAACAGCACTGATAATGTTACCTAATTTGGGTAATGAAACGTCTGCTAGAAAACAAACAAGTTCAGAGACCACCAAGGACCCCTGAAATAATATGTGTTTGTTGCTTCTCTTTGGTAAAACTTTTTTTGGGAGGTGGATATGTTTCCACAACTGGTGATAGATGGGGAAAAATGGAATTGCATTATTTATAGATTTGCATTTAGTTTATGGAGGGCGAACTAAAGAATAAAATTAATTTCTACTGAAACTTCTACAGCCTGAATGAGACAAGAAATCCCAACATTCCTGAAATATGCATTACATCCTGGCAGTGAAACCTAAAGAAAATTGCTACTGTTATTGTCTCTGCTCATGAGAGAATACAGTTTGTAAAAGGCATGATAAATATAAATGTACTATAGCATCTGGGAATATTTAAATCTCTTTCTGTCTTGCCCGCATCCCCCATCACCATATATATTTTGCTTAGTTCTTTAACCTAGTTAAAATTTTGCAAGCTAATTTAATCCCTTGTATATTACAAGACCTTCCTCCTCCTCCTCCTTTTCCTCCTCCTCCTCCTCCTCCTCCTCTTCTTCTTCCTCTTCCTCCTCCTCCTGCTCTTCTTCTTCTTCTTCTTCTTCTTCTTCTTCTTCTTCTTCTTCTTCTTCTTCTTCTTCTTCTTCTTCTTCTTCTTCTTCTTCTTCTTCTTCTTCTTCTTCTTCTTCTTCTTCTTCTTCTTCTTCTCCTCCTCCTCCTCCTCCTCCTCCTCCTCCTCCTCCTCCTTGCATCAATGCTTGATTTTGACTGTATCTTATATAATCAGCCAATGCACACTTTTCTTCTTTGATAATTTTTTTTGACTTAAGTAAATGTCTGACTATATTTCTCCAAGGTAGAAATATACTCCACGAAGATCACTCCAGGGATGTAATGCATAGGGAAAAGTCATCAGTATTTTTTTCCTCATTTTTTTGGTCCAAAAGTCCAATTCAGCTTGTGTTCCGTGAATAATTCCAGCAGTGTATCTTCTTCCCAGTGGTGGATTCAACCGGTTCGGGCTGGTTTGGGTGAACCAGTAGTTAAATTGCTGGCTGGCCCTGCCCTTCCCCTTCCAGGAGTCCCCACGCACCCCATTTTGTTCCCAGGTAAGTTCAGGGAGGCCTACTAGGCCCAAAACAGGCCACAGGAGTGGGCAGCGCATCCTCCCGTGGCCCATTTCTGCTCCCGGGGGGGGGTGCAGGAGGCCGAGCGCTGCCTGTCACACCCCCTGACCACGCCCACCATGGGCAAGCCCACCCATCTGGTCATTAGGGCAGAGGACCAGTTGTTAAATTATTTGAATCCCACCACTGCTTCTTCCCCTTCCCCTCCTCCTCCTTCCCCTTCTCCTTCTTCTTCTTCTTCACCCTCAGTTATCTTCACAATAGAAGATACCA
Organism: Pantherophis vulpinus; assembly: GCA_037215915.1. Lineage (NCBI taxonomy): Eukaryota > Metazoa > Chordata > Lepidosauria > Squamata > Colubridae > Pantherophis > Pantherophis vulpinus. The sequence goes on from JAXLNS010000008.1 coordinate 77,992,151, forward strand.
AAGATTGAATTTGGATGTTCTGCAAAAAAAGAAGAAGATACGTTCTGTCACTAAGTAACATACCAACTGAATAATTATATAAGTAAATAGCATATTCAAATTGTTTGATGTACCTGAAGTCATAAGAGAAACATAATGTCAAGTTTCGAGGTCATCTCAAATAAATTGCATTTCAAACACAGTCTTTGAAGAAAAACTCCTATTTATTAAGCACGATATTCTAACCCGACTCCAAACGAAGCCAACATTGACTTCCAGCCCCAAAACCCTCCCTTTCCGTTCCCCACTCCCCTTCACTCATTGGCCATCTTCCAAGTCATTCTACCCCTAATCTACTCCAACTCAAAGGAATTTCCCTCCTCCCATCTCATCTCCTAGGGGATATTATCTCCAGGGAAAATAAGTAGGTGAAAAGTCAAACATCCCTTTCCAGACGCCTTCGCTTCTCCTTCTTATGTCAGCACTAGAGTAAATGCAGGTTGAAGTGCTGACACATAAGACTTTATGATTTTGGAAATTGGTCACTAGAGGGGGCTAAAGATTCCAAGCGAAAGATATTTCTGACTTTCATTTGTATTGACTTTTATTTGTTTGTTTAAAAATGAATAAAAGTATTTTAAAAATATTTTTTTTAAAAAAAAATGAAGCAACATGCTCATTGATATAACCTTGACATTGTTACAAATTCAATTTCACAGCGCTATCCTGGGACACATATATTTGCCTTCATTTGTGTGTGTGTGGTGGGGGGAAACAGTATGCAAGACACAAGAAGAATAGAAACAACGATAATGATCTCCCATAAATTTTAGGCCATTCACAGCAGAGGTGGGTTTTAGCAGGTTCTGACCAGTTCTATAGAACCGGTAGTGGAAATTTTGAGTAGTTCAGAGAACTACTCAACCGGGGTATTTATGAGACCGCCTTCTGCCACCAGTAGCCTCTCACCAACCAGTACGCTCCCATAGAGAGGGGCTCCTCAGGGTGCCATCGGCCAAACAGTGTCGACTGGCGGCCCCCAGGGGGAGAGCCTTCTCTGTGGGGGCACCTGTCATCTGGAACGAGCTCCCCCCGGAGATACGGAGGATCCCGGACCTACGCACTTTCCGCCGTGCCATCAAAACATTTCTATTTCAGCAGGCCGGCCTGGCCTAACCTCTCTTTTAAATTGTTTTTAAAAAATTTTTAAATTTTTAAATTTTAAACTTGTCTTATGAATTTGGGGTGTTTCAAATTTCGTTTCCGGGCCAATTATTTAATTGTATTTTAATGTTTTTTTAACATTTATATTATATGTATTTTATTCGGCTGTTCACCGCCCTGAGTCCTTCAGGAGTAGGGCGGTATATAAATTCAATTAATAATAATAATAATAATAATAATAATAATAATAATAATAATAATAATAATAACAACAACAACAACAACAACAACAACAACAACAACTGGTAAATACCATCTCTGACTGGCCCCACCCCCATCTATTCTCTGCCGCCCGAGTCCCACCTGATCAGGAGGAAATGGGGATTTTGCAGTAACCTTCCCCTGGAGTGAGGAGGGAATGGAGATTTTACAGTATCCTTCCCTGGCCACGCCCACCAAGCACACACACAGAGAACCGGTAGTAAAAAAATTTGAAACCCACCACTGATTCACAGTGAATATAATATACTTGCCTTCCTACTCCTGTTGACCCACCCTTTTTAAAATAAATGCTTGGTTCCTTAAAAGGCCACTGGAACGCAGAAGCTTTTAAACGATCAGCAAGCAGATCCACATTTGGGTGGGTAGGAAAAAAAAAAGATTGTGGAAAATTTTCACAGAGCGGGAAGACATCCTGTTCTAGTGTCAACGTGAAAAGTTTTAAAAATTTCACTTTATTTTTAAGAGCTGGTGAGAAGTCCGTGAAAGATAAGTGTCTGAATGTGCCAGTCAAAGCTTCCTCAGTAGAAGGTAACCATGGAATAATGGGATGTAAGAGGTTCTCAACAGACAACTATTACTGTGTCAATGTGCCATAGTTGCATGCAACCAACTCTTTCCATTTCCTTGAATCTCTTCATTTCTGTGCTAACCGGGTAAAAGTTGAGCGGTGTATTTTAGTCGTCTGAAAATATATTTCACTCAGTATTCCCGACAGCTGTGGATTGTGAGTGAGTAGGGTTGATGGCAGAGGCATCTGTTGGAGAGATGCCACATTGGTGACTTCAGCTATAGAATTGAAATTCTATCCTGCATGTACCTTCAAGTACCTTCTAGGTTGACTCCCGACAACTGCCTGGACAAATACTGATAGTTTTCTTAACAAGGTTTCAGAAGTGGTTTACTATTGATCTTGACTCCTTTCTTAGGCTGAGAGGATGCGACCATGGGGTCCTGGGTGCTCTCTGAGCTTGGTTGTTTTCTTGCAGACGTTTTGTTACTCAACTAGGTCACATCATCAGTGCTAGAAGGGAATGGAATGTGTTGCCTTTTCATACACTAGTTGCATGCCCTGTCAGTGTAGGTGGGTGTGTTCTTGATGGTACCTTGTTTAGGCCAGGGGTCAGCAACCTGTGGCTCTGGAGCTGCATGCGGCTCTTTGGGCCCTCTGCTGTGGCTCCCTGTCAGGTGATCCCATCATTGGCTGGCCCCCGGCCCCCGGCCCTCGACCTCCCCTCCCAGTCACTCCTCGCCTGGCCTGAGAAGGTAAGGGTGACGACAGGGGATAGAGAAGCGGCCAGGGCAGAGACAGAGAGATACAGAGAGAGGGGGAGAGAAAGAGACATAGAGAGATACAGAGAGAAAGGGAGAGAGGGAGGGAGAGGAGAGAGAGATATGTTAAAAGGATTTTGTGGTTCCTGGTATTTTTTAACAACTGGTTCTCTGCCCTAGTGACCAGACGGGTAGGCGTGGCTGGGGGGGTCATGTGACTGGTGGAAGTGAGTGACATCGAGTTGGCCACGCCCAGCCAGGTTTTGTGGCTCCCGGTGTTTTCTTTTCTGTGGGAAACGGGTCCAAATGGCTCTTTGAGTATTTAAGGTTGCAGACCCCTGGTTTAGGCTGTTGTTTACAGCTAGGATGTGACTAGCCCAAGATTACCTAGCTGATTTTGGCCTAAGGCCAGGCTAGAACTCATAGCCTAGGGGTGTTCAAACTCAATTTCATTGAGGGCCACATCAGGGCTGTGGTTGACCTTGGGAGGCTGGGTGGGTATGGCCAACTGAGTGGGCGTAGCCAGATTGACACACCCTCACTGGGTGTGGCCAACTCGGTGGGCATGGTCAACTGAGTGAGCGTGGCCAGCTTGACGCCACTCCCCAAACTGTTGGCATGTTTCCTGTGAGAGAAAAATTCCCTCACAGTTGCTATGCCTATTAATGACTTTTGGCTTAGATAATTGAATAAGCCAATCAGAGTGCAGCTCCTAGCTTTGAATCTCCCGGGCTTTTCTAACTGCCATTGAGACAGTATATAAGGAGCTGCTTGCCAGCAGGTAACCAGTTCGGGATCAGAAGCAGAGCTGAAGTCACTAAAGCCTCCTCCTTCTGAGGAAGGAAGATCCGGACTCCAATCGCACAGAGCAATTGCAGAAAGAGCTGACCGGACACTGCAAAAGGAAACTGACTACTGATATTCTTTTAATAGACTTTGTTTCATTTATGTAAATAAAAACAGTTTAGTTTAAACTCGTCTGAGACTTGTCTGTTTGGTGAATTGTAAAGAGATAAGATTGCGGTCTACCAACCCTCCATAACATTTCCTCTTTGATTGGGTAGACCGAGCTGAAGCCGCATTGGCCTGATATTTCCTCTTCACATTGGGTAGACCAAGACGAAACCACGCGGCCCAGCCACATACATTTTCCAGGACGTCCCAGCGGGCTGGATCCAACCACAACGTGGGCCAGATCCGGCCTGCGGGCCTGGTGTTTATTTATTTATTTATTTATTTTATTAGATTTTTATATCGCCCTTCTCCTACTGGACTCAGGGCGGTGAACAGCCAAGAATAAAAACATCACACACAAAATTTAAGATTAATTTTAAAAGAATTAAACAAGTTTTGGCCCGATATAAAATTTAAAACACCCCGATTAAAATCAATTTATAATTAAAAATATCTAAAAATATCTAAGGGGGCGGGGTCAAGCCAGCCCAGCTTGATGAAATAAAAAAGTTTTAAGGGCACGGCGAAAAGCACGGAGATCTGGGATCCTACGTATTTCCGGTGGCAGGTTGTTCCAAAGGACAGGTGCTGCCACAGAGAAGGCCCTCCCACTGGGGGTCGCCAGCTGACATTGCCTGGCCGACGGCACCCTGAGGAGTCCCTCTCTGTGGGAGTGTACTGGCTGGTGGGAGGCTATCGGTGGCAGAAGGCAGTCCCATAAGTACCCTGGCCCTAAGCCATGGAGTGCTTTAAAGGTGGTAACCAACACCTTGAAGCGCACCCGGAAGACCACCGGGAGCCAGTGCAGCTCGCGCAGGAGGGGTGTCACATGGGAGCGCCCCATCGTTCCCATAATCCCCCGCGCGGCCGCATTCTGCACCAGTTGGAGCCTCCGGGTGCTCCTCAAGGGGAGCCCCATGTAGAGAGCATTACAGTAGTTTGGGAGACCTCTACTATGGTCTCCCAATTTCTAGCTTGGCGCCCTAATCTCTTCACCAAACTGGCTTGACACATAAAAAGAGGCAAAGCTTTTGATCCCAAAAGTTTGCAGATGCCATTTTGACTTTTTAAACTGTGGGCCTGAGGGAAGGTTACGATGCACAATTTTGTATAATTGGCCTCATTGTTTTTGCTCTTGAGCGACTTGAATGGCAAAGAAAATGTTAGTTTGATCATGGAAATACCAAAGGAGGAGTGAGCGTCATTTATTTTCCAAAATATACTAAAGACACGTACTTTGATAAATAAGTGCATCTTCATATACATAATCAAGCAAAAAATATTCAGAATAAAAGCAGGTCGCAAGTTAATAATTAAAGCATGTATGAATAAAATGCTTTTAACTAATTTTTGCTAATGTAGTTCATTCCTTCCCTTGTTGCAGACACCTCTTTACAAATAATATCCTATAGCTCAACGTTAAGACCTGTCTTGAAAATCTTCATGATTGTGAAGATCATGACATTTTGGGGAAAGCAGAGGGATTTACAAAATATCTGTGTCCCAAGCAATCTAACTCTGAAAGTTAACAGGAGTATTTTGAATTGTGTCCAAGAAGCAGAGCTGAGAATGGCAAAACAGAGAAAAGGTTAAACTAATTATATTATATTGAATTGTATTGTACAGGTAGTCCTCGAGTTATGACCACAATTGAGGCCAAAATTTATGTTGCTAGGTGAAACATTAGTGAGTTTGCCCCATTTTAAGACTTTTCTTGCCACAGTTGTAAAGTAAATCGGTACATTTCAGTGGTGGGTTGCTCCCGGTTCGGTCCGGTTCTGGCAAACCAGTAGTAATGGCGGTGGGAGGCTCCGCCCACCCGCCCTGATGACACCACTGACGATCTGCGCATGCGCTCCCAATGCGAACCGGGAGTAAAGGTAAGTGGAACCCCCACCTGGTACATTTGTTAAGTTAGTAACATGATTGTTAAGTGAATCTGACTGTTGTGGCCCGTCAGAGGCCTGTGCAGATTGTAGCTGATTCTGATTCCGACAACGAGGAGGCTGGTGTGGTGCTGCGTCAGCAGCCTGTGCAGCTGGCGCTCGAGTCAGACAGTGAGGAGGCTGAAGAAGATGTGGTGCCAGAGGCAGGGATTCAGCCAGGGCCTTCAGAACCTCCAGAAGCTCTTTTAAGTGAAGAGGACAAAGAGGAGGAGCCTCTTCTCTTGGCGCAGAGCTGCCAAAAGGCAGCAGTGGCTCCTCAAGCGGAGGTCTCCTTGAGAGTAAGGCTTGGGGCTAATTGGCCACTCCCTTAGCCTATTTAAGGAGGAACGCCGATTGCAGCAAGCTGTAGGGAACAACTTTAGTTCACTCTCCTTCGCGTCTGGATTCTCTGCAAAATTGCTTCTGGGTTTTCTGCCAACTCTAGTAAGACTGTGATTCCCTTATCTCAGAATTCTGGTAGGCTGTTAAGACAGTTTATTAACAGCCTTTGGTTGATAAAGACTGAGTTATTTGAGTAAAATAAGCTTTGTATAGATTTTGTGTGTGCTGCGTTCTTTGGGGTCCGTAGGTCATAAATAAGAATTAGTTGCCATGATCATGTGACCATGGAGATGCTGCAACAGTCGTAAGTGTGAAAAGTGATCATAAATCACTTTTTTCAGTACCGTTGTAACATTGACTGGTCACTAAATGAACTGCGGTAAGTCAAGGACTACTTGCATTGCATTTTATTGCATTGCACTGTATTGTATTTTGGTGTAGTCCCGTGTTGTGTGTGGTATGCTATGGTGTGGTGTATTTATTATATTTTTATTTCTAGAGGCATGTCTAGTCTAACAAAGAAGAAGGACTAGAGGGTGATATAATAGCAATTTTAGCAGTGATTTAATAAGCTGTCACAGAGAAGAGGAGGTCAACCAATTCTCCAAGGCCCCTGAGGGCAGGACAAGAAGAAATGAGGTTGAAGATCATTAAAGAGAGAACCAACCTAGAATTAAGGAGAAATTTCCTGGCAGCTTGCCTCCAGAAGTTGTGGGTGCTCCATCATTGGAGTTTTTCAAGAAGAGCCTGGACAGCCATTTGTTGAGAATGATATAGACCAGGGGTGTCAAACTCGATTTCAGGCCGCATTAGTGTTGTGTTTGACATCGGGGTGCCAGGGTGGGCATGGCCAGCTCGTCCTCACTCATGTCGGGGGCACCTGTGGTGGCCCGAGAGCTCTGCCAGCAAGCACGGACCTCCTGCAACCTTCTGCCAGTGAAAATGGAGCTCTGGAGAGCCTCCTGTGGCCTTTGAAAACTCCAATTTCACTGGCAGACGCACCATGGGCCAGTCCTTCACTGTTTCCAGGGCGGCCTTGCGGGCCAGATCTAATAGCAATAGCACTTAGACTTATATACCACTTCATAGTGCTTTTTGCAGCCCTCTCTAATCGGTTTACAAAGTCAGCATATTGCCCCCAACAATCTGGGTCCTCATTTTACCCACCTCGGAAGGATGGAAGGCTGAGTCAACCTTGAGCCGGTGAGATTTGAACTGCCGAACTTCAGCTAGCAGTCAGCTGAAGTAGCCTGCAGTACTGCACTCTAACCACTGCGCCACCTCGGCTCTATTTCTGGCACCCGGGGCCTTGAGTTTGACACCCCTGATATAGAGTTTGAGCAGGGCATTGAACTAGAAGACTTCCAAGGTCCTTTCAAAACCTGTTATTCTATTCTGGTCTTCCATTCCATTCCATTCCATTCCATTCCATTCCATTCCATTCCATTCCATTCCATTCCATTCCATTCCAATCCAATCCTTCTCTTCTCTTCTCTTCTCTTCTCTTCTCTTCTCTTCTCTTCTCTTCTCTTCTCTTCTCTTCTCTTCTCTTCTCTTCTCTTCTCTTCTCTTCTCTTCTCTTCCCTTCCCTTCCCTTCCCTTCCCTTCCCTTCCATTCCATTCCATTCCATTCTAACCCTATCTTCTCTTCTTTTCTCTTCTCTTCTCCTCTCCTCTCCTCTTCTTTCTCTCCTCTCCTCTCCTCTCCTCTCCTCTCCTCTCCTCTCCTCTCCTCTCCCCTCCCCTCCCCTTCCATTCCCTTCCATTCCCACACACAGATTTCTATTCAGGCATCTAATCTGGTCTCAAATTATGTAGAGTGAAGCCCAGGGGTGAAATGCTACCAGTTTGGGCCGGTTCGCTGAACCGGTAGTAAAAATGTAAAAAAAAAAAAAAAGTTCTGACGATCAGCTGAGTGACACGCGATTTTCAGAAGTTTTTTAAAAACTTTTTTAGCATTTTGTAACTACCGGTTCAAGTGAATAGGTAGTAAAAAATGCTTTTAAAAAGTTTTTTAAAAGGCTCCGATGATCACAGCTGTGCCGCGCGATCATCGGAGACTTTTTTAAAAAACTTTTTTAAAGCATTTTTTTACTACCTATTCGCCCGAGCCGGTAGTAAAAAAAATGGTTTTAAAAGGTTAAAAAAAAGGCTCTGACAATCACAGCTGTGCTCCGCGATCGTTGGAGCCTTTTTTTTAACCTTTTAAAATCATTTTTTACTACCATCTTGGGTGAATAGGTATTTAAAAAATGCTTTTAAAAAGTAAAAAAAAAAAAGGCTCCAACAATCACAGCTGTGCCACACAATCGTCGGAGCCTTTTCTAAAAAAAAATGTAAAGCATTCTTTTGCTACCTATTCGCCCGAGCACGCAGTAAAAAATGCTTTTAAAAAGTTTTTTAAAAGTTTCCCATGATCGCGCCCCACAACTGATCCCCTCCCCCATGCTGTTCTACTTACCTTCCCAGGCCTCCTTTTGGTGCGGACTCCACATGCGTGCACACAGCTTGCATTTGTTGTGTAGTGCGCAGGCGTGCACACAATGTGCATTTGGCACACGGCGTGCATGCGTGACCAGCGAACAGGTACTAAACCGGTTCAGATTTCACCACTGGTTAAGCCATATCTCCTTAAAAAAAAAAAACACCTCCTTGTTCACTCAACTAAGCATCATCTTACTACGTTATTTATGAAGATACAGACCAGTTTAGGCCATGTGTCACCGTTTTTTTCCTGACACTCCCTGCAACGTTTTTTTTATGGCCTACTGCCACAATGAATTACTTTAAAAAGGAGCTAGGAAACTTTGCCTGGCATATTATGTTCTGAGCTATTGTTGTGGCCCCGCCCTCTGAGCCTATCTCATCGGAGGAAGAAAGCTCCGAACATGAGGAAGAGGAGTCAGCCAGGCCTCCTTCTCCAGGCTCCTCTCCTCTGGCACTGTCTCAGGTGCCGGCCGAGGGAGAGGAGATTAGCCAGGAGCCAGGTGTCTCGGATGAGAGCGAAGGAGAGCCGTCATTCCTGGATGCACGCCAACGAAGGCGTGATAAACGGTTGCAGCAGTTAAGGAGGCGTGCTAGGGATTAGAACTGAGTCACTGGACCAAACCCCAGAGACTATATAAGAGAGGGTGGTGGCTGGTAAAACTCCGTGACGAACAAAAACGAACTTTGGCTAGTCACTTGAACAACGTCTGAAGCTGCCGAAAGGAATATTGTTTTGCTGGACTATTTGCAATGCGTATGTAATTTTATGTTATCTGTTGCAGTAAAAGCTCTTGGCAGACGGTGATTATATTGCTGCCAAGTTTGAGATAACGACCTGTGTGCGTGCCAAGTACTTTCTTAACCCTCGGCTGGCTATGTTTGTGTGTGTGTGTGGACGGGGACAGATCAGCTATAAATTAGACGTTCCCCTGAAAAAAGGTTGCACATCTGTAAGAAAATCCAATGTCTACGTATTAAAAATTGTCAAGGAAGAAGGTTGGACCTCGATCTTGCCCCTGATATCCCAGGTTTTGTAATTGTATTTTGTTTTTTTTTAATTTTTTTTGCATTCATATATTTTTATCATAGTGGTTTGTGGTGAGCTTCCCTCTGGAGCCTGATGATACAACCTTATAGATAATGTTCAACCTACAACAACAACTGGAACCAGAATTTCCATTGCTAAGCAAGGCCATTTTTAAGGCAGTCATGCTCAATTTTGCGACTTTAGGGTAGTGAAACAGTTGTTAAGCGAATCACACCATTTTTAAATGATTCTGGCTTTCCCCATTGACTTTGCTTGCCTAAAGCCAGTATCATGTCGGGAAGTACTTCTTTCGTCTGTCTCCCTACATAATTCAAAGTACTGCTTTACATCTTTAATGATCTTCATCGAGCTGTCTCAAAACATCAAATTTTGTCACATCTTTAATACATACCCAGAGGGAGGGAACTAAGAGGTCTCCTCAGTGGTGGGATTCAAATAATTTAACAACTGGTTTTCTGCACTAATGACCAGCTGGATAGGCGTGGCTCGGTGGTCATGTGACCGTGTGGGCGTGGCCCACTCAATGTCACTCACGTTGATGGGTGCTTCACCTTAGCTATTACAATTACAATGTAATAAGGGTTAACCAGAGAGGCAGTTTCTGTAAGCAGGGCAATGAAGATTAGGCTAGAAACAACACCAGAATGTTTCCTTCTTGCCTTCCTTGCAGGATTAGCCCTGTAAAGTGGAAAAAAACAAAATAAGATTTCTTCCAACAACCAGTTCTGCGAACTGCTTAGAAAGTTAACAACCGGTTCTCCCGAATAGGCGCGAACTGGCTGAAACCCACCACTGGGTCTCCTGCCGTCTACTGTAAGTTGAGGTGGGACCCACTTAAGACAATGACCCACTTGTTCTTCAATCACTTATCTCAAAATAGTTTGGACTGTTATTGTCTTTATTGTCAATTTCACTGTCACTTTTAAAAAAAAAAAAGTCCTCCAAGTTCATTCTGGTGATTTTTTTTAAAAAAAGTTAGGTGCTGTAATTATAATTAGTTGTGTAGGAAGTTAGCACACACCCCTCTCCTAGGAAAATGAGAGATTTTAACAGTGGTGAAATTCAATTTTTTTTACTACCAGTTCTTTGGGCATGGCTTGGTGGGTGTGGTGTGGCTTGGTGGATGTGGCTTGGTGGGTGTGGCAGGGGAAGGATACTGCAAAATCTCCATTCCCACCCCGAAGCACCACTTCGGCTGAACCGGTTGTTAAATTGCTGCCTGGCCCCGTCCCTCCCTGCCCCGCCTCTTCTAGAAGTCCCCCCGCACCCCGTTTTGGCTCCCAGGTAAGTGCAGGGAGGCCTACTAGGCCCAAAACAGGGTGCGGGCCGGGGAGTGTGGCCCATTTTTGCTTCCCGTTGGGGTGCAGGAGGCCAAGTGCTGCCTGTCACACACCCTGGCCACACCCACCATGGCCACACCCACCCAGCCCATCTTTAGGGCAGAGAACCAGTTGTTAAATTATTTGAATCCCACCACTGATTTACACACTGTCTATAACTGAATGGTCATGTTGCTTTCTCGTCAGCTCACCGATAAAAAATGGCATGCTTAAATGATTCAGCTTTCTGAATTATGTGAGGGGAGTTTTTGAAGACACAAATAGCTGGGAACATGATTCTTTCACACCTATGGCAGAAACAATATGGTTTCCTTCTGCCCCACTTTGTAAATAACATTGTTGAGGTTGTGGGGGGGAATGAAGGAGACATAAGAAGAGCAGGAAACAGGAATAAAGCAAATAAAAACAGACGCCCCTAATCCCCTTGATGAACTGTTACGGTGTCACATAAAAGGTGTAATGCAACAGGTTGAAGAAGATGGTCGGGAATCAAGAAAAGAGGCTGTTTGATGAAACAGGCAGGTGATTTTATTCTCCCCCCCCCTATTCAAGTACAATGCAATCTAGAAGGCCTGTAGAGAACAGATGTTCCTCCACCCACAGAAATGAAATACATATGCTACGAAGGTTGTGCTGTACGCCTGTCCCACCCCACTCAAAGTCTGATTAGAACAAGCATTCAAAAAATAAATTATAAAAAATAGATGTTTCCCTGTTTTTATTTTTACACCTTCATCTCCTTCTTAGATGTTGCTTCAAAATGGTACAAAGCATTAACTTCTGGACCACAGGAAAGTATTCACTTACCTTCGCTACCGGTTCGCAAATATGAGCGTGCGCCTCAAATTTGTGATGGCAACCACCTCCGCATACGCGCAGAGCATCAAAAATGTGGATAAATGGGACGTGATTGCATTGGGGTGGGTGGGCGGAGCCACCCACAGCTACCGCTGCCGGTTTGCCCCGAACTGGATAGAACTGGCTGAATTCCCGACTTGACTACTGCAATGCTCTCTACATGGGGCTCCCCTTGAAGTGCACCCGGAAGCTCCAACTGGTCCAGAATGTGGCCGCGCGAGTAATTATGGGAGCAACATGGCGCTCACATGTAACACCTCTTCTACGCGAGCTGCACTGGCTTCCGGTGGCCTTCCGAGTGCGCTTCAAGGTGTTGGTTCTTACCTTTAAAGTGCTCCATGGTTTAGGACCTGAGTACTTACGAGACCACCTGCTGCAACCGATAACCTCCCACCAACCAATACGCTCTCACAGAGTAGGCCTACTCATAGTACCATCATTAAAACAATGTCGTCTAGTAGTTCCAAGGGAGAGCGCCTTCTCTGTGGGGGCACCTACTCTTTGGAACAAAATACCCCCTGGAATACGAATAATCCCAGATCTTCGCACTTTCCGACGTGCCCTGAAGACCTTTCTGTTTCAACAAGCAGGGCTAGCATAAACATCTAAATTCTATGCCAAGATCTTAGCAGATACACCAAGTTGACTCAATTTATTATTTACTGTTTATATATATATATGAAATCTTAATCTGTTCATCGCCCTGAGTCCTTCGGGAGGAAATTCAATAAATAAATAAATAAATACCACCACGGCTCTGGACATCCTGGATAATTGAATGTCAAAAATGCTCAGTTTCATTGGATTGGTCCTTTTCTACTGTGTTTCCCCGAAAATAAGACCCTGTCTTATATTTTTCTGAACCCTGAAATCAGCTCTTGGCCTTATTGCCATGTGCTCAAAAGCCCGATTGGGCTTATTATCAGGGGATGTCTTATTTTGGGGGAAACAGGGTAGAACAGGGTTTGGCAACCCATTGCGTGCTTACCAGAAAAAAAAATCTAGAATAGAATACTTTATTGGGGCCAAGTGTGATTGGACATAGGTAATTGGTCTCCACGGCATAAGCTCTCGGTGTCCATATAAATAGCAAAATAATCGTAAGATACCAATAGGAGAAGGGAGTACAAAAGATGAGAAGGATAATAGAAATACGGACACAGTACATGGGTAAATATCCTTAGACATAAGACAGTACTGTGGGAATTAGGTGTTCAACAGAGTGATGGCACGAGGGAAAAAGCTGTCTTCGTGTCTAGTTGTTTTGATATGCAATGCCCTATCGCGGCATCCAGAGGGGAGAAGCGGAAACAGGTTATATCCAAGATGTGAAGGATCTGTAGATATTTCTCAGCCCTCCTCTGACCCCCATAATATGCAGGTCCTCTAAGGGAAGGCAGTCTGATTGCAATTGTTTTTTCTGCAGTCCTAACTCTCTGTTCTGTGGGATGACTAAGACGCTGAGCTTGTCGATCAGAAGGTCGGCAGTTCAGCAGTTTGAATCCCTAGCGCTGCGTAATGGAGTGAGCTTGTCTCAGCTTCTGCCAACCTAACAGATCAAAAGCACGTAAAAAATGCAAGTAGAAAAATAAGGACCAGTTTGGTGGGAAGGTAACAACGCTCGGTGCGCCTTCGGCATTGAATCATGCCGGCCACATGACCACGGAGATATCTTCAGACAGTGCTGGCTCTTCGGCTTAGAAATGGAGATGAGCACTGCCCCCTAGAGCCGGAAACGACTAGCATGCAAATGCAGGGGAACCCTTACTTTTACTATCTGTTGAAGTCGGTATCTGTCCTGTTTGGTTGCTGTACCAAACCAGACAGTTATAGAAGTAAAGCTCTAAGATTGCATCTTCAGAGCAATATGATCCACAAAGAAATGACTATGAACGATTCAGAAGATCAGACAAAATTCCTTTAAAAAGCACTTCCCAGACTGATGTGATATAAAGGACTTAGACAAGGCCTCCAAGAATGATCTGGAGGTGTGAGATCAGGGGTGGGTTCTAAATTTTTTTACTACCGGTTCTGTGGGCGTGGCTTATTTTGTGGATATGACTTGGAGGTCATGTGACTAGGTGGGCATGGCTAGCTGGTCAGAGTCATTTCTGGAAGGTCCTCGCACTTACGACCAGTCCTCGCACTTACGACCCGACTCATTTGTTTGCTTTTAACACTGATCAGCTGTAGGACGGCCCTTTGAAGCCCCGCGGCAAGAGTTTAAACAGTTTTTTTCCCTCTAGTCATCAGCTGGGACTCAGGAGGCAGCAATAGATTGGAGGTGGGACCAAATAAAAGGTAAGAATAACGTGGGTCGGTGGGTGGGTGGGAGGGCGGGGGGGGGAGAACCGGTTCGGTGACGTCATATCGTCACCGCTACCGGCTCGGCCGAACCGGACCAAACCGGGAGGAACCCACCACTGTGTGAGATGCATTTGTTCCCTGGCAGAGGACTATATGCCGCCTGAACAAAAATGAATTTATCCTCCAGGTTTTGCAATTTTTGCATTCTGAAACAAGAGAAACAAACAAACAAAAAAACAAAATGGAGACCTAAAGAAAAGTTGCACTCTCTTAAAGAAATAAGAAATGTTCCCAAAACTGTAAATTGGAGAAAACTACATGACACACGAAATTGCATGTGCCTTTCAGTACATTCTTTCTTCCAATTATTTTTAGTCATGCAGATACAGAATACCACAAATGTGGAAATGTGTACCGTTTTTAGGAAGGGAAATAGAACAATTTGCTGGGATGTGTAGTAATCTGATTATGAAATTTGTTTTCAACTCTTAGGAATCAGTATATATTAAGTAGGGATAGCTGGATTGGTTCAAACCCAAATCAAATCAATTCAAAATCTAAAGGTGATTTGATTTGACAGTTTCATTAAAAACATAAGTCAATTTATAAAGTATTGAGAGGCTTCAGAATCAGATCTCTGCACTACAGATTTGTAAAACCTAATATCTGTATGTTATATTATATGACACCATGTTTGTGTCATATACAGTATATACTGTAACTTCTAATGCCACAAAATTTAACATTGGAGTTGCCCGACTAATAAATGTAAATAAACCCATACATACCCAAATAATAAAACATATTGTACAGTGTGTGCAGCTTGTCTAACTGTTCACTTATGAACAGGTTATAATTATTTTTCATCTGAGGCTCCTAAGTCCAATTGAGTTCCTAATTTAAATAAATGAGATTGATTGGAAAGTAGATTTTAAAATGACAGTCTACAAAAGTGATATGGAAAAAGATGTTACATGGGGTATATAAAACAATCCAGCTGAGTCTTAGAAGGCCAGATCCTGAAGATGAAACTGGAGAAGAGCCTAATGCTGGGAACGATTGAGGGCAAAAGAAGAAGGGGACGGCAGAGAATGAGGTGGCTGGATGGAGTCACTGAAGCAGTCGGCGTGAGCTTAAATGGTCTCTGGGAGATAGTAGAGGACAAGAAGGCCTGGAGAAACATTGTCCATGGTGTCGTGATGGGTCAGACATGACTTCCCAATTCCATCATTCCCAGCATTAGGCTCTTCTCCAGTGAGTCCTTCCTTCTCATTAGGTGGCCAAAGGATCTGAGTTTCCTCTTCAGGATCTGGCCTTCTAAAGAGCAGTCAGGGTTGATCTCCTCTAGGACCGACTGGTTGGATCACCTTGCAGTCCAAGGGACTCGCAGGAGTCTTCTCCAGCACCATAATTCAAAAGCCTCAATTCTTTGGTGCTCAGCCTTCATTAAACTAGACATTCCCAATTCCTGGGTAAGGGAATTTTGAAAGACAGAATGATTATGACTCTGATTTAATTGAGGTAGGACACTGTCTTCACTGATTCAGCATACATACTCTGCAGAATCTTCTGTAATCAAGTTGATATTTATGTGAAAAGAGCATAGGAGACAATATTTCGAAAATGTAGAGCCCATATCTTTCTAATTAATTTAAAACGATTCTTAATTCAACTAGGCCAGGTGTCAGCAACCTGCAGCTCCGGAGCCGCATGCGGCTCTTTGGGCCCTCTGCTGCAGCTCCCTGTTGGGTGATCCCATCACTGGCTGCCCCCGCCCCTCACCCTCCCCTCCCAGTCATTCCTCTCCTGGCCTGAGAAGGTAAGGGCGACAGTGGGGGACAGAGAAGTAGCCCAGGCAGAGACAGAGAGATACAGAGAGAGGGGAGGAGAGAGAGAGACATAGAGAGATACAGAGAGAGGGTGGGAGGGTGGGTGGGAGTGAGAGATGTCAAAAGGGTTTTGTAGTTCCAGTGGTGGGTTCCTCCCGGTTCGGTCCGGTTCGGCCGAGCCGGTAGCGGTGATGATATGATGTCACCAAACCGGTTCTCCCACCCGCCCCCCCACCCCCCACCCACCCACCCACATTATTCTTACCTTTTATTTGGTCCCACCCCCAATCTATTGCTGCCTCCTGAGTCCCAGCTGATGACTAGAGGGGAAAAAAATGTTTAAACTCTTGCCTTGGGGCTTCAAAGGGCCGTCCTACAGCTGATCAGTGTTAAAAGCAAACAAATGAGTCGGGTCGTAAGTGCGAGGGCCTTCCAGAAATGATTCTGACCAGCTAGCCATGCCCACCTAGTCACATGACCTCCAAGCCACACCCACAAAATAAGCCACGCCCACAGAACCGGTAGTAAAAAAATTTAGAACCCACCCCTGTGTAGTTCCTAGTGTTTTTTAACAACCAGTTCTCTGCCCTAATGACCGGCTGGGTAGGCATGGCTAGGGGGGTCATGTGACTCGTGGAAGCGAGTGACATGGAGTTGGCCACACCCACTGAGGTTTTGTGGCTCCTAGTGGTTTTTTTTTTTTTCTGTGGGAAACGAATCCAAATGGCTCTTTGAGTGTTTAAGGTTGCAGACCCCTGAACTAGGCAGAAGCTGATCATCCTGAGAAGTATCCAGAGTCTGGATACATTCGACACTCTTTCCTTAAGGCTCTACTTTCTACCTTGGTCCATCTGTTTGGTATGCTGGACCACGCTTCCAACTCTCTACTGAGTTCATGACTCAAGACTCCCAGCTGAAATACTTAACTTTTTTTTTTTAGAGAAAATAGTGAAAAACCCATCATTGTGTTCAATTTTATGTTTTTTTTTTTATATCAAAGTATAACAGCACAGCTGTGCCATCGACGTTGCCCCCAATTCTCTCTTGTTCTGCACGGTCTCCCCAATCTTGATGCTTGATCTTGCTGGCTAAGAAAAGCATTCTGAATTCAAACTCCTTTAAAAGCCTAGATGTGCTCGGAATTTTAAGGTATGTAGCCTTTAGAAGTTCAGCCGTCCCCACGTAACGGATAGATCAGCTTTCCCCAGTCTACAGGTGGGCTTTGGCTCAGAAATTAATCTATTTTGTTTAATGATGTCCGCTATTTCTGTTTCACCCCAATGGGTGAAGATCCTCAGGGGGATAGCAGGAGCATTTGAACAAATTGTAAGGATACAAACCATGTAAACAAGGTGCCTAAATCCAGTGGTGGAATTCAATTTTTTTTATTACCAGTTCTGTGGGTGTGACTTGGTGGGCATGGTGTGGCTTGGTGGGTGTGGCAGGGGAAGGATACTGCAAAATCTCCATTCCCTCCCCACTCCAGGGGAAGGATACTGTAAAATCTCCATTCCCTCCCCACTCCAGGGAAAGGATACTGCAAACTCTCCATTCCCTCCCCACTCCAGGGGAAGGATACTGTAAAATCCCCATTCCCTCCCTGCTCCTGGGGGAAGGATATTGCAAAATCTCCATTCCCACCCCACTCCAGGGGAAGGATAGTGCAAAATACCCATTCCCTCCCCACTCCTGGGGGAAGGATATTGCAAAATCTCCATTCCCTCCCCACTCCTGGGGGAGGGATATTGCAAAATCCCCATTCCCTCCCCACTCCTGAGGGAAGGATATTGCAAAATATCTTCTCAAATGTTAATCCCATTTGTAGCATAGAATGACGATTCGTGGCCTGGATGATTTGAATTCTTTCAAAAGTCAAAGTATCTTCTATGAGAAAGCAATCTGAAAGAAAAACTCTCAGAGTAAACCAAATGAATGAATGAATGAATGAATGAATGAATGAATGAATGAATGAATGAATGAATGAATGAATGAATGAATTTTAGATAAGGACACTCATGCTGCAATAAACTTGCCAGTCAAACAATCTCACTGCCAGAGCTGAATTACAATCATTTGGGGAATCTATACACTTCTGTTTTATTTTGCCTTAAAGGTCACTTTGGCTTCACATAATAACTGAAGGCTACTATAAAAGGGCTAATGCTTAGAATAGAATAGAATAGAATAGAATAGAATAGAATAGAATAGAATAGAATAGAATAGAATAGAATAGAATAGAATAGAATAGAATAGAATAGAATAGAATCAGTGGTGAAATCCAATTTTTTTTACTACCGGTTCTGTGGGCGTGTCTTGGTGGGCATGGTGTGGCACGGTGGGCGTGTCTTGGTGGGCATGGCAGGGGAAGGATACTGCAAAATCTCTATTCCCACCCCACTCCAGGGGAAGGATACTGCAAAATCCCCATTCCTCCCCCATTCCTGGGTCAACGATATTGCAAAATCTCCATTCCCACCCCACTCTGGGATCAGCCGGAGGTGGTATTTGCCAGTTCTCCGAACTACTCAAAATTTCTGCTGCTGGTTCTCCAAACTGCTCAAAATTTCTGCTACTGGTCCTCCAGAACCTGCAAAATCTGCTGGATTTCACCCTAGAATAGAATAGAATAGAATAGAATAGAATAGAATAGAATAGAATAGAATAGAATAGAATAGAATAGAATAGAATAGAATAGAATAGAATAACAGAGTGGGAAGGGACCTTGGAGGTCTTCTAGTCCAACCCCCTGCTTAGGCAGGAAACCCTACGCCACTTCAGACAAATGGTTATCCAACATCTTCTTAAAAACTTCCAGTGTTGGAGCATTTACAACTTCTGGTGGCCAGTTGTTCCACTGATTAATGGTTCTCACTGTCAGGAACTTTCTCCTTAGTTCTAAGTTGCTTCTCTCCTTGATTATGCATATATACGTATACAAGCACACATTCAAAAGCATATTCCAGGCATAGTCCTCACTTAACAACTATTCGTTCAATCACCTTTTAGAATTACAACAGGACTGAAAAAAAGGAGACTTGAGGTTGGTCCTTGAAGGTTTGGTCATCACAGAACCTCCATGGTTACCATGGTCTTGCCGTTCGTTCCTGGAGAGTTGACCTGAATCTTCTCAAATGTCTATCCAGCTGTAGCCTAGATGGACTATGTGTGGCCTGAGTGATTTGACTTCTTTCAAAAGTCAGAGTGACTTCAAGAGAAAGAAACCTGGGAGGAAAAAAAAAACCCCTCAGAGTCAACCTTGTGCACGCAATTATGAAAATAGTTGGGAAAAGCTGTATTGTGCAGCTGATTACTGAATCTGAGAAGTAAGAGGCATGTAATACTGATTACTTCACAGTAATTGATTACTCAATACTTCTTCCTCTGCAGAGTTAAGCTGTCCCCAAAGAGGCCATCATGACATGACTTCCAATCAAGACCGGAATGGGGAGGTCGCGAAGAAAAAAAAAAAAAGCCATTTGAAATGCTTTTTAAATTTAGGAGGTAGTCAGATTATTTCTGAGAACAGCTTTTTTTTAGACCCTTTTCTTCATTGGCCTCCAGTCCCCTTTCAAAGTTCATTTCACATTAACCTGGTTTGATTCTTGCCGTTCTGTTCCATTAGACTAAAAACGGTCTTCACAAAACAAGGTTTGGATTTTGTACTTCTGAGGACGGGTTGTTAAAAATAAACTTAAAAGCACAACCCATGACGGGAATTTCGGCCAGCCAGCATAAATAAAATTAATACCTTGTTAAATTATTTTGGCATTTTTTAATTTTATTTTACCACGTCTTCTTCTGCTCTTTTTGATTTCCCATTCTTCTCCTACAATCCCTTTAATCTTCTCTATAGTTTCTGAAAGTATAAATTCTTACAAAAAAACTGGGTTGTTTCTTCATCCTTTTCCGCATTTTTTTTTTTTTTTTGCTTTAATTTATATGCCGCTGTTCTCCGGAGACTCAGGGCGGTTTACAATGCGTTAAGCAATAGCCTTCATACTTTTGTATATTTATACAAAGTCAGTTTATTGCCCCCACAATCTGGGTTCTCATTTCACCTACCTTTGAAAGGATGGAAGGCTGAGTCAACCTTGAGCCTGGTGAGATTTGAACTTGCAGCAATTGCAAGCATCAGATGTTAATAACAGTGTGCTTTAGTCCACTGTACTACAGGCTCTTCAATGTTGGCAGATTCTTAAAATAATTAGTTTAAATTATTAGTTTAAATTAGTCATAACATTGCCTACTTTATGCTTTAATGTTTATATCATAAGGCCATGTTCCAATTGATTTAATTCAGTTTCTTTCTTTTTCTCCAAAGATTAACCCCTAACCACAGACATACTATTTTGACTACGCTATTACAGACATGAGGTCATAATGACCTCTCTAGCTTCTGGCTGTAGTCCAAGTAATTGCACTACAATAAAGGTGCAGAAGACCATTTGAATTTGTTCTTGCCATATAAATTATTGCACGATGTAGATTGTACCTGGTCATCGATTTCATCAGGAGTTTCATCATCGCTGATGTCAGAATCGACGGCGGCTCATCATCCAGTACAAAATTTTCATTGCAATCTGATTCCACTTCACTGAGATCATACTCTGCTTCTTTATACCATGTTAGAACAGTTTCTTTGAAGTTTGGGTCACCAAATCATACTCTTTTTGGCTGAAAATGACATTATAAAAATATATATACGTTAACAAAGATCTGCGGTCAAAATGACCGCAATTCAAATTCAAACGCCGCTACAAAAAACACCAAATGACTTACGTAAGTGCGATGCTGCATACACCCTTATTGGCAGGAAAACAAAAGCTATTCACAACCAGAATGGTCCATTTCTAAAAATAGGGGTGTTCCAAACATTTTGGAAAACTGTTACGGTCACTACGACCGCAAGTCTGTGGTTATGGGTTAACCTTCTGTGCTATCAGAAATGGCAGGAGAACATAGCTCTGTTTACTGTCAAAATGTACAAAATATCATACATTTCTCTGTGTTTGAAGACTGTATCTGGTAATAAATATAAATATGTGTGTGTGTTTGTGTGTGTATACGCACACACATATGTAAAGGTAAAGGTTCCCCTCGCACATATGTGCTAGTTATTCCCAATTCTAGGAGGGCGGTGCTCATCTCCGTTTCAAAGCCGAAGAGCCAGCACTGTCTGAAGACGTCTCCGTGGTCATGTGGCTGGCATGACTCAATGCCAAAGGCGCACGGAGTGCTGTTCCCTTCCCACCAAAGGTGGTCCCTATTTTTCTACTTGCATTTTTTACGTGTTTTCGAACTGCTAGGTTGGCAGAAGCTGGGACAAGTAATGGGAGCTCACCCCGTTACGCAGCACTAGAGATTTGAACTGCTACCGTTTTCTGAAGGAGATGTTTCATGAAGGGCTGCATGGAGAAATCTCCCCATTTCATCTCGAACTGCTAGGTTGACAGGAGCTGGAGCGAGGATGGGTGCTCACCCCATCTCATGGTATTGGGGTCTCGAACCTGGGCTGCCCGCTTTCCAGGCAATAAACCCAGAGTCTCAACCACTGAG
>JAXLNS010000008.1:78018490-78163490 GCA_037215915.1 Pantherophis vulpinus
ATCTAAGCACCCCATGGGCTGGATTCGGCCCCTGGGCCTTGAGTTTGACACCCCTGATCTGTATCATATCATATCATATCATATCATATCATATCATATCATATCATATCATATCATATCATATCATATCTTATCATATCATATCATATCATATCATATCATATCATATCATATCATATCATATCATATCATATCATATCATATCATATCATATCATATCATTGTCAGCGTCTCAGCACTGACATAGAAAAGGGAGGATGAAGCCTGAACTTTTGCCTGCTAAATCCCTTTGAAGATTTGGTCTCCTCGGAGATGAGGAGGGGGGAAACATTCCTGTGAACTGACAAAAAAGGAATCAGGAGAGTGACTTGGAAGATAGCCAATGAGAAGCAGAGAATTGGGGATCGGAAAGGGAGGGATTGGGGGGCAAAGGTCAGTATTGACCGCGAAGAGCCAGGATCAGGTTGCTGTGCTCGAATAAAGAGAACATTTCCTTAAAGATTGGCAGTTTGGAAGTTCATTTATTTTGAGATAGCATCGAAACCTGACAATCATATCATATCATATCATATCATATCATATCATATCATATCATATCATATCATATCATATCATATCATATCTGTCTGTCTATCTATCTATCATCTAGCTTCTCTCTATCTCTAATTCTATCTATCAATCATCTATCTATCTTTATCTCTATATCATCTCTATCTCTATATCAATCTCTCTCTCTCTCTTCTCTCTATCTCTAACTATCTTTTCTCTATCTCTAACTCTATCTTCTCTCTATCTCTAACTCTATCTTCTCTCTATCTCTATTTATCAATCATCTATCTATCTTTATCTCTATATAATCTATACATCAATATCTATACCTATACCTATATCAATCTCTATATCAATCTCTCTCTCTCTGTCATCTATCTATCTATCTATCTATCTATCTATCTATCTATCTATCTATCTATCTATCTATCTATCTATCTATCATCTTCTATGTAATCTTCACTGATTGGGAAATCTCATATTCAGCATTTAAGTATTCATTATTTTCTGGTGGGCACATCATCAGTGCTTAATTTAATCCCACCCATTTGAATTTCCTCACTTGATTTTAATTCTGGGATACGATTGAATTAAAGGTTTGTATGTGGCACCTACGTTATGTGACAAATTATCATTCTGGAGCCCCACCACCATCCTGGAAATTCTGCAGAACATTTTGCCATACAAAAACCTGTGGGTCATTTAAACTGATAGTTATGTTCACAAATCTCACAATATACGTATGTATGTATGTGTGTACTGTATGTGTATTTGTGTGTGTGAATGTATATATAAAATTCCCCCCTCCGTCCCCTCATAAAAAGGCAACTGGAATAGTCTTCTCCTTTGTTTTTGCTAACAAGGATGCATCGTCTGAAGTGGAATTATTTTGCGCCAAGATTCGGGATCAATATTTGCGTGGGCATCTCATCCTTCTGAAGTCTGTCTCGGCTGAATGCAGCACTGGATCTATTGCTATTTGTTCCAGAGAGAACAGCATTCAGGTTTATTTTTCTCCCCCGTGCAATAAATAAAAAGTTAATAACACCGAGCTCTGGAAAAACCTTGCAGCCAACTCAAACGGTTCCCTTGCAGGAGTCTGATAATTTCTGTCACTTTGTAAGTAACATCAGAAACGAAATGGCTCAGAGTCTTCCAGGAAGAGGTGTGTGTGAAGGGAACAATTTGTTTACCTTGTCAGGGTGCACGCTTTCTAAAAGTAAATGCACTCCTGAATAACTACTATCATTATGCCGTAAGGAACATCCTATTACCAAGATTTTATTTAATGGAGTATAAACCTTGCAATCTTCTTTGACTTGGTTAAAAAAAATGTGTTTGTGTGTGTGTGTGTGTGTGTGTGTGTTTGGCAGGTGCAGGGGTGTCTGCAACAGGAAGTGTAAAACTTTAACCCTCCAGCTGAGACTGAGGGCTGGATAGTGTAGTGGTTATAGTGACATGCGAGCCTGGGATTCTAATTCCAACTATTACTTATCTTACCAGTAGGGGTCCTTGAGTAACTACCCCCATAACCTTCCTACCTCAATTATTAACAGATTAACAGAGTTGGAAGGGACCTTGTAGGTCATCTAGTCCAACCCCCCCTCCGCCCAAGTAGGAGATCCTACCCCCATGATGGTGAAACTATGGCATGTGTGTCACAGGTGGCACGCAAAGCCATGTCGCCTGTCACGCCAGCTCAACTCCGGTGCGCATGTGTCGGAGTCTCTGGAGCCTGGGGACAGCAAAAAATGTCACTTCCTGTCTAACCAGAAGTTGGGAAACGGGCTGTTTCGAGCCTCTGAGAAGGTTGGGAAGGCTATTTTCACCCTCCCCAGATGCATAGAGAGGATCTGGAGCCAGGTGAGAAAGAAAAACGGGCCGAACGGGCCATCGTGTGCTAGGAGTGGGGGGGGAGGGGGGTTGCATGCATGGGGCGGGGTGCATAGAATTATGGGTGTGGGCACACATGCCCGCGAACGTCCGCCGCCTCCCCCCTTCCTGGCACGCGATGGCAAAAAGGTTAGCCATCACTGCCCTATCCCATTTCTGACAAATGGCAGTCCAATCTCTTCTTGAAAGCCTCCAGTGATGAAGCTCCCACAACTTCCGAAGGCAACTTCTGTTCCATGGGTTGATTGTTCTCACTGTCAGAAATTTCCTTAGAACAGTTAGAACAATTAATCAGTGGAACAACTTGCCTCCAGAAGTTGTGGGTGCTTCATCGCTAGGAGAGGAGTGGGTGTTAACTTTCTACACCCTTTACATCGTATTGGCACTTAGAAAGGTGAAGCTAGCTCTGAGTATTTCTTATGCTTCAGAGTAATAAAAAGAATAGAAACTTCTCACCTACCTCAGGTGTCCCAGACCACGTTAACTAATCAATCCAGTAGTAGCTTCCCACTCAGTCTCAGCAGGTGTTTGTTGCCATGACTTTGGTTCTCACGCTGCTTCTGGTCGATGTTTTGTCTAGTGGATTAGGGCACCCACATTCCACTCCGTTCTAACTCCTCCCTCCGCCCCAACGAGTGGCAAGTAAGAAACGAAGCGAAAGTAAACATGGCTTTGGCCGAAGTCACTTCGAAGTTAACACAGAGGTCAAGATGATAAATATCCTGTCCTTCAAACAATCACCCAAGGGTACTTCTAACCACAGGGCACTAACACAAATACAGCAGAATCTCAATGCTATTTAGAAGAAGGTAGAGTGGCTTCAACAGGACAGCATCAGAGCTCTTTGTCCAGAAAAGTGAAGTGCTAGGAACATCTGACATCCTACACAAAACCGTCAAATTCCCACGCTTCTGGTAGAGAACCAGTGGTGGATTCAGCCGGTTCTGTCCGGTAGTGGCGACTGTGGGATGATGATGGAGATAAATGTAGCTCTACTAATTTTGTCTTCTTGAATTCTTTCTTGTGTCAGGTTTCGGTGCTATCTTGAATAAACTTCATTCTCAAGCACAAGCTGTCTAATGAAACATTTTATTTTTAAGCATAGCAGAATCCGACATTTCTGACTCAAATTTGCAGCCAAACTGGCCCCTCCTTCCAACCCCCTCCTCTTCCGCTCTCCAGCCCCAACGTCCCATTGGCCATCATACAAATCCATCTCTACATCCCGGCACGTTCTTTTCACAGGAATGCAGCCCCCCACCCTCGTCTCCCAGGAAACCCTATCTGTATATACAAAACTAGGTAAAAGTTCATCTCAGCAATAAATCAAGCTTCCGCTCTTTCTGCTTCAACTTGTTATGTCAGCGCTGGAAGAAAGCCTAATTTGGAACGCTGACATCCGGCCCCTCTCCCTTCACTTCTGCGACATCACCTATCCCATAGGGAAAACACAACAAGATTAGTCTCATCAACCCCTCCCTGGCTGTGCAACCCCCCCTCCCGGCTTTCCCGGGTGGTCTGCATGGAATTTTGCTATAAGGCGATCAGCTTGGATGTTTGCGCTCTTCACCCAGGAAGCCTCTGACAATGGGTAACCTTTCCATTTAATTAAGTACTGAAGGCGCCCCCTGTGCCATCTTGAATCAAGAATCCGCTGCACTTCGTAGTGCGTTTGGCCCCCAACAACCAGGGGCCCAGGGGGTTCACGTGGCGTTGGCCTTAAAGTAGACCCCACTACAGGTTTTAGAAGGCTACTGTGAAAAACGGGGTGAATTTTCCCCAAAAGCCGTGGCAACTGCAATTGCACTGTAACGGGGTTGATTATTTTTATTATAGGAAATGGTCCTATAAATTTTGGGCCCAATTTCCTGCTCGGGAGTCTAAGTCTCAAGTACTTGGTGGAGAGGTAAACTTTCTCTCCTAGCTGAAATGGTCTTTGGGGAGTTCGGTGCTTGTCTGCTTGTTCCTTATAAGATTGAGCCGCCTTTGCCAGCGCCCTCTTAACATTTTCCCACGTTTGTCTCAACATTGCCATCCAGTCGGTCAAACTGACTGAGGAAGGGGGCTCCCTCGGGTATTCTGGCATGGGAACAAAATCCATGCCACTCACTATTTTGAACGGGGTTAGCCCCGTGCTGCTGTGGACAGCATTATTATATGCAACCTCCGCAAAAGATAGGAGGTCTGCCCAATTGGACTGCTGGTAGTCGACGTAGCATCTTAAATACTGTTCTATCATAGCGTTCAGTCTTTCTGCCCCCCCATTGGTGCTCGGGTGAAATGCTGAGCTGAGCCCTTGGGATGAACCTATGGACCGTAGAAACTCCCTCCAGAACTTTGCTGTGAACTGGACCCCTCTGTCGGAAATGATTCTCCTGGGGACTCCATGTAGGCGGTAAATGTGTTTCAGGAACAGTTTGGATAACTGACGGGCTGAAGGCAGTCCACTACAAGGAATGAAGTGTGCCTGTTTGGAGAATAAGTCTATTACAGTCCAGATCACTGTATTTCCACTGCTCCTCGGTAGGTCTACTATAAAGTCCATTGCAATCTCCTCCCATGGTCTTGTTGGCTCAGCTACTGGTTGCAACAATCCAGGCGGGCACCCTGGCCTTGTCTTCATCGTGGCACAAATGGTGCAGCTTTTTACATAACTGTCTACGTCCTTTCTCATATGTGGCCACCAGAACTGCCTTCGTACTAGGTGCAGAGTCTTTAGGAACCCGAAGTGTCCTGCTGGTTTAACATCGTGGCTCCTCTTGAGAATCAGGATGCGTAAACTCTGTGGGACATAGAGCTTTGTCCCCCTCCATGCTAGTTCATCTCTTTTTGTCAAGAGATGTTGATTGTCCCGATACCAGGGGTCTGTCAGCATTTCATTTTTTAATTTCGCAGTTAAGTCACTTGCAAGTTGGCCTTGCTGGTCACGTCGTTGCCGTCTGGTTACCACTTGGGCCGCAGCTTGGGTGGAGGGGATGATGGCATTCACTACCTGCTCCCGCTCACTGTTGTATTGGGGCATCCAGGAGAGGGCATCAGCCAGGAAATTTCTCCCACCTGGGATGTGCTTAAGCTCGAAATTGAAACGATTGAAGTATTGTGCCCACCGCACTTGCCTGGGCGACAGTTTTCGTGGGGTTTTTAGGGCCTCTAGGTTTTTATGATCAGTCCAGACTTCAAATGGTTTCTGGCCTCCCTCTAGGAGGTGCCGCCAGGTCAACAAGGCCCACCTTACTGCAAACGCTTCCTTCTCCCACGCCGCCCATCGCCTCTCCGTATCGGTGAGTTTGCGGGAGGTGTAGGCGCAGGGTTGTAGATCACCTTGGTTGTTCTTTTGGAGTAACACGGCTCCTACTGCCACATCACTTGCATCTGCTTGGATGACAAAAGGCTGTTCTGGATCCGGGTGTCTTAAGACAGGTTCTTTCGCGAACAGTCCTTTTAGCGTCTCAAATGCCTGTTGGCAGGTCAGGTCCCACTGTAGGGGTTGTCCCGGGCGAGGTTTCATCGCTGGGCTTCCTGTCTTTAGGAGATCTGTCAAAGGTTTGGCAATCTTCGCGAACGAGGGGATGAATTGTCTGTAGAAATTCGCAAAGCCTAGAAAACTTTGCAGTTGTCTGCGGGTGCGAGGGGGCTGCCATTGTAGAACTGATTGGACCTTGGCTGGGTCCATCTCTATCCCCTCATTTGATACTCGGTAGCCCAGGTAGTCTAGCCGTGATTGGTGGAAATCGCATTTTGGCAGTTTGACATATAGGTTTGCCCGTAGCAGTTTTTTCAGCACTTGGCGGATGAGAGGTATATGTTCGTCTATGGTCTCCGTGTAGATAAGAATATCGTCCAGGTAGACGAGGACCCCTTTGTAAAGGTGTTCATGTAAGACTTCGTTTATTAACTGCATGAATACTGCTGGGGCTCCTTGCAATCCAAAAGGCATTACTTTAAACTGGAAACTACCCAGGGGGCAGTTGAATGCTGTTTTCCATTCATCTCCTGCCTTTATGCGTACTCGGTAATAAGCTTCTCGAAGGTCTAGTTTGGTGAAAACCTTCCCTTTAGCTAGGTGGGCTAACATGTCTTTCATGAGGGGGAGGGGGTACAAGTTGTGTACGCAAACAGCATTGATACTTCGAAAGTCGACTACCAGTCTCATGGAGCCGTCCTTTTTCTCTTTAAACATGACCGGCGCCGCTACCCTTGGTTTCACTGGCTCAATAAATCCCCTTTGTAAGTTTTTGTCTATGTAGTCCCGCATTTCCTGCATTTCTCGGGGCGTCATGGCATACATTTTAGGTTTGGGTAGTTTCGCTCCTGGGATAATCTCGATGGCACAATCGGTCTCGCGGTGGGGGGGCAGAATGTCACGCTCGGCTTCGCTGAATACCCCCGCAAGATCTTGGTACTCCCTTGGGATCTGGTTTGCGTTACAAGCGGTGGTGGGTGCGGCTGCCAATTGCTTTGCTGCACCTTCTGGGAGGGACCCTTGTGTTGGTGGTGTTTTATTCTGTAGTGGAGGGCTGCTTTGGGGTCTCAGCGTGGGAGGGAATTCTTCTGGTCGGGGCGGCAGGGGTTGGGGCCCCTTTGCTATTCTCAGCCTGCGGGTTCCCTCTTGCCACCAAATGATTGGGCCCCATTTGTCGAGCCATGAGAGTCCCAATATGACTGGTTCTGTCATCTTGGGGGCTATTATGAAGCGGATCGTCTCCCAGTGATCTGCGAGTTCTAGTCTCACAGGTTCAGTCAAGTGTGTGGCGTACGTTCCTCCCACTAGGGACCCATCAACTTGCTCGAAGCGAATTGGTTGTTTGAGCTGTTTAGCCCGGATTCCCAATTTTAGAACTGTGGGTAGGTTGATTAGGCACCGTGTGCTACCCGAGTCTATTAGGGCTTGGAAAGTCTCTTGGGCCCCTGTTTTGGGGGCTGTTAGGCGTATGGGGAAAAGAAAAGGATGGACGGGTCCACTCACCATCGGGTCATCCTCGCCTTCGTCTTCCGTGTCATAGGGTTCGGGGGACTGATCTCCCTCCACTGGGATTCCTCTGGTTTCGGTCAGATGAGCGAAAAACTCAGGGATTTGGGTAGCTTCCCGTGGTACGTGGATGACGCGCTTGGGCCCTCGTTCCGGTCGTGCTTTGGGCGGTGGAGCCGGTGCCGGTCTAGGCGTTCCACATCTTGCTGCTATGTGGCCGCTTCCTCCACATCTGTAGCATTTCAGTGGGCTCCGTGGGGCAGTTGGTCTGTAGGAGGGCTGTGATGTTGGGGTTTCTCGTCTGTTGAGTGGCCCCTGGTCTGGTCGGCCTTTCTCCTTTTCCTCTGGTGGTTTTGACGTGTCACTCGCCCGCAGCCCTCTGTCGACTTTTATCGCTACCCGGAACCATTCAGCGAGTCGGTTTGGGATGTCACGATAGGCAGTCACTTGGGAAATTCTTTTATCTAGGCTTGTTCTAAAAAAATACACCAGCAATCGCTCTGGTAGGGGAGGCAGTGTCCCAATGACTCTCCTGAATTCACGGATATGCTCTCTGATAGGCTTCCCCCTCTGCATTAGGTTTCTGAGCTCGTCTTCCACATAGGGGTCCTCCTCCTCCTCCTCATAACGGGCTCTCAATAGTTGCAAGAACCTATCCGCATTTTGTAGCTGGGGGGCCCTGTATTTGTAGAGTGATGCTGACCACCTCTTTGCTTCTCCCTCCAGCCCTTCCGAGATAGCATTCACTAGGGCTCTGGGGAAAGGGAAGAGGTGTCCGAACCGCTCTATGTATATCTCAGCTGAATCGAGGAATTGGGCGAGGTTGTCTGGGTCACCATCGAATTTCCCTCTGAACTGGGGTGGTTCCTCCCTCTCTGCCCTCTCCTCTCTGTGCTGAGCTCTGGAGGGCCAGCCTTGGTGTTGGTAGTCCTCTGCCTCGTCTCTCATCCTGGGGTGGGGAGGTGCTGCCTTGTCTGGGCTTCGCTGCCATTCCCATCCCCAGCTCGCCCTTCCCAATTCACTTAGGGGTTTTTCTTTATCTTTTACCTTTGTATTTTCCAAGTTGGCTGGAATCACGGCCGCTTCTGCTCCTCCCGTTTCTTGAAGCAGGCTTTCCTCCGAGAGCTTGGCTTCAGCCATAGTCCGTCCGACCAGATGTCTGGGAGGGAACGGGATGATTTAAACTCAGCCAGCCTGGATTTGGAGGAGAGTTTGGCTGTCTGTCAGGTTTCGGTGCTATCTTGAATAAACTTCATTCTCAAGCACAAGCTGTCTAATGAAACATTTTATTTTTAAGCATAGCAGAATCCGACATTTCTGACTCAAATTTGCAGCCAAACTGGCCCCTCCTTCCAACCCCCTCCTCTTCCGCTCTCCAGCCCCAACGTCCCATTGGCCATCATACAAATCCATCTCTACATCCCGGCACGTTCTTTTCACAGGAATGCAGCCCCCCACCCTCGTCTCCCAGGAAACCCTATCTGTATATACAAAACTAGGTAAAAGTTCATCTCAGCAATAAATCAAGCTTCCGCTCTTTCTGCTTCAACTTGTTATGTCAGCGCTGGAAGAAAGCCTAATTTGGAACGCTGACATCTTGGTTCTTTCAAAGGCATCAATGAAACTCATAAGAGTTTCTTTGGACAATTGATGAGTCCAACATCTCACAAAAATTATTGTGCTTCTCCTTCCTCTGTTTTAATTCCCTTCCATAATAGATAGATAGAAAGATACCATGTTTTCCCGAAAATAAGACCCTGTCTTATATTTTTTTTGAACCCTGAAATAAGCGCTTGGCCTTATTGCCATGCGCTCAAAAGCCCAATTGGGCTTATTATCAGGTGATGTCTTATTTTGGGGAAAACAGGATAGATCGATAGATCGATAGATCGATAGATCGATAGATTGATAGATCGATCGATCGATCGATAGATAGATAGATAGATAGATAGATAGATAGATAGATAGATAGATACCGTGTTTTCCCGAAAATAAGGCCCTGTCTTATATTTTTTTGAACCCTGAAATAAGCACTTGGCCTTATTGCCATGCGCTCAAAAGCCTGATTGGGCTTATTATCAGTGGATGTCTTATTTTGGGGGAAACAGGGTAGTTTAGCCTTCCCGGAATACTGAGAAAATTGAGGGTTGTCTAATCATAAAAGTAATTCTGACTTGATGATATACTTTGGGTCTTCCAGTCGGACAGACTCTTTTTTCCCCTCATTAAGGTGTTTTACATAAGCCTGTACCAGAAGCTCTTTCTAACATTGGTAAGTCTATCATCACACTGTCATTTGCAGGATTGTAACATCGCAAAGGGAAGGGAGGAGGAAAAGGAAGGAAGGAAGGAAGGAAGGAAGGAAGGAAGGAAGGAAGGAAGGAAGGAAGGAAGGAAGGAAGGGTAAGGTCCCAAAATATACTCGAGTCACCAGAATGCCAAAGAGAGAGACTCAAGACAAGGCTTGCAAAAAGAAGCAGATTTTATTTATGGCCAAAAACAAAATACTGGGTGGGACTATATCCAGAACATACAGATACAATGCATGTGAGGAGATAGCCACACCTTGGGGAAGATATGGCGTCCTTTTTATATCCTCAGAGACATCAGCTTAGTACCCAATTCTGGCCTTCTAGTTTAGGTTTGTGTATTCCTTGTTGCCCTGCAAAGGAATAGAAGCCTCCCAATTAGCGTTATCTCTTTCTTGAGCATTCCTTTGTTACAGGGGTGAAATCTAAAATTTATTACTACTGGTTCTGTGGGCGTGGCTTGGTGGGGGTGGGTGGGTAATGTGACCTGGTGGGCGTGGCCAACTTTTTTTTTTTTTTTAACTTTTAAAAGCATTCGGCCAAAGAAGTTGCAGAAAAAAATGCTTTTAGAAGCCTCTGACGATCAGGCAACTCAGCTGGGATCGTCAGAGGCTTTTAAAGGCATTTTTTTTCCTACAGTCTCTTCGGCTGAAGAGGTTGTAGAAAAAAATGCTTTTAGAAGCCTCTGACGATCCCAGCTGAGCCACGCGATCATCAGAGGCTTTTTTTTTTTTTTGGCTGAAGAGGTTGCAGGAAAAAAATGCTTTTAAAAGTTAAAAAAACAGCCTCTGATGATCATGCGGCTCAGCTGGGCTTGGTGGGGTGGGCATAGGGATTTTTGCTACCAGTTCTCCGAACCACCCGCCACCATCGCTACCGGATCGGGCGATCCGGTCCAAACCAGGAGCATTTCACCCCTGCTTTGTTCTCCCAATTGCTCATTCCTTTGTTCTCCCAATGGCTCATTTTGCAAGGAATGAGCTTATACAGATCAAAGGTGTAAGTGAGGGCTGAAGTGTAAATTATCCCTTGGATGATATCTGCAGTTCCAACTGAGATGCGTACCATGCTCTTAGATGGCACAAGAAAAACAGGGAGAAGATTGATATGGGTTCAGATCAAATGGCAGGAACATATGTTTGACAAATACCAGATACATTACAGAGGCCTAATAACAGAATATGTTTGTTACAGGAGATACCAATATAAAGGCATAATATATGTGATACAAATACAAAGGCATATTTGTGTTACAGATATAAAGGTACAATATATGTGTGTTATACAAATACAAAGGCTATATATGTATTACAGGAACTTAATGGTTACAGAATAACAAGTTTCTACTAATTCTAGTATACCAGTATATCGTATTCTAGTATTATTTATTATATCCTTCGGAAGGAAGGAAGGAAGGAAGGAAGGAAGGAAGGAAGGAAGGAAGGAAGGAAGGAAGGAAGGAAGGAAGGAAGGAAGGAAGGAAGGATCTGTTATCTTTAATTTGATTTTAGTGTAGATTTCCTTTATGTCTTACAGCAGTAGCACAATAAATAAGGAATACTGCCAGCTGGTCATTGGTAATGTAACTTCTAAAGATATTCTTAGACCTAGGTCTAATTAAAGGAAACTGATGTATCTATAATACGATGACTGTTCTATAATACCATCTGTAATTACTTGCTGTTGAGGAAGTATTTTCCCCCTTTCCACCAGTTTCCAAAGCTTAAATTCTACTTAAATTAAACTATAGCAAACTTTCCTAGCTAATGAGATTCTCTGTTAATCCACCATGCTGCAAATCAAATATTTAATGCCTTTCAGAGCTAATGGATCATATAGTGCTTCCTGATTAACACCAACAAGCTAGTTTTAATGCAGTGGAGCAATCAACAGTGTTAACCATTCTGCTTTCTTAATGTCTTTGGAGTTTATTGAGGGAGGGTGGAGCATACTAAATAATAAATGCTTCATTTGTATGCAAACAAATTAATCTAAAATGATTAGAGAGCATTTTCCATTTCTTTGCTAGATGCCAAACATTTTGACATTAAACGTTGATTACCAGTCCTCGGTCTTATAAATATTTGACCATTTTTTTTTTAATTAACAGCATTATTTAGGCCACTATTTTTGACAATTATTAGAGCTCTAATGATAGTACTTATTGTAGAAAAGCATATTTGCAAACGCAACTAGCAATACATTAAGAAAATTATATAATGGCGAGAGCAAAACTTAATTCATGTTTAAAAGGGAAAGGGACTTCAGAAAATGACAGATAAGCTCTCTATATTAAACTTTGCTTTTACTGCAATTTTTACAAATCCGCAGGAAGCAACGAGGCAAAAGAAATTAAGCAAAGTAAAAGGCAGCATGTGTGGCTGAGTCCAACAGATAGTCTAGTTAATTGTTGAGTTATATTAGTAAAGCAAATGAGGAAAAACAAACAAAAATAGAATTATACATGTTAAATTCATATACATCACATGTATCACATGTATATTTAACAACAACAACAACAACAACAACAACAACAACAACAATAATAATAATAATAATAATAATAATAATAATAATAATAATAATAATAATAATAATAATCTGAAAAAAGAAACAGAAAGCTTTATTTTGGCAGCTCAAGAACAAGCCCTTGCTACAAACTGCATGAAGGCAAAAATTCAACATGTTACCACCAACAGCAAATGCCGCCTCTGCAATGAAAAAGAAGAGACAGTTGACCACCTGATCAGTGGGTGCAGCAAAATTTCACAAACTGACTACCTACAACACCATGACCGTGTTGCTAAGATCATTCACTGGAAATTGTGCTAGAAGTTTGGATTTGAGTACAGCAAAAACCACTGGGAACATCAGGTTGAGAAAGTTTTAGAGAATGAGAAACTCAAGATCTTGTGGGACTTTAGGATTCAGACTGACAGGCACTTGGTCCACAACACACCTGACATAACAATAGTTGAAAAGAAAAAAAGTATGGTTCATTGACATTGCAATACCTGGTGATGCACGAATTGAAGATAAGCAGCAAGAAAAAAATCACAAAGTACCGGGACTTACAAATTGAAGTTGAGCGACTGTGGAAAAAGAAATCGTGTGTTGTCCCGATTGTAATTGGAGCCCTTGGAGCAATACCCAAAGGGCTACCCCGCTATTTAGAAATTCTAAATTTGCTGGACTTGAACATTTTGACTTTACAAAAAACCACCTTACTCGGAACAGCTTACATCCTCCGACGATACCTTAACAGTTCCTAGGTCCTTGGTTAGGACTCGAGCTGCTGAGCTATTAACCAGCCTCAAAGACTGTGAATCTCACTAAAGATTAAATAATAATAATAATAATAATAATAATAATAATAATAATAATAATAATAATAATAAAACCTACACTGTTATAGGGTTTCTTGGCTGATCAGGGGGTTGGTCTAGAAGACCTCCAAGGTCCCTTCCAACTCTGTTATTTTGTTAAAAGCTTTGTTAAGCATGATTCCCTTAACATGATTCGCTCAACACCTGCAGTGAGTCATTTAAGAGTCATGAATCGAACCAGTCAGTCAGAATCGAACAGCCTGCAGTCGGCAGAGTTAGCCTGCGATACTTCATTCTAACAACTGTACCACCACCGTAGTAACAACAGACCCTTGCTCTTACCCACTTTCTAACTTGATACTTTTGTCAACTTTTGAGAGTTTATTTGTATAAACTCTCCTTTTTGTACTATCCGAGTAAATGTGCTATTCCTTTTAAGCCAATAGGTTATTATTCCCGCTACTGATTTAATGATAGATAATCAGGATAATGGAAGGTTCAGAAGAAGGCGGCTTCATTAGTACAAATGTACATTTCTCTGTGTATTTAAGGAATCTGCTGTTCCTTAACTTCTTTCTGCTGTTGACTTTTAGTTTAATAAACATGCTTTTAAGTTTAATGAAAAAATGTTTTTTTTCCCCTAATGCCTGACTCCCAGACACAATTCATAATTTAAGGTGAGTGAAAAAAATAAGTCCAATTCTATTCCAGGTTTTCTAAACAAGAGATGTGCCAGCTTTGGTGGAATCTAGTATAAAATCCATTTCTAATTATTGGGTGATTTATTGACAAAATCTATTTATGCATGCCCAGAATGTTTCTTTTTCTACCTGAATGGAAGACTATAAAAACAAAAGAAAGCTATGGTTCTACAGACCTGTCTTTTTATTGGTGAAAAAGCTCTGCTAATTGATTCCTCCTACGTACAACAACCACCACAAGTCCCAGTCATAGAACACAAAAATAATTGAGTTGGCCCATCGTCTAGGTCAGCGGTCTGCAACCTTAAACACTCAAAGAGCCATTTGGACCCGTTTCCCACAGAAAAGAAAACACCGGGAGCCATAAAACCCTTCCTGTGCCTGACGATTTCTTGAGCGGCCACAAAACCAGCATATGTAGTTGAATTAAACGTTCTGTTTTCTTCTGAAACTTTTCTTTTCTTGGATTTATCCATGGTTGGCCTACCGGGGGTTGAAAAGCTCAATAAATTGCGTGCTGGTGGGTTTCGCACATTGGCGGTTGTGATGCATATTTTGAGTGACAGGGAGCCGCAGCAGAGGGGTGAAAGAGCCACATGCGGCTCCAGAGCTGCAGGTTGCTGACCACTTGTCTAGTTCAAGCCCCTGCTCTTCTTGATAGTCTTATCTCACTAGACTTTACCAAGGACAAAAAGAATTATTTGTTGAGACTCTAGAAAGAGTGCAGAGAAGTGCAACATAGATACTACATAGGTACTGGAGGCTAAAATATATAAAGGACACTTGCTCGAATGGGGTATGTCTAGTTTAATGAAAAGAAGCACTAAGGGTGACATGATAGCAGTCTTCCAATATCTCAGTGGCTGCCACTAAGAAGAGGGACTCAAGCTATTCTCCAAAGCACCTGGAGGCAGGAGAAGAAGCAATGGGTGGAAACTAATCAAGGACAGAAGCAACCTAGAACTAAGGAAAAACTTCCTGACAGTGAGAACAATTAATCAGTGGAATGAGTTGCCTCCAGAAGTTGTCGATGCTCCATCACTGGTTTTTAAGAAGAGATTGGAGAACCATAGGGTTTCCTGTTTGAGCAGGGGTTTGGACTAGAAGACCTCCAAGATCCCTTCCAACCCTGTTATTCTACTATTCTGTTACTTCATCATATCTTGCCTACTTAGCTATTTGCCTATGTGCCTTGACTACTTTTTTTTTTAATTATTTTATTTGATTTGATTTATATGCCGCCCTTCTCTGGAGACTCAGGGCGGCTTACAGTGCGTTAAGTAATAGCCTTCATACTTTTGTATATTTATACAAAGTCAGCTTATTGCCCCCACAAATTGGGTCCTCAATTTACCTACCTTAGAAAGGATGGAAGGCTGAGTCAACCTTGAGCCTGGCGAGATTTGATCTTACTTTAATTGCAGACAGCTGGTGTTAAATTACAGTGCTTCTGTCTGTTGAGCTAAACCAGACTACTTCTTCCAGTAATAAACCCCTCAAAATTTATGGTTGTGCATTCCTGACAAGGATGAGACCATTTCAATATTAAGAAATATCTCTTTTAAGGAATATCTCTGCAAAGCTATCTCATGAGTGCAGGGCAAAAATTATACAGTAGTGGCCAAAGTTGTGGAAAACTTTTGGGAAACTGTATGACTGTAACCTTGTTGCTGGTATCCTTAAGATTTATATTGACTGTTTCCCTATGACTATCTTTAAGTGTTGTACCTTATGATTCTTGACGAACGTATCTTTTCTTTTATGTACTCCGAGAGCATATGCACCAAGACAAATTCCTTGTGTGCCCAATCACACTTGGCCAATAAAGTATTCTATTCTATTCTATTCTATTCTATTCTATTCTATTCTATTCTATTCTATTCTATTCTATTCTATTCTATTCTATTCTATTCTATTCTATTCTATTCTACTCTACTCTACTCTACTCTACTCTATTTTATTCTATTCTATTCTATTCTAAGTGTATTTTGTAAAACTAGCTAATACCACTTTTCTTTTGAGTAATACCATAAAATTATATATCAATAAATTAAATTATATAATAAAAATTATATATATACATATACATATACATATACACACACACACACACACACACACACACACACACACACACACACACACACACATATATATATATATATATATATATATATATATATATATATATATATATATATATATATATATATATATGCATATTCTTTCTAGCCAGGTTTTACCTATGTAAACTTAGTTGTTCTTCAGCCCTAGGTTCTGTGAAATCTCATTCACAAGTTCTTGGGCCCTTTTTCTGCTGACAAACTGCAACTCTGTGTTGCTTCCTGGGAGACCCAGATAGCTATTTCTACCTCTTAAGGCGTCCTCAGTGGGCCACACCCACTTCCCAATTATCCTCCCTGTAAAAGGCATAATGTATCTTTTTTCTTTTTTCATAGGCTTTTATGTGCATATTCTTTCTAGCCAGGTTTTACCTATGTAAACTTAGTTGTTCTTCAGCCCTAGGTTCTGTGAAATCTCATTCACAAGTTCTTGGGCCCTTTTTCTGCTGACAAACTGCAACTCTGTGTTGCTTCCTGGGAGACCCAGATAGCTATTTCTACCTCTTAAGGCGTCCTCAGTGGGCCACACCCACTTCCCAATTATCCTCCCTGTAAAAGGCATAATGTATCTTTTTTCTTTTTTCATAGGCTTTTATGTGCATATTCTTTCTAGCCAGGTTTTACCTATGTAAACTTAGTTGTTCTTCAGCCCTAGGTTCTGTGAAATCTCATTCACAAGTTCTTGGGCCCTTTTTCTGCTGACAAACTGCAACTCTGTGTTGCTTCCTGGGAGACCCAGATAGCTATTTCTACCTCTTAAGGCGTCCTCAGTGGGCCACACCCACTTCCCAATTATCCTCCCTGTAAAAGGCATAATGTATCTTTTTTTGCCTTTTACAGGGAGGATAATATATTTATATAATATATATATATATATATATATATAATATAAAATATATAATATATATATTTGCTTTAATTTATATGCCACCCTTCTCCGGAGACTCAGGGCGGCTTACAGTGCGTTAAGCAATAGCCTTCATACTTTTGTATATTTATACAAAGTCAGCTTATTGCCCCCACAATCTGGGTCCTCATTTTACCTACCTTTGAAAGGATGGAAGGCTGAGTCAACCTTGAGCCTGGTGAGATTTGAACTTGCAGTAATTGCAAGCAGCAGTTGTTAATAACAGTGCTTTAGTCCACTGTACTACAGGCTCTTGTTATATTAAGATTAAATTATCTTTCCATATCAATTGAAAGATAATTTAATCAAGAATGTAATGCAAGAACTTTTATGAAGGATTTGCTATTATAATAGCAGTTACAGTATAAAGAAGAAAACTGAAACACATAGAAAAAACGAGATATACAAAAATTATCACCATGTCAGTTAATGCTTAGTTGTGTAACCTTTAGCATGAATGACGGCCTTACAACATCTTCCCATGGAGTGTACCAAGTCTTTTAGTTCTGCAGCTCTTATAATGTGAAACCAAGATTGAATGATGGCTTCTATTAACTGGATTTTATTGCTGGGTCGCTTCTGACTAACAAGTTTCTTTAGTCGGCTCCATAGATTTTCAATTGGGTTAAGGTCTGGGCTATTGTCAGGCCATTCCAGCAGTGGAATAAGATTATCTTGAAACTCCTAAAAAAAAGTGGTGTTATTAGCTACCAAACCTCAAAAATATAGTTTTTCCCAAAAGGTTTCCACAATTTTGACCACTACTGTAATCTAGATATAACCTTATGCAGGGTAAAACAAAGGCTAACTGAATTATATATCACATACTTGGCTGTTATATGGAAATGTAAAGTTTCACCAAAGGTTTACCTCGCAATCCAAATTCTCCTTGTCAATATTCTACTAAAACCACCAAAAATACAATGGTTCCTTATAATTTTTGGTCTATAAGTTTCAGCCAGCATCTCCAAACATTATATTTCACCATTCTCAACATAAGCATCTCTTAACTTTGCAGTCTTTGAGAAAACAGAGTCCCTTGTGTAGCACATACTCATTTTATAACCAATCAATAATGTACACAACACTTGTCTTTGAAGATGGTACTTTAATTAGCCTGAAGTGTGCTTTTCTTATATGTGAGGAAGATGAATTTTCTAGTAAAAGTGCAGATGATCTTGAAATGGATTTAAGAAAAATATATTTTTTTTCCTCCTTTAATCTTTTCTCTGGGTTTTCTGCTAATATTTTACCACTTTGCTCTATGTAAATACAGCCTCACCTGGGATGCAGGAAACCCTCTGGATGATGCTTGCTTAAATTAATTAAAATTTCTCCCGAGTCAAGAATTCAACCAAATCTTTCTGGAAAGAATAACATTAAAGACAAACAAATAACAGCTGGGGCATTTGTTTATTTATTTATTGGAATGAAACTGCACAAAAATGTTTTCCTCCAAGTGAAATTCACAGATTCCTTACCTGATGGAAGATAAGAGAGGAGAAAAATTTTTATGTCAACAAAGCTGGAGATGTAGTTATTTAGCGGGCAGCATATCATTCACGGACCAGCAATATACAGCATATTATTAACATTTCACCTAGATGAGTAAACCAGGGGTGAAATCCAGCAGGTTCTGATCGGTTCTGGAGAACCGGTAGTGGAAATTTTGAATAATTCGGAGAACCGGTAGTGGAAATTTTGAGTAGTTCGGAGAACCGGCAAATACCACCTCTGGCTGGCCCCAGAGATTTTGCAATATCCTTCCCCCTGGAGTGGGGTGGGAATGGAGATTTTACAATATCCTTCCCCTGCCACGCCCACCAAGCCACACCCACCAAGCCACACCACGCCCACCAAGCCACACCACACCACACCACGCCCACCAAACCACGCTCATAGAACCGGTAGAAAAAAAAATTGGATATCACCACTGAGTAAAACACAATAAACTATAAAGGCAAAGCTGGAGATGACGTAGAAGGTTAGCATATTCAACAAACTCTTCTACTTTTGAAAAAGTATGGAAAGAATTGACTGTCAATCTGATGCATGATCTCTTGTGCAAGACAATGAGCCTTCCCCCACAAGAAACACACAACACGACAAATGTGTCAACAAATATCCGTACACAATTAACGCAGAAGCCGAATCGGAAGTGTTGAGTAGGCTGAGCCAAGCTTTGAAAGAAAGCTTCAAGTCAACCATCAAACCGGTTTGCCAATCGAGACAGTGACCTCCTTTGAAACAACGTGTCAAGCCAGCTTTTCTGATGCAACTGACATGATTACAGACAATAGTCAATGTTGCCAATCCGTCTCTTTATATGGAGGATACCGGGAAAATATTAAGCGGTAGGAAGGGCTCTTTCCTTTTATCACGGATTAAACTTTCTGCCAATCAGAACTGTTTTGGATTGACGAGGACTTCTTTTTTTTCACTTTCTTGAGTCTTACTTTTTCAAATATAGCTAACCATATCCCCACCCCCTTCCCAGTCCTCTGTCCTAACGACATAACTGAGGGTACAAAATTTTCAGGCCTCTGAGTATGGATTCAGACTAGTCCATTACCTAGCTACCTACCTCTATCATCTATCTAAGTATCTCTCTGTCTTTCTCTCTCTCTCGTCTATCTATCTATCTATCTATCTATCTATCTATCTATCTATCTATCTATCTATCTATCCTCTATCCCTCTGTCCTTTTCATCATCATCTCTCTCTCCTTCTCCCTCTCCCTCTATCTTTCTATCCCTCTATCATTATCTGTCTATCTATCTATCTATCTATCTATCTATCTATCTATCTATCCATCCATCCTTCTATCATCTATCCCTCTATCATCTATTTATCATCTCTCTCCCTCTATCATCTATCTATCCTTCTATCTCTCAATCATCCATCTATCTATCTATCTATCTATCTATCTATCTATCTATCTATCTATCTATCTATCTATCTATCTATCTATCTATCTATCATCTATCTATCTATCTATCTATCTATCTATCTATCTATCTATCTATCTATCTATCCTCTATTCTCTATCCCTCTATCATCGTTTTATCATCTCTCTCTCTCTCCTTCTCCCTCTTTCATCTATCTATCTATCTGTCTATCCCTCTATCATCTGTCTGTCTGTCCTGTCCATCCATCCATCCATCCATCCATCCATCTATGCATCTATCTGTCTATGTATACATATGTATACATATATATTATGTATATGTATATATATATGGATGGATGCGGTGGCTCAGTGGCTAAGATGCTGAGCTTGTCGATCAAAAGGTCGGCAGTTCAGCGGTTCGAATCCTGAGTGCCGTGTAACGGGGTGAGCTCCCATTACTTGTCCCAGCTTCTGCCAACCTAGCAGTACGAAAGCACGTAAAAAATGCAAGTAGAAAAATAGGGGCCCCCCTTTGGTGGGAAGCGTTCCGTGCGCCTTTGGCATTTAGTCGTGCTGGCCACATGACCACGGAGACGTCTTCAGACAGCACTGGCTCTTCGGCTTTGAAATGGAGATGAGCACCGCCCCCCTAGAGTCGAAAACGACTAGCACATATGTGTGAGGGGAACCTTTACCTTTATATGTATATGTACAGTATATGTCTTTGTCTATGTATTCTTTTGAGATCTGGCATCAGAATTTTTTAATGTGTACCAGTGTGGTCATAGAAAAAAATGACAACAAAGGCAATCTTATCTTATCTTATCTTATCTTATCTTATCTTATCTTATCTTATCTTATCTTATCTTATCTTATCTTATCTTATCTTATCTTATCTTATCTTACCTTACCTTACCTTATCTTACCTTACCTTACCTTACCTTACCTTACCTTATCATCGTATCTTATCTTATCTTATCTTATCTTATCTTATCTTATCTTATCTTATCTTATCTTATCTTATCTTACCTTACCTTACCTTACCTTACCTTACCTTACCTTATCTTACCTTACCTTACCTTACCTTACCTTACCTTACCTTACCTTACCTTATCATCGTATCTTATCTTATCTTATCTTATCTTATCTTATCTTCTCTTCTCTTCTCTTCTCTTCTCTTCTCTTCTCTTCTCTTCTCTTCTCTTCTCTTCTCTTCTCATCTCATCTCATCTCATCTCATCTCATCTCATCTCATCTCATCTCATCTCATCTCATCTCATCATATCTTATCATCATCTTATCAGTTTTTCCAACTAAGAATTTTGTGCCTGGCTCCATCACTATATTAAAATTATTGGCATATAAGGGGAAGAGGAATATTGTAAGCCTAGTGCCTGGAATCAAGCAGAGTGAAATCAGCATGGGATGAAGTTCA
This sequence comes from Pantherophis vulpinus, assembly GCA_037215915.1. Taxonomy (NCBI): domain Eukaryota; kingdom Metazoa; phylum Chordata; class Lepidosauria; order Squamata; family Colubridae; genus Pantherophis; species Pantherophis vulpinus. The sequence continues at coordinate 78,039,593 of JAXLNS010000008.1, forward strand.
ATCTAATAACTGAACGATCACCTACAGTAGCTTTGATAGGTCTGTTGAAATTTGCTCCCGGATAAATGGGATGTAGGACTACAATCTGAATTTCTTCCAACTGCCTTCATGGAAGCTTTATTAATCATATAATCATGACGAAAACTTCAAATGTTCAACAACATTTTCTGACATTGAAGTGATAAATCAATCGCTGTTCAAAAGACGAATAGGTGGCCTCTGGAGGCTGAAGATGCTTGACCCTAATATTTTTTGTTTACAACATTATTACTTCCCTTCTACTTACATCAGTCTAAAGGACAATATAAGAATCTTATAAAGTTTTTAATCCACTGGGCATGATCTGATCATATAGATATAATTAAGCTTCCTTCCCCTCTCTTCTTTTATGAGAAGATATGTCACATTTCTTGTTTACCTGGGGGTTAGAAACTCAAAGCAATTAAAATGTTTAAGGTCATTGCTTCAAGTACAAAAGTTGTCACAATGCAAAACGTGCCTCAGTTTGTCATTGTTTGGGCCGAAATAAACGGTTCTCTTAATTAGTTTTCCTTTCCCCCCCAAAAAAAACAAAGTTGAAACCGGCTGTGGCAACGAAAGAGAGCAGCCCGTTATCGTATATCTCACATGGCGAATCAACCTGCCCTCATTAGCTTCTCAAAGGGATGCTCAGTTTAGGTTACCTTGAAGAACAGTTGAGAAGTACCTGCTGGAAAACCATGTTCACTTCCCGTTTTGGTGGCTTACTTTATTTCTCTCTATCCCTGGGCTTCTCTCTTTGTTGTGTTTCACAACCACCTTTGGATTTCTGTCAGTTCTATAAAAGAAAAAATAAATACCGTGTTTTTTGGAGTATAAAATGCACCTGTCAGCACTTCAAGCTGCATTTACTCTAGTGCTGACATAAGAAGGAGAAGCGGAGGTGTCTGGAAAGGGACATTTGACTTTTAACCTACTTATTTTCCCTGGGGATAATATCCCCTAGGAGATGGGATGGGAGGGGGGAAATTCCTTTGAGCTGGAGCAGTAGATTAGGGGTAGAGTGACTTGGAAGATGGCCAATGAGTGCAGAGGAGTGGGGAAAGGAAAGGGAGGGTTTTGGGTCAGGAAGTCCATGTTGGCTACGATGGAGTCGGAGTTAGAATGTCGTGCTTAATAAATAGGAGTTTTTCATCAAAGACTTTGTTTGAAATGCAATTTATTTGAGACGACCTCGAAACCTGACAGCACCCTTCCCCCCTAAAAGAGGGTGAAAATTTGGGTGCGTCTTATACACCAAATGTAGCCCCAACCACCTGCTGGCCCCCACCGTTTGGCCTCTGCCACCAGCAATTTACCTCCTTGCAGCAAACAGCAAACAGCCCATTTCAGCTTCAGCACAGCCTGATTAGCACAAGCAGTTGATTGTCGGTTGGATCAGCTTCCGACCCTCAGCTGTTTCAGGCTGCAGGGATTGCCATTGCCTATTGATGCCTCCGTGGGCCTCCGCGGTTTGCTGCAAGGAGGTAAATTGCTGGGAGGCAGTTTTTTTTTCTTGTGCTAATCAGGCTGTGCTGAAAATGAAACTAAAGCAGGCTGTTTGCTGTTTGCTGTTTGCTGCAAGGAGGCAAATTGCTGGGAGGCAGAGGCAGATTTTTTCTTGTTTTCCTCCCCCAAAAAGGTAGGTGTGTCTTATAGTCCAGAGCGTCTTATACTCCGAAAAATATGGTAGCTTTCTCTTGCTGTCTTGATTGAAAGTATGACCAGCTCTGAAGACATCCAATGATTTTATCATGCCCCCATTGGAACCTGAATCTGTGGGGTAAGATGAGCTAGAACCTGAGCCGACAGAGATTGAGGAGGTGGCTTTGTTGGGTTCGGAGAAAAATGGGGAAGGCCAGGGCCTTTCAGGATTATAACAGCTTGTAGACAGGGAGGAATAGGGGCAGGTTGAACATGAGAGACAGAGCTCAGGTGAGGAGCAAGGACCACCCCCTCCTGATCCGAGAGCACGGAGAGTGGAGAGAAGGTGAGAACAGTGCAGACTGAGCAGGCTACTCAGGAGAAGAGTGCCCTGCCCATCTTCACAAGGCACACCTGGGGAATGAGACTTAAGGAGAAGCTGTGGGGAGGGGCATTTGTTGGGAACAAACACTGAGCTCCTGAAGTGTTGAATGCTGACATTTGAACTTCCCGAGAGTCTTTGCATTCCTTCTGGCTTTCTGGACTAATTACCTGGATTTTTTGCTTCCTGAACTCCTTGATTTGCCCTGCTGGATTTATTGCCTTGGGGTACACAGTGCTGGGCTGGGCTATTTGCAGGCAGAGGCTGCTTGAGGTATGTGTGGTGGTTTGACATCACTTTGCTCTGGGACTGGGAGCGTTTGGAGAAATTTGGAGCAATAAAGGGATGGTTTGAACTGCCAGCTGTTTGTGTAATCTCTGTGGTCATCACAGATTCCATTTGAATATGAAGTAACACTTGAACGGATTGCAGGATCTCTGCCCATCACATTTTGCAAAGCGCTTCCTCTTACACCTTTCTGCACTCTCTGATCAAAATTGCAAAGGTAGAAAAACACTTGTAATTTGTTGCATGTTTCTAACTATACGCAGTTCACTTTTTCCATCCAGGGAGCTAACAGCATTGATCGTGCCCTCAGGGGGCAGCAGATGCTGCTAAACCATCAACTTAAGGATGCACTTATAGTTTGCTGTGCTAGATTACTTTGGGGCTTGTCATTCTATGCCCTTGAGAGAAAATGCAAGATAACCTGTTTAAAACCTTTAACACTAAGATACAGAAATATAAAGTCAAGATGAAATTGGGACTTCTTGCACTGCAAAAATCAGAATCAAATTGTTTTTCTCACATCTAATACATTATTCCAGAGTCTCTGGAATAGTTTCATTTACCCCAGGCTTCCACATGATGGGACACTAATAAAAACACAGATTCTTGATGTACATTAGGATTTAGATTGGGGTAGGGCAGTGTTTCCCAAACTTGACCCTTTGAAGATATATGGACTTCAACTCCCAGAATTCCTCAACCAGGCATACTGGTTGGGGAATTCTGGGAATTGAAGTCCATGCATCTTAAAATAGCCAAGTTTGGGAAACACTGAGGTAGGGTAATACTTGTGTTATGAAATGAAAGACTGAGAAACATTCCTGGGTCAGCCCAGGATACAGTTTATTGCGCAGGTTCAGAGCCAGATTTGTACCTGAAATTCTGAACAAAGGAAGAGTTCTGATACAACTGTTTTTATACATATCCAAGACAAAGGGTTTGGTGAGCTCATGCATTGGTGAGCTCATGCATTGGTGAGCTCATGCATTTTCCATATATGGTTAACATACACTTGTTATATGATAATTGACACTTCCTAATTACTAAACCATTAGTTTCTAGTTTATAAGATTATCTTTAGCTAGATAACCTTCCTTAGTTCTGTAAGTACTAATACGGGAGATTTATTGCTGTCCTTAGGTAAATTTATTGGATTAAGTAACTTTTTGTAACATATATGTTTTTGTGTCTTTGACAGTGAGGCCCCTTAAATGTTTTCCATATGGCTGTCCTTCCGTGACAGCTAAGCCTCATCAGAAGATATATTACCAATAATGGGATTTAGCTTATTTTTAATGTAATCTCCAAACAAGCACATTTCTCTCTTATAATAATGTGAATAGAGAGGGTCCTTTAGTGTTCATGTAGCTGACCCTGTATGATTCCTACTTTATTCATATTTCTTGGAGTGATGCTTCACAGCCGAAGGGACTTGATTAGCAAAAGACAGGAAGAACTAAGAAAACAAAATAAACAACACATTTGCCATTGTACAATGTAAAAGAGCCTTGGTACTACAGTGGTTTAAAGCACCCTGTTATTAACACAGCTGCCTGCAATTTACTGCTGGTTCGAATCTCTCCAAGGCTCAAGGTTGACTCAGCCTTCCATCCTTTCTAAGGTAGGTTAAATGAGGACCCAGTTTGTGGGGGCAATAAGCTGACTTTGTATAAATATACAAAAGTATGAAGGCTATTGCTTAACGCACTGTAAGCCGCCCTGAGTCTCCGGAGAAGGGCGGCATATAAATCAAATTAAAAAAAAAAAAAATAGGTTCAGGTTTCAAAACTTCAGATTTCTATATCTGAAACATCTGGATTTCAGTTTTGGATTTCATAGAATCATAGGGTTGGAGGTCCTCTAGTTTAGCCCCCTGCTGGAGCAGGAAATCTTATACCAATCCAGACAAATGGTTGTCCAATCATTTCTTGAAAACCTCCGGCCATGGAGCACTCACAATTTCTAGAGGCAAGCCGTCCGCACTGAGAGGAAATTTTTCCTTAATTCTAGGTTGGATTTTGATTTAATGAGTTTCCACCCATTACTTCTTGTCCTGCCCTGAGGTACTCTGGACAATAGGTCAACCCCCTTTTCTCTGAGACAGCCCTTCAAATACTAGAAGATACTGTCAGAGTATATTCATGAACTGGAATAGGGCATAGCAACAGGTCAGCCAATGGGGACTGTTAGGTAACTGAAACACAGTATTTGTTGTATGGGGCCATAAGAGACAGTTTCGAGCCTAGGTGTGGCTTAACTGTTCTGTATATAACCCTGAGGGCACTAGCTTCTCTCCCTCCTCCATTTTGCCTTTTCCATTTTGTGCTTCCATTTTGTACTGTGTTTGTACTTGCTATTTCTCTTCTCTACAACGTGGGAAAACCTACAAGGGTATTGTATGCCTTATGTGTTGTTATGTACCATATTTTTCGGACTGTAAGACACACCGGAGTATAAGACGCACCTTAGTTTTTGGGGAGGAAAATAAGGAAAAAGCTGATTGGCGGGTGGATCGGCCTCCCGGAATACCCCCAATCAGCTGTTCCCAGAGGTGAAATTTAGCAACAGATTCGTTGGTTGTGAGCTCTGCGCCTTGCTTTTTTTTCAGCTTCTGAAGCCTCCGTTTCAGAGGCTTTTTTTTACAGCCTCTGAAACCTCCGTTTCAGAGGCTGTTTTTTCAGCCTCTGAAACCTCTGTTTGAGAGGCTGGGCTGGGCAGGGCTACATTCAGTGTACCCAAATTTTGCACCCAAATTTTCACCCTCTTTTGGGGGGGGGGAAAGGTGTGTCTCGTACTCTGAAAAATATGGTATATAAAGGCGTTTTGAAACCTGCTGAATGGTCTGATTGTGTGTGCTGCAACAAACCCTGGCAGATACCATCATGTCCACCCTAGTCCTTCTCTTCATTAGACTAAACACACCTAGTTCCCTCAATCATTCATCGTATGGTTTAGCCTCCAGACCTTCATCATTTTTGTTGCTTTTCTCTGCATACTTTCTGAAGTCTCAGCATCTCAGTATTTTGGTTTTTTTTTTTTTAAAGTATTTATAAAGTGAATTTGTTTTGCTTATTTATTTCACAAGGCTCATGGTCTTTTCAAAGAGAAAAGCGGGGGTCTTTCCTTATGTTCCCATCAACAACATCTGAACTTAGTATCTGGGCTTCTTTGGCAATAGTTTTTACCCATTTTGGTAAGGAATCTCAACGGCAGTTAAAAATAAATATTCAATTGCCTCCAGGTCTGTCTGAAAATTCTTAATTAAATTGATATATTATCAGGTGTAAAAAAAAAAAAAGATAGGCCCTTTCAAGTTGAGCTCAATTTCTATGAATAACCAAGACATTCTGTAACGCTATAGTTTTCTTAGTAGAAATAAACAGTTTGCCCCTGTCTCCTTCTAAGATATTTTTTCTTGATCTATTTTCAGGGTTTGCTGATGCTCCCATATCAAGGTATTCATGAAGATAATCCTTCCCTTCCTTTCCTCTCCCTTCCTTCCTCCCCTTCCTTTCTCTCTCCCTAGCCTAGCCTAGCCTAGTGTTGTGACCTAGGCTTACTGAGTCATTACAAGACACAATTAGTCCTAAACAAACCTAGTTTATTGTAACAGCTGAGAATTACATTCATTCCCAGCTGAGTCCCAACTAGTTGCAAAACAAGTCCTTCGGGATAATCACCAACCTTTATCTTTTTGACACCCTGCCAAAGGCCTTACTTGACAAAGCCCCACGAAGTTCAGAAACAAACAAGAGATGCCGACTGGAAACAGAGTTAGCAACGTTGCTTTCCTGCAAAAAGGCCCAAGTGCCTTTGTTTCTCTTTTAAACTTATGGGAGGGGCCAATCATCTCCTGGCCTTAGTCCCGAGTCATCCCTTTGGCTTTAGCTGCTCTTGCCTTCTGGCAGCTCTGTGCATTCATGCACTAGGAACAGGCTCCTCCTGTTCCTCTGCCTCTCCGCTGTCTGACTCTGGGGGCTCCGGAGTCTGCACATCACTCCCAGATGGCGCTGGCCCCATCTCTGCCTCTGACGCAGAGCCCTCGTCCGGACCTTCCCAGACTCCAGGACTGGCCCATGTTCCTCCCCAGCCTCCTCACTGTCCGACTCCGCTGCCAGCTCCGCAGGCTGCTGGCAGACCACGACACCTAGCCTAGCCCTGCCCTGCCTTTATGGTCTCCGAGTTATTAGTCCTCACATTCTTATGAAAATTAGTCCTTGTTTAGCAACCACAATTGGAAGTCAATCAAAAGTGAAACAGTTGCCAGATAAAACTACACATGGGCTCGTGATCTCATTTCAGCTTTCCTTTGCTTTTACAGACCTGTGAATGTGAAATTGGCTGTAAAGTTACATTTTTATCCCTCTTGTAATTGCGAACAGTTGCTAAACAAGGCAGCCATTAAACAAGGGCTTCCTGTATCATGTCATATATTGTCTCTTTGTGCTTTTCTGGAGTCTTCTTCTTTTTCATTCTTTGTGACATGTTAAAATCAATAACAATTGATATATTAAAAAGACAGATACATTAAATTGGTTATTTTCCGACTTTCCCAGGGGTTTTTCCTACGTCAGGTTTAAAATTAAGGACAGGTGAATCTATCCTGAATAATTTACTTAACACACATTTAGTTCAGCCCTGTTGTATCTTGGGGCACCTCAATTTGTCTCTTTGCACAGTTTCACTATCTTTCTTTAATAAGGAAGCTTCGCCTATAGTTGACCAGGTTAGTATGCACTTATATTTGAAATAGAAGTGCTTGGGTACATATTTCAAGTGTGCATACGCGCACTTAGGAATCCTGGAGAGATTTGAAAGTAGCAAAAATCCAGTAAATTTTGATGGAAGTTACTTCTTGGTCATCACTATTTCAAGAAGGATTGGATTAATAACTATAAATATGGAATAAATGCAGGCAAAACCTAGCTGCAGAGCAAATAATGTATTATACTGAGAAGCATTTATTACATTTATAGGCTCTTCGGAGGTACAAGGAACACAGTAAATTTGCAAAATGGTTGTTCCTGAGAGAAGTCACTGCAGACATATTTTTTTTTAATTTTTTTGCCCCGTGGATGGAAAAAATATACATTGCAAAGGATATATTTTGGTATTGACTTATTGATAGATTGACTGCCGCCAGTCAACGAAACTTCATTTCATATTAATATTGGCTCCTTCTTCGTTCTCAAGCAGTCAGTTTTGTTTATAGCCTAGTGGAGATGAGAACACTCACCGTATGGCCACTTAACCATCTGCTGATACAGTTCTAAAGAGGAATTATTGAGTCTGTCATCTGCACCTCTATAACTATCTGGTTTGGTTCTGCAACTCAACAAGACAGACACAAACTTCAGAGGATAGTTAGAAATGCAGGAGAAACAATGGCTACCAGCCTGCCTTCCATTGAGGACCTGTATACTGCACGAGTCAAAAAGAGGGCTGTGAAAATATCTACAGACCCCTCACATCCTGGACATAAACTGTTTCAACTCCTACCCTCCAAACAACGCTATACAGCACACCAGAACAACTAGACACAAGAATATTTTTTTCCTGAATGTCACCTCTCTGCTAAACAAATAATTCCCTCAACACTGTCAAACTATTTACTAAGACTGTATTACTATTCTTCTCATCCTTCCTATTACCTATCTCTTCCTACTTATGACTATAACCCTGTTGCTTGTATCTTTATGATTTATATTGTTTTATTCAGTTTCCTAGTATGATTTTGATTGCTTATTTAGTATCCTGTGACTATCACTAAGTGTTGTATATTATGATTCTTGATGAATGTATTTTGTTTATGTTCACTGAGAGCATATGCACCAAAGACAAATTCCTTGTGTGTCCAATCACACTTGGCCAATAAAGAATTCTATTCTATTCTATTCTATTCTATTCTATTCTATTCTATTCTATTCTATTCTATTCTATTCTATTCTATTCTATTCTATTCTATTCTATTCTATTCTATTCTATTCTACTCTACTCTACTCTACTCTACTCTGTTTGTTCTTCTCCTTTCCTTTCCTTTCCTTTCCTTTCTGTTCCACTCCTCTCCACTCCACTCCACTCCACTCCACTCCACTCCACTCCACTCCACTCCACTCCATTCCATTCCATTCCATTCCATTCCATTCCATTCCATTCCATTCCATTCCATTCCATTCTATTCTATTCTATTCTATTCTATTCTATTCTATTCTATTCTATTCTATTCTATTCTATTCTATTCTATTCCTTCCAGAAGTCACCCATGGATCTCGCCTCTTTGGAATAGTTTTCATTTTAAAACATCAGAGTAATTTAAAATACACAGCACAGTCAAAGATCATTGTCATGCGGGAGATAAAATGAAAACACAAAAATATAACTGATGGAGCATTCCATTTTTATTTGCCCTTTCAAATTATTGGCAGTGGCAGTTTTCTCCCAACATCTGGATTTGTTTGTTGTGCACCAATATAGCTTAGTATACTTTCATTTTTTGTTTCCTTTATTTTATAGTTTCTAACAGATAGTGGCATTGGATAAACAGTGTTGCCACACTGGAGCGAGGGTTATGGAGTGGGGTGGGGGGGGGTAGAGATAGCTGGGCTTGTGTAGTCAAAATAATATACTTTCTCAAGACTTTCTCCTGGGAACCAAGGACATTCTCACATCTGGCCGAGGGAAGGACGAGTGATATCACCAGACCACCAGACGCTGCAGTGATTGGGCCATGTGACTGATAGTTTGATGTCGAGAGAAAAACTTTTACTTTTTAATTAGTGTATTTTTTGGAGTATAAGTTGCACCGGAGTATAAGACGTAGCTTAGTTTTGTGGGAGGAAAATAGGAGAAAAAAAATATCTGCCTACCAGGTATTCATCTGGCTAGCATCCTTAATCTGGTCAGCTTCAGCATATTAGTTTGCTGTTTTTTTATCCCCTGATTGGTGATAAAAGACAGCTTCTAAAGCACAACTGATCTTTGGAGAGAGAGGCCATGAGAAAAGCAGGCAAAGCACGGAGATCGCTTCACTTGCTAGCGCCTTGTTAGGGCTGAAAAAAAGCTTCACAGCTGAGACTCAGAGGGAGCAGGCAAAGCACAGAAGATCACTTCACTGAAAAAAAGCTTAGTATGGAGATCACTTCACTTGCTATGTCTTGTTAGGGATGAAAAAAGCTTCACAGCTGAGAGTTGGAGGGAGCAGGCAAAGCACAGAGGATCGCTTCATTGAAAAAAAGTTTAGCACAGAGATCGTTTCATTCACTAGCGCCTCATTAGGGCTGAAAAAAAGCTTCACAGCTGAGATTTGGAGGGAGCAGGCAAAGCCCGGAAGATCGCTTCACTGAAAAAACAGCTTAGCACGGAGATCACTTCACTTGCTAGCGCCTCATTAGGGCTGAAAAAAAGCTTCACAGCTGAGATTTGGAGGGAGCAGGCAAAGCCCGGAAGATCGCTTCACTGAAAAAACAGCTTAGCACGGAGATCACTTCACTTGCTAGCGCCTCATTAGGGCTGAAAAAAGCTTTAAAAAAACTACATCCGGAGTATAAGACACACCCAAATTTTCAGCCTCTTTTAGGAGGGAAAAAAAGTGTGTCTTACACTCTGAAAAATATGATAGGTGGCAACCAAGCGGCCTTTCAGAGTTGGTTTTCACCAGATATGTGGCAATTTGATATTTCCAATAAAGCTATTCTTTGAGGAAATCACCAACCCCTTACAGACCAATCATTCTCACCAGGGATGGGTTCTACTTACCTTTACTACTGATTCGCAACGGGGCCACATGCGTGCGCTTGCTTCACTCGTGCGTGCTCTTCTGTGCAAGTGATGATGTCGGGGTCAGTGGGTGGAGCCTCCCGCCAGTTTTACTACCAGTTCTATAGTACCAGTGCGAACCGGGGCAACCCAACACTGATTCTCACAGTTCAGCCTCCATCCATGCCCAATGCTTGGGGGGAAAAAGAGTCGAAGTCTTTACATTCCTCTGATGTAAATGTTTAAATCCTCCAGTTTAAAGCTAGGGATAAAATGTTTCTTTCTTGCCATCAGGTAGCTGCACAATGTTAAATTCATTTCACAGTTATGCTGGTTGATAGAAGTTTGGTTCAGGGTCGGCCTGTGGATTCATATGGGACCCTCCCCAGTTTACTGATACATACAGCTTTAGTCTTGTTTGTTAATGCTGAGCTGTACAATATTATCTTTGGCGCTCCTGCTTTAGACCAATGCCAATTTTATACCTGAGAAAATCCTCTGTACGTTTTTTTAAATAATCAGTTTATTCTGTTTGTAAAGACAGAGAGCATGTTATAAGACCAAGCAGGTGGCTTTTCTTAACATCGGGATTTTTTAATTAGGATCAGAGGACTGATTCTTTAACTTTTACAATACCATTTTTGCTTTAAAAAAATTAATAGTTTGGAATGAAACTATGTGACTATGTTTTTTCCATGATAGCATCTAACCTTTTCTGCAAGGTCATTTCATTAGCTGTTAATCTTCCTTCCTTCTCCCTTCCCTCATTGGACTTATCATTTCTATTATTAGTTGAAACGCTTCCTTCCTTCCTTCCTTCCTTCCTTCCTTCCTTCCTTCCTTCCTTCCTTCCTTCCTTCCTTCCTTCCTTCTCCTCCTCCTTCTCTTCGTATAAACTGCAATCTCTTTGAGCACATTATTAAATACACATTAAGCATAATCAATGTCTATTAATTGCAGAACAGTTGACTTTAAAAAAATCTAATTAGGTTTTCCTTGGCTGTCCTTCCTTCCTTCCTTCCTTCCTTCCTTCCTTCCTTCCTTCCTTCCTTCCTTCCTTCCTTCCTTCCCCTTTTCCTCCTCCTTCTCTTCCTATAAGCTGCAATCTCTTTGAGCACATTATTAAATACACATTAAGCATAATCAATGTCTATTAATTGCAGAACAGTTGACTTTAAAAAATCTAATTAGATTTCCCTTGGCTGTCTTTCCTTCCTTCCTTCCTTCCTTCCTTCCTTCCCCTTTTCCTCCTCCTTCTCTTCCTATAAACTGCAGTCTCTCTGAGCACATTATTAAATACACATTAAGCATAATCAATGTCTATTAATTGCAGAACAGTTGACTTTAAAAAAATCAAATTAGGTTTTCCTTGGCTGTCCTTCCTTCCTTCCTTCCTTCCTTCCTTCCTTCCTTCCTTCCTTCCTTCCTTCCTTCCTTCCTTCCCCTTCTTCTCCTCCTCCTTCTCTTCCTATAAGCTGCAATCTCTTTGAGCACATTATTAAATACACATTAAGCATAATCAATGTCTATTAATTGCAGAACAGTTGACTTTAAAAAATCTAATTAGATTTCCCTTGGCTGTCTTACCTTCCTTCCTTCCTTCCTTCCTTCCTTCCTTCCTTCCTTCCTTCCTTCCTTCCTTCCTTCCTTCCTTCCTTCCTTCCTCGCTCCCTCCCTCCCTCCCTCCCTCCCTTTCTTCCCCAAAACATTCAAAAAGAAAGCATTGAAATAATTTATTTCCTTCTGGGCATTTCTTGATTTTTGTATATGCTTTCTAATGCAGAAATGTTTTGGGTAGCATATTGCAGAAAATAAACATGTATGCTCAAAAGATATTTTTGTCTGTACTTTTGGTCAGCGAGCATGATGAAAAACATTCATCCACTTATTCTTCTGTCTTCGACCTCATTTCCCTAAAAGTCTTCCAATTTATTGCATGGCATTTGCCCACAATTTTTGTTCTCTTCGTCTTTGTTTCTTTTGGTTGCATCGTTCTTGAAATCTGACACAGGAAGGGTTTTTATTTTCCCTCAACTTCAGCTTCTCCATCACAGTGGAAGATCTATAAAATGATGCCTGCATTAGGTCTTCATTTCAGAGCATTCATTTTGTGTTTTAGTTAAGCAATCACCTTTTTAAAGCAATTCCTTTCCTGATTTAATCAAGTATTTTTGGACGTCGGTGTTGCTACGTTAAATGTATCACCAGACTCAGTGGCGGTTCGCATCTGAGAATCTAAAGGAAGAAATGAAAACCCTTACTCTAAAACATGAAAAATGGTCGAATGTTTTCTTCTTCAGCCCAATCCTCCAGGGCCTCTGATTCAGAAATAGATTTTAAAAATAAACAGGGCTGCCAATAATTCTTAAAATGAGTCCCAGCTTACCAGTCAGCACAAACTTCAATGGAACGAATGTTTCAAGCCAGAAGCATTGGGAAGGGAACAACTTGCCACAGCTAATTTTCTGCAGCCAACTCACCATGGTTGAGTTGCCATGGCCAACTCACAACCGCCAACTCTTCATGGCCAACTTGCCATGGACAACTCGTGCTGGGCACACTCACTTAGGGGATAATTTTAACAATTCTATTTAATTATTGAAAATAAATAAAAAGTGTTTTAATTTTTGCCATTCGCATTCCATTCTGTCCCTCCTTTTGCATCCTTTAAGGCAGGGGTATCAAACTCGATCTCAGTTTTCCAAGTAACACCCCCAACGAAAGGAGACTATGAGGCTAGAAGTTCCTCAAAGTTCAATTTTATCAGAGATGTCATATTGGCACATCTGGGAAAACCTGAATCTGAAAGCATCTAGGTTTTCTCCACCCAAAAGAAAGTCCAAGTCCTTGCCCAGCATCCACAGTTGGTGCAGAAATTATTGTATAATTATAGTATTGATGGAATTAGTTGTTAAGCAGAATGATGGCATTTGGGAAAAAACTGTCCTTGTGTCTAGTTGTTCTGGTGTGCAGTGCTCTATAGCAGTGGTCCCCAACCTTTTTATCGCCGCGGACCAATCAGCCTTTGATAATTTTACCGTGGCCCGCTGAGCGCGCGCAGGGGTGGGGGGCGTTGTTCGCGATGACACATTTGATCATGGCCCCCGGCCGCTGTGCGGCCCGGTGCCAGGTACTCCACGGCCCGGCACCGGTCCGCGGACCGGGGTTTGGGGACCACTGCTCTATAGCATCGTTTTGAGGGTAGGAGTTGAAACAGTTTATGTCCAGGATTATGTCCTGGATCAGCAGCTCCTTGGGCAGTTTGAGCTTCCTGAGTTGGCGCAGAAAGAACATTCTTTGTTGTGCTTTTTTGATGACGTTTTTGATGTTAGGTGTCCATTTTAGGTCTTGCTTCGCTTGCTGTAATCCCTGCAATCCATTGCATCAGCAAGCAACTGAATCTCCTTGCCTGCAATCAAGCTCATCGGTGAGCAGCTCTATCTGCCTGCCTGCCTGCCTGCCTGTAAATTTTTTTCCCCTTTGGGAGCTTTAAAAAAAATTGTTAATTGGGGTTTTTTTTTAGTTGTTCTTGTTTTAGACCTAGCCATTTAAATTTTAGGAAGTTTTAAATTTAGCTGCTTTTATATAAAAATAAAAATAAAATAAAATAATATTTGTGCAGCTTTCTGAGATTTTGTGTGTTTCTGTAGTGTTTCACCTTGCAGTCCAAGGGACTCGCAGGAGTCTTCTCCAGCACCAAAACAATTTGTACATCCTGCAAATTGTTCTATTGGCACAGTCTAGAGTCCCTATTATTTCATGCAAGTTATGCCCTGTTCTTAGTGCAAGATTCTTTAAGACGATGTCTTGTGTTTTCAGATCCCGGAATGTAACTCGATGCCTCTTTTAAAGATTTCCTTTGCATCCTCACTGCCCACTCTTGATTAGTAAGGTTGTTTTCCTGTTTATGTTTTATACATTTGTACAATTTTAAAGCTGGCGGTTTTAGATCTGGGCCTCTCGGATTAGAATCCCCAATGTTCAATGAGAAATTAGCCCAGCGGTTCTCATGCGATATTAGAAAGGAAATTCTTCAATACTGTCTGCTGATTTGCAGCTTAGAATACAATCTCCTAAAATAAAAGAAGAACCCCTCTAGCTGCTTGGCATGATATCCATTTATTTTCCTTTTGTGATCACACATCTCTAAGTCAACTCAACAGGGGACTGACACCTGTAGAAACTATCAATCTCATCAGCTTTTAAAATAAACTTGTACTCCAAATAGTTACCATGATCTCATTTCTGAAACAGAACAGAGGACTAATTTCTTCAAGTAGTCTTGAATACTTGAGTAAGAGGAAATTGAAGCATATTTTGGGGGTTTCTGAAATATATTGGTATTAGAAGGGAAAGATAGACTTATGGGAAGCACAATAGCTATGTTCAGGTATGTAAAGGGAAGCTATAAAGGGAAGATTGTTCAACCGTGAGATAAGGAAGGAAGGAAGGAAGGAAGGAAGGAAGGAAGGAAGGAAGGAAGGAAGGAAGGAAGGAAGGAAGGAAGGAAGGAAGGAAGGAAGGGTGTTCAAGAACTATTTTCCATGGAAACTATGAGTGGAAACAATGGATATCAGTGGAAAACAATGGGTATCAGTGTAGCCACATAGATTTAAAGGGAAAACTTCCATATCTATATATCTATATATCTATATACGGTATCTATATATCTATATCTATATCATCTATATCTATATCTATATCTATATCTATATCTATATCTATATCTATATCTATATCATCTATATCTATATCTATATATCTGTATCTGTATCTCTATCTTTATCTCTATCATCTCTATCTTTATCTATATCTATATCTATATCATCTATATCTATATCTATATCTATATCTGTCTGTCTGTCTGTTTATATGGCTCTGTGTTTGTGTGTGCGTGTGTGTGTTCCAGCATAACTCTGAAACGCTTCAGGCAATTTAAACCAAACTTGCTACACAGATGACTTACTCTCTGGAAAGAAATACTGCGGGGGTAAGACACCCCTAACACCCCTCAAAATATGTGTTGTATTAAGACACAGCCTGTTGTGCCTTAAAATGGCTTCTACTGGACTGCCTTAAAATGGCTTCTACTGTACAGCACAGTGGACTTGCCATGGTAACGGCTTCACAGTACTCCACAAGGGGACTCCCTCTGGTAAGGGGGAAAATTCAACATTAGAAATTACTTTTGGTCAGGACATTTTCAACAAGGCTTTGATTATTCTTGAGGAGAAATGTATGGCCATGGTCAATAAAACATTACTGCAACTTGGCCTGCCTGCACCACTACGAGACAGACACTTCACGCAGATTACATACAATAAAAGAACTACAACGTTGAACATCTTAGTGTATATATCACGGACAAGAAGCCACTTCTAAATCAAGATCAGAAAAAAGCATACCAAATGATCATGGATCAGCTAGCAAAACAACAAGACGGTATCATTTTACTTGATGCTTCTGGGGACACAGGGAAAACATTTTTAACTCACACTGAAATCAGGGCTCAGGGTGAAGTTGCTCTTCCTGTCTAATACAGGATTGGGATAAATAAATGCCCAGGCAATGCCAGGTTATCAGCTAATGGAAATATACATGCAAATGTAGAATATCTATAGAGGTTTTGGGGTCCTCTTCCAGGAAGGCTTTTAGGAAAAGGCCAATCAGACAGTTCCATGGGTGGATTAACTGCTTTTTCTGCATATTGAAGAAGGACTAGATCAGTGGTCCTCAACCTTTTGGGCACCAGGGACCAGTTCCACGGAGAGAGGTTTTGATGTGGACTGGAGGGAGGCATCGTTTGTGTGCTGTCTGCATCCCATGGATGGGGCTTCATTTGTTTTGGAATTCCAGTTTCTGGAATGCCACGGACTGCTGCTGGTCTACGGACTGGGGTTGGGGACCCCTGGACGAGATGATCCTCATGATCTCTACAATGTTATGTAATTCTTATTTGCTAGAAAGAAACCATGAGCAATCCACATTAGGGTTTGATTCTTACGATTCTGAAGATTGTCCAGAGTCTGATTTGGTGAGTGAATGCTCATATAACTGGGGAATATAAAATATGAGAGCTTTGTGTGTGAGCATTGACTGGTTAAATGCCATCAAGTTATGTTAGAATAGAATAGAATAACAGAGTTGGAAGGGACCTTGGAGGTCTTCTAGTCCAACACCCTGCCCAGGCAGGAAACCCTACAACACTTCAGACAAATGGTTATCTAACATCTTCTTAAAAATTTCCAGTGTTGGAGCATTCACAAGTTCTGGAGGCAAGTTGTTCCACTTATTAATTGTTCTCTTTGGGAAAAGAAAGTCAGAATCCTAATGAAGAAAGCCTCCCCAAAGTGAGCATCTTCCAGATGATTTAGACTAGACTAGACTAGACTAGACTAGACTAGACTAGACTAGACTAGACTAGACTAGACTAGACTAGACTAGACTAGACTAGACTAGAATAGAATAGAATAGAATAACAGAGTTGGAAGGGACCTTGGAGGTCTTCTAGTCTAACCCCCTGCTTAGGCAGGAAACTCTACACCACTTCAGACAAATGGTTATCTAACATCTTCTTAAAAATTTCTAGTGTTGGGGCATTCACAAGTTCTGCAGGCAAGTTTTTCCACTTATTAATTGTTCTAACTGTCAGGAAATTCCTCCCTAGTTCTAGGTTGTTTCTCTCCTTGATTAATTTCCACCCATTGCTTCTTGTTCTACCCTCAGGTGCTTTGGAGAATAGCTTGACTTTCTTTTCTTTGTGGCAATCTCTGAGATTTCGGAACACTGCTGTCATGTCTCCCCTAGTCCTTTTTTTCATTAAACTAGACATACCCAGTTCCAGCAACCGTTCTTCATATGTTTTAGCCTCCAGTCCCCGAATCATCTTTGTTGCTCTTCTCTGCACTCTTTCTAGAGTCTCCATATCTTTTTTACATCGTGGCGACCAAAACTGAATGCAATATTCCAAGTGTGGCCTTACCAAGGCATTATAAAGTGGTGTTAACACTTCACGTGATCTTGATTCTATCCCTCTGTTTATGGAGCCCAGAACTCTGTTGGCTTTTTTGGCAGCTGCTGCACACGGCTGGCTCATATCTAAATGGTTGTCCACTAGGACTCTAAGATTCCTCTCACAGTGAGTACTATTGAGCAAGGTACCACATATACGGTACCTGTGCATTTGGTTTTTCTTCCCTAAATGTAGAACCTTCCTTGTTTTTTTCACTGTCAAATTTGTTGATCCTTTGAATTTGTTGATCCAATGTTGATCCTTAGTGACCAAATAGACAGATTTTCTCCATGACTATTTGTCCCAGGTCTGGTCCATTGAGTCATCCAATGCATCTATCTACCTTCTTGATGGTTGTCTTCTTCTCTTTCCTTCCACCTTTCCCAGTATTAAAGCTTTCTCCAGAGAGCTAGGAGGTTTTTCAGAGGTGTATTCAGCCGGTTCGCACTGATTTGGATGAACCAGTAGTGCCGATTGTGGATGGGCTGGCCCACCTGCCCTGGCTCCAAGTCATGCTATTTAGGCCGGGCACATGCATGGATGGTGCACCAGCGAGCAAAGTGCATGCACGGAAGGCCGGGTGCATGTGCGGACAGCATGCGCCCGAAGTGAGCACACGTGACGAACCGGTGGTAAAGGTAAGTGAAACCCACCCCTGAGGTTTTCTCATCATGGGTCCAAGATAAGATAAGTTGAGCCTGGTCTTTTGTACCTTAAGTGAGAACTCCGGGTTGCTTTGTTGATGATCCATTGGTTTGTTTTCTTGGTTGTCTATGATATTTTCAGGAGTCTTTCCAGGGGTGGGTTCTAAATTTTTTTACTACCGGTTCTGTGGGCATGGCTTATTTTGTGGGCGTAGTTTGATAGTCATGTGACAATTCTTTAGGATTTAGCAGAGGTATTGGTCTACCAAGCTTTTAACTGCTTGCAGAGCTGTACCGGTCTACCCATTTGTTTTTGGAGCGCACTGGTCTACCACCACACTGCCTTTTAACACTGATCAGCTGTAGGGCGGCCCTTTGAAGACCTGGGGCAAGAGTTTAAACTGTTTTTTTCCTTCTAGCCAATCAGCTGGGACTCAGAAGGTAGCAAATAGATTGGGGGCGGGGCCAAATAAAAGGTAAGAATAACACGGGAGGGGCAGGAGGGCCCAGCTCCCGAACAAAGAGAACCGGTTCGGTGACGTCATATCGTCACCACTACCGGTTCGGCCAAACCAGGCCAAACCGGGAAGAACCCACCACTGAGTCTTTCCCAACACAAAAGTTCAAAAGCATCAATATTATTTCTATCTTGTTTCTTCAAAGTCCACCTTTGCTTCCTATCGAAACACAATTGCCTGCACTGTTCTCAACATTGTGTGAGTGTATTTAAATCATGCATAAATATGACTCAGGTTAAATTTTAAGTACGTTGTTCCTTAAATCCAAAACCGAGGATTGTTTAAAATAATCCACACCTGTTTTCCAATACTGGAGTGACTGCTGGTGATCTCAGCAGGTGTGCCATTAATTTGAATACATTAAAACAGTTGTGCTCACAATATTTATCCACTCAGTACAATAATTTAGTTCAACAACAATTTAAACCTTTAATTTAAAGGCTTTTTGAAAGAAAGAAAAAACAACTGTATGTAATTATGAGTTGCCTGCATCCCTAAATTAACCCCTTAATAGATGGTATATAAGACCCTGAACAATGGAGTGATTAAAGCATCAGGTTAAAAACTGGGAGAGTGGGAGTTTCAATCCTGTATTATATATGAAGCTAGCTGGGATGCTTTGGGCCAGTTACTATCAAGCATGACGAATCAAGACCAAATATTAAGTTCAAGTTAAGATGATTCATTGCTCAGGCCTATGTACAATAATCTAGTCAACTAGATTCAACAGCTTCAGGTGTGGGTGTATCAAGTGAAGGTCTTGTGATGGGTCAGCTGGGAGTTATTAGTGAGTCTTGCGATAAGGAGATTGTGATTTTCTTATTACAAGACCCGTCACAAGACTCACTGATGACTCGCGGCTGACCCATCACAAGACCTTCACTTGAAGCCTCACCTGAAGCCCTTATAAACTGACATCCCCTAAACTCTGCTGAAGATGTTACCTAACCTGGTAATGAAACTTTCAGAAACCCATCCACAAGCTCGGCGAACGAACCTTCACCCTTACCTTAGAGGTCTTTGTAGAGCTAGATAAGAAGCTTGTGGTCAACTAACAAATATCAGCAGCCTCAACACCATGGTCAATGGTGAAGGCCGTTGGGAGCAATAGTTCAGCTACATCTCAGATGGTCTAATGTCGCTTATTCCTCTTTCAGAAATATTCAGAACATGTTGCACAATTAAACACCATAGTATAGTTTCTTTCAAGGTAATTTTCACTTCTGGTGACTTCATAGACAGCTTCCTGAAACTGACAACAAAATGGGAAGAGCTTCCATTTATTCTTCTTTTGAGTTGAATATACTTGCCGTCAGAAGTTATGGCTGCTCCCCAGGGGTGTAATCCAGCAGGTTCTGACAGGTTCTGGAGAACCGGTAGTGGAAATTTTGAGTAGTTTGGAGAACCGACAAATATCACCTCTGGCTGGCCCTAGAGTGGGGAGGGAATGGGGATTTTGCCGTATCTTTCCCCCAGGAGCGGGGAGGGAATGGGGATTTGCAGTATCCTTCCCCTGGAGCGGGGAGGGAATGGGGATTTGCAGTATCCTTCCCCTGGAGCGGGGAGGGAATGGGGATTTTGCCGTATCCTTTTTTTTTTTTTTAATTTAATTTATATGCCGCCCTTCTCCGGAGACTCAGGGCGGCTTACAATGCGCTAAGCAATAGCCTTCATTCTTTTGTATATGTATACAAAGTCATCTTATGGCCCCCACAACTGGGTCCTCAATTTACCTACCTTAGAAAGGATGGAAGGCTGAGTCAACCTTGAGCCTTGGCGAGATTCGAACCTGCAGTAATTGCAGGCAGCTGTTCTTAATAACAGGGTGCTTTAGACCACTGTACTACCAAGGCTCTTTGGTATCCTTACCCTGGAATGGGGAGGGAATGGAGATTTTGCAGTATCCTTCCCCTGCCATGTGCACCAAGCCACGCCCACCAAGCCATGCCCACAGAACTGGTAGTAAAAAAAATTGAATTTCACCACTGGTGCTCCCTCACTGGAGGGTTTGAAAAGGAGATGGACAGTTACTTGTCTGAAATACTAATGGGTCTTCTGCTCCTCCAAAGTCCCTTCTAGCTCTATTCTGAGTGATTGATTGATTGATTGGTTGGTTGGTTGGTTGATTAATTAAATCTATTCTAAAGTTTTGGTATTATGTGGTAGCCAACCATATTCTAACCATTTTGGGCAGCTGCCAAAAAAGCCAATGCAATCCTAGGCTGCATAAACAGAGGGATAGAATCAAGATCACATGAAGTGTTAATACCACTTTATAAGGCCTTGGTAAGGCCACACTTGGAATTTTGCATTCAGTTTTGGTCGCCATGATGTAAAAAATATGTCGAGACTCTAGAAAGAGTGCAGAGAAGAGCAACAAAGATGATTAGAGGACTGGAGGCTAAAACATATGAAGAACGGTTGCAGGAACTGGGTACGTCTAGTTTGATGAAAAGGAGGACTAGGGGAGACATGATAGCAGTGTTCCAATATCTCAGGGGCTGCCACAAAAAAAGAAGGAGTCAAGCTATTCTCCAAAGCACGTGAAGGCAGGACAAGAAGCAATGGGTGGAAACTAATCAAGGAAAGAAGCAACTTAGAACTAAAGAGAAATTTCCTGACAGTTAGAACAATGAATCAGTGGAACAACTTGCCTCCAGAAGTTGCAAATGCTCCAACACTTTTTAAGAAGATGTTGGATAACCATTTGTCTGAAGTGGTGTAGGGTTTCCTGCCTGGGCAGGGGGTTGGAATAGAAGACCTCCAAGGTCCCTTCCAACTCTGTTATTCTACTCATATTCAATTTTCCAAAATCAGTGCCCCCTACTTTCCCTAGTTCAGCTGGTATCGTCAT
This sequence comes from Pantherophis vulpinus, assembly GCA_037215915.1. Classification (NCBI taxonomy): domain Eukaryota; kingdom Metazoa; phylum Chordata; class Lepidosauria; order Squamata; family Colubridae; genus Pantherophis; species Pantherophis vulpinus. Next base: position 78,060,708 of record JAXLNS010000008.1, read on the forward strand.
TTAGTGGGCTAAGTTTACTTAACTACTGTGCAAATACAATTTGTTATTTTTGCATTGTGCAACGATGTTGAGTTGTTTACTTATCTATTTATTTTATCTGCACATCCCTTGCTTCTCAGAGAGCTCTATTTCATTGATCACAGAGGTTGAGAGAGAACTGAGTGTCCTCTATTTTATATGGTCAGTGACATTGCGAGCTAGCCATTAAGTATAAATAGATATAAGATTGCAAAGAGCTCTTAAAGGATCTCTCCAGGCAGAGTAAATGTACATCAAGATTCATTTTAAAATAAGCTAGTTGTCAAGTAAGGCATTTCCAAACTTTATATATACATTAATACAAGCTGAACTGGTAAAGACTAATCAGGAGGGATCTTTAATTCAAAAGCTGAATTAAAATGTTAATCAAGTGAGAAACTGTTAATATAAAAAGATGAATCTATGTTTGTAATGATTAAGAAAGGAAGTGAAAATAAAATTATGGATGTATATAGTAATGCCTTTATATAAATCCAAGCTTGCTCACCATCATGGAGATTTAGTCATAATTCATGGAAGATCTGTCCATCAGTGACTTCTAGTCTCAGTTGTTGAGTTGTTGGAGACCTTATAATCAATGGTTGATGCTGGATTGAGTGAACCTTTGGTCTGGTCAGCAAATCTGTTATATTGTTAACTACTAGCTCAACCTGTCCTTCTTCTGAATGAGAGGAAGAATCCAGAACGTCCCTGAGATCTTGGGGATCTAAGACTTATAGGTACAGCTTGGGATCACAGCCTCCATCTCTGGATCCACCAAGACCTAAATTGTCATTCTTGAAATTTCTTGAATAAACTCTTATTTTAAAGAACAATTTGGGAACTGTAAATATCCTGTTTTCCTGAAAATAAAACATCCCCTAATAATAAGCCCAATCGGGCTTTTGTGTACATGCGCTAAAATAAACCCCCACCCGAAAATAAGCCCTCCCTGAAAATAAGCCCACCCCGAAAATATTTAACCACATGCACAGCCGGTCCCCGCCATTTCCTCTGGTTAGGGTTAAGGAGACAGAGCTGGAAATCAGGTAAGATGGCAAGAGGAGCCCCATCTTGCTCCACGCGCCCCAAAATAATAAGACCAGGCGCTTATTTCAGGGTTCAAAAAAATATAAGACAGGGTCTTATTTTCAGGAAAACACGGTGGTTGAGAACCAACATAGCTCATCAGTTTCCATTTTTGTCCTGATAGTTATCTTTCCTTTCCTCCAGAAAATTGGGATTGCAATTGAATTTCAACTCTATCTTCAGACATGGTATTCAGCCGGTTCGTATGGGTTCGGGCGAATCGGTAGCGGAGATCGTGGGTGGTTCCGCCCACCAGGGCTCTATGACGTCTTATTTAGGTACGTTTTCAAGGCCGGGCGCATGCATGGAAGGCACAGAAGCGAGCAAAGTGCATGCACCGAAGGCCGGGCGCATGCACGGAAGGTGCACACACAAAGTGAGCATGCACATGTAGGCAAACCAGTGGTAAGAATATTGGAAACCCACTGCTGTCCATCTTGTTGCCTGTCCCCATAGCTCAATTCCAGATTTTTTGTTCTGGATTCATTTTGCTCATTTTACTTAGTTCCTGTTTTCCTTTTCTTCCTCCAATAGTTGTCTCTTGAGTTATTTTCCAGGCAAGAGATGGAGAATCTTCATTTTCACTGCTGTTCCTCTGCAATTCCGAACAGAAGTCAGTTCCGAAATGATGGAAACCTTTAATCTTCTAGACAAATAGTTCCCAAATGTTCTGTCCCCCATGGGAGACAGTAGTAAAGGCATTACTGCTGTACATCCATAATTTTATTTTCACTTCCTTTCTTAATTATTCCAAACATGGATTCCACTTTCTAACTGAAATAACAGTTTCACGCTTGATTAACATTTTAATTGAGCTTTTGACCTCCAAGATCCCTCCTGAGTAGCCCTTTACCAGTTCAGCTTATATTAAAGTTTGGAAATGCCTTACTTTACAATTAGCTTACTTTAAACTGAATCTTGATGTACGCTTACCCTGCCTGGAGAGATCCTTTAAGATTTATTTATTTGTTTGTTTGTTTGTTTGTTTGTTTGTTTGTTTGTTTGTTTATTCTTCCTTCCTTCCTTCCTTCCTTCCTTCCTTCCTTCCTTCCTTCCTTTTTTCCTTCCTTCCTTCTTTCTCCCTCTCTCTCTTTCTGTCTTTCTTTCTCTCTTTTTCTTTCTTTCTCTCTTTCTTTCCTTCCTTCCTTCCTTCCCTCCCTCCCTCCCTCCCTCCCTCCCACCTTTATTGTTTTTTTACAAATAACTCAAGTTGGGGAACATATCCAAAACACCTTCCTCTGCTTCCTCTTATTTTCCTCACAACAAGAGAGAAAGAGAGAGGGACCAAAGTCATTCAGCTGGCTTTCATGCCGAAGTCAGGACTTGAACTCACCATTTCCCTCTTTCTATGTAATCCCATTTTAAACCCACTCAAATTAGGATCTCTTGATTTATGATTTAGAATTTAGAATTTAGAATAACAGAGTTGGAAAGGACCTTGGAGGTCTTCTAGTCCAACCCCCTGCTAAGGCAGGAAACCCTACACCACTTCAGACAAATGGTTATCCAACATCTTCTTAAAAACTTCCAGTGTTGCAGCATTCACAATTTCTGGAGGCAAGTTGTTCCACTGATGAATTGTTCTAACTGTCAGGAAATTTCTCTTTAGTTCTAAGTTGCTTCTCTCCTTGATTAGTTTCCACCCATTGCTTCTTCTCCTGCCCTCAGGTGTTTTGGAGAATAACTTGACTTCCTCTTCTTTGTGGCAGCCCCTGAGATATTGGAAGACTGATATCATGTCTCCCCCAGTCCTTCTTTTCATTAAACTAGCCATGCCCAGTTCCTGCAACCGTTCATCATATGTTTTAGCTTCCAGTCTCCTAATCATCTTTGTTGCTCTTCTCTACCCTCTTTCTAGAGTCTCCACATCTTTTTTACATCGTGGTAACCAAAACTGAATGCACTATTCCAAGTGTGGCCTTACCAAGGCCTTATAAAGTGGTATTAACACTTCATGTGATCTTGATTCTGTCCCTCTATTTATGCATCCTAATGATGACTGATGTGTTTATCCCCTCGGTCAAAATATTTTCACCAAGTTCTGTACTGCATGATTCTATCAATAGGTAGACATGTTTTACAACAAGAAAACACACCCTCACATAGACAAGACCTGTGATAATGAGATTTCTTATCCTTTATCTTATCTTTATCCAGCTGGCTAGATAAAATGCAATCAAACTTATTTAAAAAAAAATGTCAAGCTAACAGTCTCTTCCCTTTTTTCAGTCTCCAGCATTTTGTGCTCTGCTCCTCTTTCCATTTTGGCCTTTCCAATGCTTTTCTCAGTACCAGAGCATAAAGTAATTGCTTAAAGAAACTTCCCTGTTGATATCAGGGAATTGTAAGTCCTGCATGATTAACTTTGATTACTTTAATGGCATTGTGCAGAGTTTAAAGGCCTTTGAATTTGATCAGCTCTTTTAAAATACACTACACTCTAGTAAGTTTTAGTTTCCCTAAGGATGTTGGAAGAATTTATTCACCCCATACTTACTTTACTTTGAAATCTCAGATCAGGTTCATCTTTCTAATGATTTTTTTTTTTTTTTTAAACGTGTGATACTTGGTTGAAGTCGGGGATTTACTCACTGAGATTCAATGGGGCGTAGTAGAAATCACATCCAAAGGGACATTTGGCAGGCAAGGAAAACGTATCCCACACAGAAAAATAGCACTGTGCAAACTATTTCGAATTGGAGACCAAGAGGCTCTGTCTGGACTTTGAAATGCTCTGTTCAAACCTGGAACCAAGCATGGAGCATGTTAGGAAATGGTTATTGCCTAATTGGTTGGCCAGTAAATATATAAGCCAACATTGTATGTTTGTATTATGTGAATGTATTATGTAGCTTTAAGAATTGTGCCAAGTCATTCTGCATCCTGATTGGCTGAGCTCTTTAGCCAATGTATTTAAGGAGAGCTAAATTATGGTTACTACAACATTTTACCTGCTACTATACTGTAACTCTTTTTGATCTCTCTGTGGTCAACTGTTTGATCATGATTATTTATTAACTGCTTTCTGATATTTATTGAACTGTTTTTATATTGTTCCTGATTGTTCCTTGTTTTTTTCTACAAACTGGTAAGAAGATTTTATATCCCTGGATTGATCTTATATTGCACTTTATGGCTAAGACTTGGATTCTTAAAGAACTATGAATTTGCTTTTCCCTAAAAATAAAATACTATATTTTATTTTTATTTTATTTTATTTAAATTTCTATACCGTCCTTCTCCTGGTGGACTCAGGGCGGTGCACAGCCAAGTAAAAAACATCCAATACAAAAGTTAAAAATTTAAAAGAATTATATCCTTTGGCCGAAAAATTAAGAACCTTATGACTAAAACCCATTAAACAATTAAAAATCTAATATCTCAAAAACGGGGGGGTATGTTATGTGAATAACATACAGACAAACCCAGTTTGTCTGTATGTTATTCACAATTACTCTCAAACCGTTTCTGTGTGTAAAACTCTAACGGTACTCTGCTTTATAAGCCACAACTTTGGGTGCAACAGGGCATTTCAAGCTTGAAACGTTTTGAACATAGAGAAAACTGTGTGTTTTCAACATTTCAGTTCATACATTCCTTTCTTCACATTTCTACCTGCTAGTGCAAATGAGAAGTTTCTGAGAAAGGCAATTCCTTTCTCTCATCTTCTTTCTCTCCCAAAATATGGAAGTAGTCTGATTTGGGTAAGCACTTTTGGAAAAGGGCAATGATGTGATTAAAATATATATACAAATATTTGCCTGAACAGTGAGCTCACCCAAGGAGAGAACCCTAAACACGTATGCTATCTTAGTCCTTCTTTCCTCTAGTGTCCATATCCTCAGGAGGGCAATATAGAATAAGTTGGAAGAGATCTTGGAAGTCTTTTAATCCAATGCCCTGCTCAAGCGGAAGACCCTGTACCAGTGATGGCTAACCTTTTTGTCATCACGTGCCAAAAAGGGGGGAAGCGTGGGGGGGTCATGCGCGTGCGTGCCCACACCCATAATTCTATGTGCCCTGCCCCCATGCATGTGTGCGTGCCCCCCCCCACAATTTCCCCCGTTTTTGTCACGCAATGGCATGGTGGGCCCGGTAGACCTGTTTTTCGCCCTCCCCAGGCTCCAGAGCTTTTCTAGGAGACTGGGGACGGCGAAAACGGCCTTCCCCACCCACCCGGAAGCCCTCTGGAGGCGGAAATGGCCTGTTTGCTGACTTCCAGTGGTCCCAGAAGGCCCGAAAATCAGCTGGCCAGTGCACGCATGTGCACCAGAGCTGAGTTCGCGTGCCCACTAATATGGCTCCACGTGCCACTTGTGGCACCCGTGCCATAGGTTCGCCATCACGGCCCTATACCATCTGGCAGTGGTGAAATGTAAAATTTGTTACTACCGGTTTTGTGGGCATGGCTTGGTGGTGGGGTAATATGATTGAGTGGGCATGGCCAACTTTTTTTTTTTATTTACTTTTAAAACCATTTTTTCTACAACTTCTTCGGCTGAACTTCAGCAGAGGCTTTAAAAAAACAAAAGCCTCTGACGATCCCAGCTGACTTGCCTGATCGGCAGAGGCTTTCTTTTTTTTTTTTAAAGCCTCTGATGATCCCAGCTGAGTCACACTATCAGCTTTTTTTTTTTTTTTTACTTTTAAAAGCATTTTTTCAGCCAAAGAGGTTGTAGAAAAAAATGCTTTTTAATTTTTTTAAAAAAAGCCTCTGATGATTGCGCGGCTCAGCTGGGAAATGGGGGGGGGGCAGGGATTTTTGCTACCGGTTCTCTGAACCACCCGCCTCCATCACTACTGGATCGGGTGATCCGGTCCAAACCGGGAGCATTTCACCCCTGCATTTTGGACAAATGGCTGACCAATCTCTTCTTGAAACCCTCCAGTGATGGAGCACCCAAAACTTCCGGAGGCAACCATTCCGCTGATTAATTGTTCTCACTGTTAGGAAATTAAACCTAAATTCTGGGTTGAAACTTACCTTAATTCTGAAGTGTTTGTATTTATTTATTTATTTTTTGGGAGATATTTCCATATGTATTTGCAAGGTGAGATGATCAATAATCCAAGTTAAGAAGAAGATGGATAGATAAGAACTTCCCCAACGCTATGGATGAAAACAGTGCATTTTTTTTTTTCTTAAATGAAAGGAATAAAGGGAAAGGACAACATTGGTCTCCAACAAGATAAAGTGAGCAACTTGATGAATCTTTCTTCTATAAAGAGCCATGACAAGCCACAATGACACTGAAATTATGGCAAGTGCATTTAAAATGGCCTCCTCACACAAAGGATTCAATTATCTCTTTGCACCATGACATATTTGCAAGTTTGTGAGTCATATTCCTTTGTGTCTTGACACAGTCCCTTGTCTTTTTCAACCTCGTGGACATGAATTCACATAACTACCTAGGCTTGCTTTCATTCGGCTGGAAATATGTGATAATTAACAGGCAAACTAACTCTGACTAAATGTATATTTAATTATGCATAATGATGAGAGTCATGAATCATTGTATGAATGGCTCTCTTGGAAACATCACGCTTGAGCCTCAAATCAATTTCGTCTGTTATGAGTGCAAGAGGACGTATAGTGAGGAATTCTAGGCATACTTGGTTAGGAGAATTGTCCTAGTCTCAGGTTTCACTGATGTAGGACATTTAAAATTGGAAGTTCTCAGTCTCTGCCAAAGTATGGTTGGTAAGACGATGCTTGTTTTCTGTTACCATTCTCTGCCTCATGCATCTCTGGATGAACATGTATTTCTACATCTCTCTTCTGTCCCAGCTACGGACCCCAAAGAACGCAGCACACACAAAGTCTGTACAAACCTTCGTTTACTAAAATAAAATCAGTATTTTTTTTTCAAACAAAGGCTGTTAATTAACTTTCTTAACAGCCTGCAAGAATCCAAAGAATAAATAATCTTAATCTTACTATGGTTGGCAGAAAGCCTAGAAGCAATTTGCAAAGAACTAAGATCAAGGCATGAAGGAGAGTGAACGAAGTTGTTCCCTGCAAATTGCCTCAGTCGTCGTCCTTCCTTAAATAGGCTAATGGAGTGGCCAATTAGCCCCAAGCTTTACTCTCGAGGAGACCTCCTCTTGAGGAGCCACTCCTTCTTTTTGGCAGCTCTGCGCGCCCATGCATCGAGAAGAGGCTCCTCCTCTTCGTCCTCTTCACTTATGGGAGCTTCTGGAGGTTCTGAAGGCCCTGGCTGAATCTCCGCCTCTGGCACCACATCTTCTCCAGCCTCCTCATTGTCCGACTTGAGTGCCAGCTGCACAGGCTGCTGGCACAGCACCACACCAGCCTCCTCGCTGTTCGAATCAGCAACCATCTGCACAGGCCGCGTACAGGCCACAACAATCTCTTACAAAGGTTTTCTGGTGTTTAAGATGATGACAGTGAGTGAAGTTCCCAACATGTGGATGGATAAGCCTTCAATTCAATGTCTGAATCACAAAAATCAGAAGCAATACAGTAGCGGCCAAAATTGTGGAAACCTTTTGGGAAAAGTGTATTTTCTAAAACCAGCTAATAACACCACTTCTTTTTTTTGGGAATAGTACCATAAAATTATATATCAATGGAAAGATCATTTAATCAAGGATGTAATGCAATGACTTTTATGAAGGATTTGCTATTAGAATACAGTATAAAGAAGAAAAGTGAAACACGTAGAAAAAAAATGAGACATACAAAAATGATCACCATATCAGTTAATACTTAGTTGGGTAACCTTTAGCATGAATTACAGCCTTACAATGTCTTCCCATGGAGTGAACCAAGTCTTTTAGTTCTGTAGCTGTTATAATGTGAAACCAAGATTGAAGGATTGCTTCTATTAACTGGGTTTTATTGCTGGGTCGCTTCTGACTAACAAGTTTCTTTAGTCGGCTCCATAGATTTTCAATTGGGTTAAGTCCCTAGGGAGTTGGGCGGCATAGAAATATGATTAATTAAATTAAATTAAGGTCTGGGCTATTCCCAGGCCATTCCAGCAATGGAAAATGATTATCTTGAAACTCAAAAAAACTGATGTTATTAGCCATCAAACCTCAAAAATACACTTTTCCCAAAAGGTTTCCGCACTTTTGGATACTACTGTAAGTCCTAAAGCCATTTTACCACAGTTATTAGATTGGGATTCCAAGTATCTATTGAGTCTTCCTTCTTGTCTTCATCTGACATAGAAGGAGTCCTTTTTGAACTAATACATTTGAGCAGTGGTGAAATCCATTTTTTTTTACTAGCGGTTCTGTGGGCGTGGCTTGGTGGGTGTGGTGTGATTTGGTGTGTGTGGCTTGGTGGGCATGGCAGGGGAAGGATACTGCAAAATCTCCATTCCCACCCCACTCCAAGGGAAGGATACTGCAAAATCCCTATTCCCTCACCACTCCTGGGGCAAGCCAGTGGTGGTATTTGCCAGTTCTCCAAACTACTCAAAATTTCTGCTACCGGTTCTCCAGAACCGGTCTGAATTTGCTGGATTTCACCCCTGCATTTGAGTCTAACTAATACATTGGTTCTATCTCTAATTTTACATTGGAAGAGTAATGAACTACTTTTCAAGACTGGTTTCAAGCAATGAGCATGCATATATGAACCTTTTTAAAAAGGCATTACTCCCCTGAGCACAGCACTTCTGAGTGGGAAGGAACTTATTTTTCCAATGGTAAAAAGGACAGGTTCTTTAATTTTCCAAGAATATTTTGTGATTTTTCAGCATTTTCATTTACACTGACAAATCAGACAGATTTCAAAGGGGCCTAATTTTCTGAAAGTGCAGAACAGAATATGAAAATAATGGAGGCAATCAAAATCATTTGTCACTTTTGAAAATAGAAGCCCTTTTCTTTCTAAAATTAGAAATAAAATGCTGCAGTATGGTATTAGGGCTGAGCTATCTAACTATTGACTTAGATTACTTCTTAGAAGTAAAGGACTTTTGTATGATTGCCAACTGTCAAAAAAGTTCTAACGGAAAAGTCATTTGCTTTTGAACAAAGGCTTAATTGTTTAATTTTTTAATATATATATAAATATTCCACTTTGAGAGGAAGATAAAAAGATCCACCAATTGTTATGTGTCGATGGTGCATAGCCTTGGTGGCGCAGCAGACTAAAGTGCTGTTAAGTAACACCAGCTGCCTGCAATTACTGCGAGTTCAAATCTCACCAGGCTCAAGGTTGACTCAGCCTTCCATCCTTTCGAGGTAGGTAAAATGAGGACCCGGATTGTGGGGGCAATAAGCTGATTTTGTATAAAAAAGAACACCACTTGGGAGGGCCGAAAGCCCTACTAAGCAGGTATATACAAAAGTATGAAGGCTATTGCTTAACGCATTGTAAGCCGCCCTGACTGTCTGGAGAAGGGCGGCATATCCATGGAACAAAGCCTTCCATCCTTTCTAAGGTAGGTAAATTGAGGACCCAGTTTGTGGGGGCAATAAGCTGACTTTGTATAAATATACAAAAGGATGAAGGCTATTGCTTAGCGCATTGTAAGCCGCCCTGAGTCTCCGGAGAAGGGCGGCATATAAATCAAATATATATATTTGATATATATATAAATCGAACTAATAAATAAATAAATAAATGGAGATTCTCACTCATCCAGGTCATGGTTGTCCCAAAGGTGCTTTTTCAAAAAGTAACTGGGACTTTGTTTTTCCTTGAAGACATTTTACTTCTCATCCAAGAAGCTTCTTCAGTTCTGACAGAATGGTGGAGGATAGAAGTACTTACATTCCTTGCAGTCATCTCGTCATTAGCACTCCTTCCAAGAATAATTGAGGTGACATGGGTGGGCTTTGTTGTGACCTCGGCTTCCTGAGTCATTAAAACACACGAGTAGTCCCAAAAACCTCTTTTATTGCAACAACTGTGAATTACGTTCATTCACAGCTGAATCCCAGTTAGTTGCAAAAAGTCCTTCGGGAGAAGTCCTTCGGGATAATCATCAATCTTTATCTCCCTTGACACGCTGCTAAAGACCTACTTGGCAAAGCTACATGGGGTCCAGAATCAAACAGAGATGCTGACTGGGAACAGAACTAACAACGTTGCTTTCCTGCAAAGGGCCCACATGCCTTTGCTCCTCTTTTAAGCCTTATGGGAGGGGCCAATCATTTCCAGGCCTTATATAACGCTTTACAGTGCTTTACAGCCCTCTCTAAGTGGTTTACAGAGTCAGCATATTGCCCCCAACAATTTGGCTCTTCATTTTACCCACCTCGGAAGGATGGATGGCTGAGTCAATCTTGAGCCTGGTGAGATTTGAACTGCCAAATTGCAGGCAGCCGGCAGGCAGCAGAAGTAGCCTGCAGTACTGCGTTCTAACCACTGCGCCACCACACCATCCTCATTGTTGGTCTTCTCTGCACTCTTTCTAGGGTCTCAACATCTTTTTTGAATTGAGTTGACTAGAACTGGATACAGTATTCCGAGTGTGGCCTTACGAGTGCCCTATACAGCAACTGTCAGGTTTCGATATTGTCTCAAATAAAATAAATTGCATTTCCAAACAGATAGTCTTTGAAGAAATCTTTCATTTTATTAAGCATGACAATCTGCCCCCAATTGTGGCATAGCCAACTCTGATTTCCTGACCCCAAACCTTCCCTTTCCGTTCCCCAAATCTCTGCATCTCATTGGCCTTCTTCCAAATCACTCTCCCCATATCTACTACTTAAGCTCCCATGAATGTTCCCCCTCCCATCTCATCTCCTAGGGCAGTGGGTCTCAACCTTCCTAATGCCGCGACCCTTTAATACAGTTCCTCATGTTGTGGTGACCCCCAACCATAAAATTATTCCTAAGACCATTGAAAATATGTGTTTTCCGATGGTCTTAGGCGACCCCTGTGAAAGGGTTGTTCGACCCCCAAAGGGGTCCCGACCCACAGGTTGAGAACCACTGTCCTAGGGGATATTATCTTCAAGGAAAATAAGTAGGTGAAATGTTAAGCGTCCTCTTGCCAGCTGCCCCCTCTTCTCCTTCTTATGTCAGCACTAGAGTAAATGCAGGTTGAAGTGCTGACAGCAACGCTATTACTTTGTGTGATTTTGATGCTATCCCTCTGTTGATGCAGCCTAGGACTGCTTTATTTTTATTTTTTTTTTGGCTGCTGCAGCATATTCTGGCTCAGATTCAAGTGGTGATATTAACTATGGAAATATTTGACAGAATGCCCCATTGAGCACAGGTACTTAAAGGAGATAAGTTATTAGTTCAACCAGTGCAAATCATGGACTTAAAGTTAACTGAAAATATAAGATATTTCCCTATTTAGAAACCTTTGGAAATTAATCCTTTTTATCAAATAATAGTTGATTGACTCGATTATTGAATAATTAAACTCAATAACTCCTGTTAGTTTAATAATTAATAATGGGCCTTCAGATTCTGAAAGGCAAGATTAGGGATGGATGGATGAACAGATCCAATCTAATGTCAATAACATATACAAATCAGTGGTGGGTTCCTCCCGGTTTGGCCCGGTTCCGCTGAGCCAGTAGCGGTCACCGAACCGGTTCTGCCCCCCTGCCCCCTGCCCCCCCGCCCCCCGCGTTATTCTTACCTTTTATTTGGCCCCACCCCCAATCTATTCCCTGCCTCCTGAGTCCCAGCTGATAAGCTAGAAGGAAAAAAACTGTTTAAACTCTTGCCGCAGGGCTTCAAAGGGCCGCCCTACAACTGATCAGTGTTAAAAGGCAGTGTGGTGGTAGACCAGTGCCTCCAAAAACAAATGAGTAGACCGGTGCCTGCAAAAATAAATGGGTAGATCAGTGCCTCCAAAAACAAATAAGTAGATCAGTGCCTCTAAAAACAAATGAGTAGACCGGTGCCTGCAAAAATAAATGGGTAGATCTGTGCCTCCAAAAACAAATGGGTAGACCAGTGCCTCTAAAAACAAATGAGTAGACTGGTGCCTGCAAAAACAAATGGGTAGACCAGTGCCTCCAAAAACAAATGAGTAGACCAGTGCCTCCAAAAATAAATGGGTAGATCTGTGCCTCCAAAAACAAATGGGTAGACCGGTGCCTCCAAAAACAAATGAGTAGACCAGTGCCTCCAAAAACAAATGAGTAGACCAGTGCCTCCAAAAACAAATGAGTAGACCAGTGCCTCCAAAAACAAATGGGTAGACCAGTGCCTCCAAAACCAAATGAGTAGACCGGTGCCTGCAAAACCAAATGGGTAGACCAGTGCCTCCAAAACCAAATGAGTAGACCGGTGCCTGCAAAACCAAATGGGTAGACCAGTGCCTCCAAAAACAAATGGGTAGACCAGTGCCTCCAAAACCAAATGAGTAGACCGGTGCCTGCAAAACCAAATGGGTAGACCAGTGCCTCCAAAAACAAATGAGTAGACCGGTACAGCTTTGCAAGCAGTAAAAAGCCTGGTAGACCAATACCTCTGCTAAATCCTAAAGAATTGTCATATGACCATCAAGCCACGCCCACAAAATAAGCCACGCCCACAGAACCGGTAGTAAAAAAAATTAGAATCCACCCCTGATACAAATGTACATTGAAATTATTGGCAGGGAAGGAGTCTTTCCAAAACACTTAAATATTTTCATTTTATTTCTTGAAAATCAACCACATGATTTCTGTTCCAGCTGAGTTACAAGGAAACATATTCAGACATCCTTAATGAGTAAAATGGGTTCCTGGAAATAAGTCATCAGATTCAATCTGATCAAATAGAGATATGTCAAAGGAGAGGAAGTCAAACCAGTTAGAGGATTATGTTTGGCATTAATATTTTAAAATGCCGCTTGTGATGGTATTCCAAAGCTAAATTAAAATGCTGAATTCTTTTTGGTCTTGGCAATCATTTTTGGTTATAATTCATCCATAATGTTGTCTCTTCTTTTTATGTCATGTCAAGGCAGACTCAAGAATCTCCCAAATGAGATCCATTAATATTTAGTATTATGTTCTCTTTTAAAATGTTATGATTTGGCCTTTACTTGAAAAAATAGAATGAAACATAGGTCTAAATATTTTGATGAATGAGGATTCTATCACATACCATCAAAATAATGATACTGGGGACAGATTTAGTTGTAGTGATTGGTCATGACCAACCATCAACAATTTGCCATTTATTTTGGCCAGGGATCAAATTCTGATTTACTTTTGATTCCACATCACAAGGCTCCTTAGGGAGCTGAAGCATTTACTGCATAATTTTATTTTATCTTTATTTATCCATGCGTGATATCAAGCTGCTTGAGAAATTCCTTTTAGCTCAGATTAAATCTTCAAGAGAACATGTGTTGCAAAGTGTTCATTGAAAACCCATCCTGCATTCAGAATCCCATCTGGATGTGTTTGTCTCTTTACATCAGTGGTGGGGCGCCCCTGGTTCACACCAGTTCTACAGAACCGGTAGTAAAACTGACGGGAGGCTCCGCCCACTGACCCCAACGTCATCAAAATGCTTCTGCGCATGCCCGCACGGTCCCATTGCGAACCAGTAGTAAAGGTAAGTAGAACCCACGCCTGCTGAACATGTAGCTTTGGAATGGATCTACCAAACTTGTAGCTCTCTCTCTCTCTCTAAATCTGGAGACACGAAACACAGTCTGGAAGTCACATGTGGTTTGTTAAAGAATTGTGTGAGTGAGGGTCCATGGAAAAGAAAAATGGAAAGAGAGGTAGAAGGTGGATGGACTCAGATGGACTCGGATGGACTCGGAGACAGCAACGATGATCACGTTGTCTTTGGAAAAGCTGAAGGACTCGGCTGGTGAAGATTCTTCTGGAGAAAATCAATCAATCTCTCCAGGGTGGATAAAAATCAATGATTTTTAAAAAAAATAAATAAAAAAAAATCGGATTTTTTTTTATTTAAATCGGATTTTTTTTTATTTTTATCGAATTTATTTTAATAAAAAACTTTGGGGGTAAAAATCTATCGTAAGATAGTTTTCTATTTAAGATACATAAATAATTTAGTTTATTCGGCATGAAATGGAGCTTAGTTGTATAGCAGGAGGCTGTGTATTCTGCAACACTGGGACTATCGGTGAGTCAACAGTGGGTCAAAGGAGTAGCAGAGATGACGGTTGCTCTTTAACAATTATGATTTAAATCGAGTTGATTTAAATCAAGCCTTTTGACTAGTGATTTAAATCATGATTTAAATTGTGATTTAAATCAACTCGATTTAAATCAAATCCACCCCGAATCTCTCTTTTACTCATCACTTTGACCACTACTGTTTTTCTGACAACTCTGACATGCTTAAAAAGTGGGTACTAATCTTGCATATACTGACCGCAAGTAGAATTGTATTTACGCAACAATAGAAAAATGATGAGATCCCGTCCTTTTTTTTTTTAAGCTTTTTTTATTTTTTAAACAAACAAACATTTACTACATCAGTTTTCTCTTCCCTGTGACATCTCGGTGTTAGGCTCATGATTTAATTAGGGCATCCATTGGAACCTTGATACAGACTCCCATGGGGCCATGTTAGCGGTTATGTAGGGGTCATAGCTGGCTTTATAGGCAAAGTACAAATCCTAGGTGTTTGTCTGAGCTAAGTTTGGTTGAAGTTTCTGAGGGTGTTGCAATAATTCCTATTATGGCTTAATGGCTTTCCTCCTATGTTGGCTCTTGGGTATTTGCTTATGAATAGAGTTATCTAGTTCTCAATAAGCTCTTTATCTCTTAAGTGCTGATATCTGCTGTGAGCTATTAAGACAAGGTGGGGCTGCTTTCTGTCTCCAAGACCATGTTTCTCCATTTCTCCCTTTGGGAAATATAATTATCTGCCTTTTTAATATTTCCCAAAATATTTCATTCTTCTAGGAGAGAGGTTGGTGCTAACTTTCTACACTGCCTTTTGCAGGCAGAATCCAAGAAGCAGACACAATTTTGAACTAAAGGAGGAGGGGAGAAAAAAGACTAAATATAGTTAGGCTTTTGGTTTATTCCATACGTTGGCATTACAATTTCTTGTATTTATAAAGAAATACCGTATTTTTTGGAGTATAAGATGCAGTTTCCCCTCCCTCTAAAAGAGGGTGGAAATGTTGGTGTGTCTTGTATACCAAATACAGCCATCTTTTGCCTCCCGAAACCCCACCCTGTTCATCCCATTTTTAGCGAAAATGGGGTGCACAGAGGGTTTGGGAGGCCTGCAGAGTACTCCTGGGGGCTGGGGAAGGCAAAAATGCCCTCATTTTTGTGAAAAACAGGGCTGTTTTTACTCATTTTTTTGCAAAACGGGGGCATTTTTGCCCTCCCTCAGCCCCCAGGAGCACTCTACAGGCCTCCCAAACCCTCTGCGTGCCCCATTTTTTGCAAAAATGGGTGAAAAACGGGCCCATTTTTGCAAAAAACAGGACACACAGAGGGTTTGGTAGGCATGCAGAGTGCTCCTGGGGGCTGAGGGAGGGCAAAAACGTTTTTTTTTTTTTCTTCTTACTTACCTCTTCAAAATCTTGGTGTGTCTTATACACCAGTGTGTCTTATAGTCTGAAAAATACGATAGCTGACAGTCCTTGCAGGCCTAATCTGTGCTAAACTCCAGAATGGGTAAAGCACATACCACGTGTTCCCACTTCCACATTTTTAATTTAATCTAGGAAAGAACGACAGAAGTGAGATAGCACCTTCCTATTGTGTGCGTCTCAGATTTACCGAGTTGCTCACTGCATTCCATAGAAGGATGGATTAGATGCAATTATGCTTAATCCAGCGAGACACTTCCTCTGCTCATTGCCATGGGAACCATTTCATTGTGGAACTTTAGATGTTAAGAAAGTGCATTCTCCTGAATTCCGACTTTTCACACACTGTCCCAGTTGCTTTTCAAAGTCAGTTGAGCTAAGTGATGCCGCCTTATGAGAGTCCTGGGTCTTTGTGATTTCTTGAATGTCATCTTAATTGCTTGAATGTGGGTGGGAGGATTGCACAAGACCACTTGAAAGAGTGATTTCCTTGGCACGCATGCAATCTACACCCCCTCCACAAATAAGTCCATAAATTCCTCATGCTTCTTAGATCTTTAAAAGTCATTTTTATTCTATTGACCCTTTAATCCTAGCTATGTTTTATTGGTGTCCATCCTGAAGGAAGGCTGAAGGGGGCTTTTTAAAAAAATCATTTTTATTTATTTCTATTCTTGCGTCTATTCTTTTTAATGTGTTGCCCACAGCCTTTTGTGTTGGCAAGTGTAAAAACTGTCAAATCCAGAAAGAAAATAAACATAAGACATATAAAATAACTGGGAAGATGAGCGGTCTTTGAATCTGACAAATGTCTTCATGGAAATACGCTGTCTTTTGACTTGACACCGATGCCAGCATTATCCATCTCATAAATGTTGATTTTGGAGAAATAATCAGGAGGCTGTCAAAAACAGATCTGGGTAATCAAGAGGACAATATGAGAAAGGGGATTAAATTCTTGCCATCCAATTGAAAGACCCGTGTATTAAAGCACCCGTAAAGCTTAGACACTGGCTGAAAACACGAAGCCGAATAAAAAGGAAGAATGATTTTGGGACCGGAGAGAAGCTGAGTCTGCATCACATCTGTGAATGACAAGAAAGATAATAGCGTTGCCCATGGAGACCAAACATGGAAGCCAAAGTACACTGGGAGGGAAAAATAAGAAGTTTGGGGGGTGGGTGGGTTTGGACATATTAGGTTTAAGATGCCTCAGGCATCCATAAGCAATTTTTAGACAGACTGTTGCAGAGACAAATCTGAACTGAAGAGCAGAGATCAAGGAAATACATCAGAGGATGATCAGCATAGAATTGGTGAAAGGGTTAGAATCTTGATAACAGCTCCCAGGGGTTGAGTGTGCAGGTCTGACGAGAAGACAGCCAAGAGGTAAGAGCAGAACCACAGGGGAAAGCGAAGGAAAGAGAGAAAATATTAAATAGAGAACTGCCAAAAAAAAAAAAAAGAAACAGAACAGAGTTGGAAGGGACCTTGGAGGTCTTCTAGTCCGACCCTCAGCTCAAGCAGGAGATCTTATACCATTCAGACAAATGGCTGTCCAGTCTCTTCTCAAAAGCCTCCAATGATGGGGCACCTACAACTTCAGCGCTTCAAGAGATTGATACAAAACACAAATACCAGTGATGGGTTGTGCCCGGTTCAGACCGGTTCGCAAGAACCGGTAGTAAAACCGACGGGAGGCTCTCCCTACTGACCCAGACGTTGTCATAAGTGATCTGCGCATGTGCAGAAGAGCGTGGGCATGGGCATGATACAAACCAGTAGTAACGTTAAGTAGAACCCACCCCTGACGGATACACTTAAAAATGAACCTTCATCCATTTGAATTTGATACCTTCTGACTTCAGTCTTTGGTTATCATTCTTATATCTTCGTTCTTATATATTTACACACACACACACACGAGAGCAGGTTTCGTAGAATGGTCTATTGGTCACTCTTTTAGTGTACCTTTGACATTATTTTATTATACAGTATATGTATGAGGTCTTTCCTTCCTTCTGGATCAATGAGGGTACCTCATTAACGAGGGTGAGGAAGAAAAAAAATCGTATGAGCTCACTTACCTTAAAGCAAAATTGCTCAGCTTCATTTAGCCTGAGAGTCACGCTGGCGTGAAGAATACTTTTTTATATGGCTTTAAATAGTTGAAAGAGTAAGTAGAAGAAGAAATCAAAAGAGGAATTGGGAGGGGTTGGGAAAGACCCGCTTTTTGGGGGCAGGAGAAAGCTTGGGTCTGTTTGAAGAGCAAGACAGGTAAATTTGACTACCCATTCCCTTAAGAGAATCAAAGGAGCCCTAAAAATACCTTCTAAAATGGGAGAAATTGGATCTAATTCAGAGGTTGTATTCAGCAAGTTCGTACCGATTCAGGCAAACTGGTAGTGGAGATCGTGGATGGGCCCACCCACCCACCCGCTGACCTGCCCTGGTTCTATGCTGTCCTATTTAGGCACGGTTTTGAGGCCAGGCGCATACGCGGAAGGTATGCGTGAGGTGAACTAGTGGCAACAAAATGTGAAACCCACCGCTGATCTAATTGGATCAACTTGGAGGATTCTAGATATTCTGAAAGGGTGTAATTGACGCCTTAATTATCTCATGTTAGCTATTACGCAAAAAATAAGGACAAGCAACCTGAAATTTATATCCCACCAATCTAGGAACGTGAAAGATTGTAGTTTATGTAAAGGCTGACGTGTCCATTTTCTTTTCTTTTTTCTTTGTACGTTCTTAAGAGATTCGTTAGTCATGACAAGAATTCAGACACATGGCTGAAATAGGATGAAGATGCCATCCATTGTTGTTCATGCAAAAGAGAGGAGTTGAAAATGACCGTTTCTCTCTAAAATGGATATTCTTCTCCATGGATGCTATCTAGTGTATCTTCTGAGGGGTGGCATCAGGGGTGGTATTCACTTACTTTCCCTACCAGTTCGCAAATGTGAGCGTGCACTTCCATGCATGCGCACAGCCTTCCGCACACGTGCACGGCCTTCCGCGCATGCACATGGCCTCAAAAATGTGCCTAGGTAGGATGGTATAGAACGGGGGCGGGTGGGGAGGCCCCTGTTCTATACTATCCTACTTAGGCACATTTTCACTATCAGTTTGCCCAAACTGGTCCGAACCAGCTAAATACCACCTCTGGGTGGCATCACAGTAAAATGACGCCAGAGCAGTGGTGGGTTGTCCCTGGTTCGGACCGATTCGCAAGAACCGGTAGCAAAACCAGCGGGAAGCCCCACCCCCCGTCCCCCACCCCGGATGTCATCATCAGCGATCTGTGCATGCGATCCCATTGCAAACCAGTAGTAAAGGTAAGTAGAACCCACCCTTGCACCAGAGGTAGAAAAACACCATATTCAGGAGAAGAAGCACTTTGTTTATCATACTTGTGGGAAGTACACTCCAAAAGGACAGTGCCAGGAACCCCTAAAACAGTGCAGAAAATAAAAACAGCTTTTTTTTTTTCCTTAAAGAGAGAAAGGCCCTGAGGCAAGCGCTCCAGAGATAACAGCAAGTCTGGGCAGACTGCCAAGAGCTATTACTAGAAATAACAAAGCAGATCCTGAAAATACTTAAGGAATTATACTTAAATACTTAAGTTATTATTAACTAAAAATAACTCACCTGGAACTCCCCTTTTCCTCTTTCCTGACATAATTAACTCACAGGATAGGAAAGACAAAGGTCCAGGGGGGTAGTGGGTTGCCCCTGGTTTGAACCGGTTCGCAAGAACCGGTAGTAAAACTGGCAGGAGGCTCCGCCCACCAACCCTGACTTCATCAGGAAGCTTCTGCGCATGCGTAGGAGCGTGCGCACACCGCCCCATTGCAAACCGGTAGTAAAGGTAAGTACAACCCACTCCTGGTCCAGGGACAGGATTAACCCATTAAGGCAGGAAGATAGAACTCAGGGCAATCCCTTTAACTAGAGGCACACAAATAACTCCATCAAACTGTAGGAGCTTCAAAGGAAAATCAAGTATAAGAAGGCGTGGGTTTGCCCCCCCTTCCCCCCAATCTGCTTGCAAGCGAGGAACTCTCGAGCTGTGTCACTTTTTGCTTCTTGCCTTCCTACGTTAAAAGAATTCCACTTTCTGGCAGCTGGCTTCTGCATCCATTTCTTCTCAGCGTCTGCGTTGTGTCCCAGCTGGGAACGAACTGGGGAAATTTCTTCCAACATACTGACACAGATGCCCATCTGACAGGAGCCTGATAATTCACGTTGTCTTGCTCTCTGGGCTATGCAACACACCGTTCTTTTGAGAACCATCATTTTATTTTGCTTGTTTGTTGTTGTTTTTTTGCACAAGCATAGCAAGAATAATTCTTAGCAGGGAGTGCCAAGCATTACCAGTGCTGTCAAGTCTGTATTTCTCTTGGAAAAGGGAGTACAATTTTAAGTTCTGAAGTGACTCCACTCTCTAAGAATATTTCTTATACAATCTACTTATCCCTCCTAATTGATGCAGGCCCACATCATTTTGAACATAAATGGGACATCATGTTTAGAAATATGCAGCATGCCTACTTTTATCTAACAAGCCTTGCTACTTTTGCATTCCTGAATCAAGCACCAGCAGATAAATGTCACACTGGAAGCAAATTTTTATCTTCCTCCTGAGTTGTGTTGACATTTAATATCTATAAATTATTTTGACAGTTCAACCTAGCCTCTGAAGTTATCGCCTGACTGTCAGGGAAATATCACGAAAGGCTGAACTGCACATTCATTTTTCAACTTCTATATGAAATAAAGTTTTAATTAGCAACCCAGACGTTATTTCCCCCCCCCCCCAGCTCTGTACATCCCTCTACGCTAATGCATTCAAATAAATGACGCATCTTTCTTTCTACTCATAGACTTGTTGACATTTTGAGGTCATCACTAAATCTGGGAGCATGCGAGTGCTTCCTGCTCTAAATATTATTGATAAACACAACCTTATATTAAGTTTCATGAGAGCACCACAGCGGTTTTATACCGTTGCTCTGTTTGCAATTTTATTATGTTGCTCTTTCTGTTGTCATTTCAGACATGATACCAGAAACAAAAGAAGGCTTGCCTCCGACAGACAACTTCTCCAATTCTGGGAACCACAAGTGCATCTGAAAGTTGACTAGCTACTCTGTGGTTGAAGGTTATTTGCATTACATTGTTAAATAAGAATCTGAATTTGTTGTACTACTAAAAAATCAAATCTCCGGGGCTTGTAATAAGTTCTACAGCTGTGCAGAATTTTTTGCATTTGATCTAAAAAGAGACTTTGGAAAACACAGAAGAGTAAACGCAACTTCTGCCTGCCGCTTTTTAAAACGGGGTTGCCGTTTCCAGATTACACAGCTGCCCTCTTATCAAGCTCTTAATGGAAATCTGGGATTTTTAAATAATAATAATAATTATTATTATGATTATTATATAATATAATAGTAATACATTGAAAGTTGCTAAAAGTATTGTTGATTGAAGTACTAGGTAAGACGATAAATTAAAATAATGTGATCCAAGGATTTCTGTCAGCTATAAGAAGTCAGGCGAGAGTTCAAAAGTACTACAAGTTTATTTAGAATAGAATAGAATAGAATAGAATAGAATAGAATAGAATAGAATAGAATAGAATAGAATAGAATAGAATAGAATAGAATAGAATAGAATAGAATAGAATTCTTTATTGGCCAAGTGTGATTGGACACACAAGGAATTACACAAGGATTCGTTTAACAACTGTGGCAAGACAGGTCATAAATGCGGGGTACTTGGTGCTCTCTGAGCTTGCTTGTTTTCTTGCAGATGTTTCATTACCCTAACTAGATTCTATTCTATTCTATTCTATTCTATTCTATTCTATTCTATTCTATTCTATTCTATTCTATTCTATTCTATTCTATTCTATTCTATTCTATTCTATTCTATTCTATTCTATTCTATTCCATTCCATTCCATTCCATTCCATTCCATTCCATTCATTCTATTCCATTTTCCATTAGTCCTATTCTATCCTATCCTATCCTATCCCATCCCATCCCATCCCATCCCATCCCATCCCATCCCATCTCATCCCATCCCATCCCATTCTATTCTATTCCACTCCAGTCTATTCCATTCCATATCTTCTCTTCTCTTCTCTTCTCTTCTCTTCTCTTCTCTTCTCTTCTCTTCTCTTCTCTTCTCTTCTCTTCTCTTCTCTTCTCTTCCCTTCCCTTCCCTTCCCTTCCTTTCCCTTCTCTTCTCTTCTCTTCTCTTCTCTTCTCTTCTCTTCTCTTCTCTTCTCTTCTCTTCTCTTCTCTTCTCTTCTCTTCTCTTCTCTTCTCTTCTCTTCCATTCCATTCCATTCCATTCCATTCCATTCCATTCCATTCAATTCATTCTATTCTATTCCATTAGTCCTGTCCTATCCTATCCTATCCTATCCTATCCTATCCTATCCTATCCTATCCTATCCTATCCTATCCTATCCTATCCTATCCTATCCTATCCTATTCCTTATTGTATTGTATTGTATTGTATTGTATTGTATTGTATTGTATTGTATTGTATTGTATTGTATTGTATTGTATTGTATTCTATTCTATTCTATTCTATTCTATTCTATTCTATTCTATTCTATTCTATTCTATTCTATTCTATTCTATTCTATTCTATTCCATCCCATCCCATCCCATCCCATCCCATTCCATTCCATTCCATTCCATTCATTCTATTCTATTTTCCATTAGTCCTATTCTATCCTATCCTATCCTATCCTATCCCATCCCATCCCATCCCATCCCATCCCATCCCATCCCATCCCATCCCATCCCATCCCATCCCATCCCATCCCATCCCATCCCATCTCATCCCATCCCATCCCATCCCATCCCATCTCATCCCATCCCATCCCATTCTATTCTATTCCACTCCAGTCTATTCCATTCCATATCTTCTCTTCTCTTCTCTTCTCTTCTCTTCTCTTCTCTTCTCTTCTCTTCTCTTCTCTTCTCTTCTCTTCTCTTCTCTTCCATTCCATTCCATTCCATTCCATTCCATTCCATTCCATTCCATTCCATTCCATTCCATTCCATTCAATTCATTCTATTCTATTCCATTAGTCCTGTCCTATCCTATCCTATCCTATCCTATCCTATCCTATCCTATCCTATCCTATCCTATCCTATCCTATCCTATCCTATCCTATCCTATCCTATTCCTTATTCTATTCTATTCTATTCTATTCTATTCTATTCTATTCTATTCTATTCTATTCTATTCTATTCTATTCTATTCTATTCTATTCCATCCCATCCCATCCCATCCCATCCCATCCCATCCCATCCCATCCCATCCCATCCCATCCCATCCCATCCCATCCCATTCCATTCCATTCTACTTCTGAGCACTGATGATATTACCTAGTTTGGGTAATGAAACATCTTCAAGAAAACAAGCAAGCTCAGAGAGCACCAAGGACCCTTCGTTTCAACCCTGAGCTACAAATATTCTCCTTTAAAGGTCATAAAATGGGTCCAAATGATTGCATTGTGGTCATCCATAGAAGACTAGCTATTTTGCAGAAAACCACCCCAAATGCTCTTCTATGTTTGCGACCTACAGTGCAAATTAATCATTTCATGATATATTATGGATATTTGTGTGAGGGGAAAATAACATTGTTTATTATCTCTTTCTCGAGTCATTAAGTACGTATAATTAGGAGTGAGATGCCCGACTTAAACTGAAAAAATAAAATAGCCATGATCACTGCAATTTATACAGTAGATAGTGACATTTTGAACTAAAATGTTGACATTTCAAAAAATTAAGTAATATTCAAGTGTTGCAAAATTGTTGTGACAAGTAATAATGTTAAACTTTGCTGGTGATTATGAAAGGTCACCTATGGTGCTCATGTGAAAACAGAGATCAACATTTATCAAATGATTACAAAACCATGGTTTTATTTGAAAGTGGATGGACTAATAATAGAGTGGTATACTCAGAACTATACTCTTTTGAATGCAGTTAGAGCTTAGGTCCAAATACAGGGTCATATTCTATTTTCCCTATCGCAGGAGAACACATATCCATGATCCAAAGAAGGTGTATTCCTATATCGCTGTTGTGATCCGCCAGCAGCCTGCAGAGCTGACAGCAGAGCCCGACAGTGAGGAGGCTGGGGGGGAACATGGGCCAGTCCTGAAGACTGGGGAAGGCTCGGAAGAGGGCTCTGCGTTGGAGACAGAGATGGGGCCAGGACCATCTGGGAGTTATGCATGAACTCCGGAGCCTCCAGAGTCAGATATCAGAGAGGCAGAGGAACAGGAGGAGCCTGTTTCTAGTGCACACATGCGCAGAGCTGCCAGAAGGCACGAACAGTTAAAACAAAAGGGACGACTTGGGAGTAAGCCCTGGAGATGATCGGCCCCTTCCATAAGGCTTAAAAGAGGAGCAAAGGCACGTGGGCCCTTTGCAGGAAAGCAACGTTGTTAATTCTGTTCCCAGTCGGCATCTCTGTTTGATTCTGGACTCCATGTGGCTTTGCCAAGTGGGTCTTTGGCAGTGTGTCAAGGGAGATAAAGGTTGGTGATTATCCTGAAAGACTTCTCCCGAAGGACTTTTTGCAACTAATTGGGACTCAGCTGTGAATGAACGTAATTCACAGCTGTTGCAATAAAAGAGGTTTTTGGGACTACTCGTGTGTTTTAATGACTCAGGAAGCCGAGGTCACAACAATCACCAGGTATACACATATGTGAACTCCATAAGGTTATATTATTTTTAATTAAGATTTTTATTTTCTTTTAATACAAAACACTCCATCATTCATTAAACAGCAATTATGGGATAGAAATTATAAGCTAACAATGTCAACTGCATACAAGGAGAATTTGTATAAGATGTTTTACAGATGGCATCTGTCACCTGAAAGACTGGGAAAAATGTTTAAAGATAAATCAACTAAATGTTGGAAATGCCATCAGACACCGGGATCGTATTATCATATGTGGTGGACATGTGCAGAAGCAAAAAAAATACTGGGCAAGAATTCGTATGTGGTTGGAGAAGATGACACAGCAGCATATTGATTTAAAACCTGAGATATTCCTGTTGGGGATTTTACCAGGGAATTATAGTAAAGAAAATTGTATACTTGATTATTCAGGTAATAACTGCGGCTAGAATTGTATTTGCACAGTATTGGAAAGGCGAAGAGATTCCTGCAGATGAAAATGTGATTAAGAAAATACTGGAATGTGCAGAAATGAATAGATTAACACTTGCAATTAAAGAAAAGGAAGAATCTGATTATTATAATATATGGGATTTATTTTATCAATGCTTAGAGAATAAATATGAAAGTAATGTATAATAATGTTAAATCAGTTAAGAGAAATGTTATAATAATAGATACGTTTAGCATTAAGCATTAGTATTAAAATAAGAGTAGATATAAATAATGAATATGGTGGTAAGCTTTAATTGTTATGACACAAAAAAATTGTACCCAGACGACACACTTTTTAATGAATGAAGATTATATTAATTAATTGATATGTAATGGACTGCAATGAAATCGCAGTTTTCTGGGTAGGGGTTTAAGACAAGGGGTGGCATAGTTTGGAGCAGGATAGAAGACAGATTTAGAATAGCCATTCCATAGTATCTCTCAATCTCCCTAACTCTTCAGTTAGGGTGAGAGAAGTAAAAGGTTAAGTTTGGCAAGATTCTATCTGTTAGATGTAAGCAAATAAAGAACTGAACTTTAGTAGGATTGAAACATTGAAAAATGACAGAATGAAGGATGAAACTTTAATATAAATAGATGTGAAGAGCTAAATAAGGGAAATATGAATAACAAAGCAGGTGAAAGATGGAAGATAGAAAAGAAACGTATTTGAATATTATGGTGACATGGGGAAAAAAGTTAAAATAGAGATAGAAATAAGTGGGGAATAATAATGTGTATGTATATATGTATATATGTGTGTGTGTGTGTGTATACATATACATACACACACACACACACACACACACACACACACACACACACACACGTATTTCTCCTCAGCCGGGTATTAATTATCCCTCAACAGTGGAAAATAAAACTAGACGTAAGACATAAGCACTAGCAACCTTCTAATTAAGCTTCATCTGAGTCTTTTGTTTTGTATGTGCTGTCAAATATTTTATTTTATTTATGTATTTATTTATTTTGTCGAGTACGTATTAGATAATATATGTAAGTATAAGCATAAATTGAATACATAAAATGAATACAATTAAAGGGAACATTAGGACAGGGATAGTAGGCAATCTGGTGCTCTTATGCACGCCCCTTATAGACCTCTTAGGAATGGGGTGAGGTCAACAGTAGACAGTCTTAGGTTAAAGTTTTGGGGGTTTGGGGAAGAGACCACAGAGTCAGGTAGTGCATTCCAGGCATTGACCACTCTGTTGCTGAAGTCATATTTTCTGCCATCGAGTTTGGAGTGGTTCACTTTAAGTTTCTATCTATTGTGTGCTCGTGTATTGGTGTGGTTGAAGCTGAAGTAGTCATTGACAGGTAGGACATTGAGCAGATGATTTTATGAGCTATGCTTAGGTTATACCAAAGACGGCGTAGTTCTAAATTTTCTAAGCCCAAAATTTCAAGTCTGGTGGCATAAGGTATTTTGTTGCGAGCGGAGGAGTGAAGGACTCTTCTTGTGAAATATTTCTGGACACATTGTGTTAATGTTCGATATGCAGTGCTGGTTTCCAGACAGATGAGCTGTATTCAAGAATTGGTCTAGCAAATGTTTTGCATGCTCTGGTTAGTAGTGTAATATTACCGGAGAAGAAGCTACGCAAGATTAGGTTTTACAACCCTTAATGCCTTATTGGCGATGTTGTTACTTTGGGCTTTGGCACTGTAGATCATTTGATATGAGTACTCCAAGGTCCTTGAAAGAGTGAGGTTTATCTACAAGGTTGTGTCCACTTAGCTTGTATTTTGTATTTTGGTCAAAACCAAGCTTGAAATTGTTCTCAATCATCAGGACCCATTCTGATTAAGTAGAAATGATTCGGAGGGAGGGTAGAGAATCACAAATGGTATTCTTGGGTGTGGGAATATAAATTTGGTAGCCTGCATGTTTGTTTGTTCATTTATTTATTTATTTATTAGGAATGCATTTATGCTACTTCAGTTGCCTGGCTCCAATCTATCAATTGACCAACCCAATATTGTGCCAGTGATATCCAAAAAGATTCCATTTATAAGAAATTAAAATTTCTAATAATCCTTCCTGGGGGGGGGGGGAAGGATAAAAACTAATACACACTAAAAAAGTAAGTGTATAAAACAAACAAAAAAAAAAGAATGAAAAAAATAAGGATATAATAAATGAAAAGAAATATATAGAGTTGACTTTCCCTTTATTGCAACAGCTATGGACAATTTTTATAATTTAATACCTTCTCTTGAAATGCAAAAAATGGTTTCTTCTTCTCATATCAGTGGTGGGTTGCCCCTGGTTCGGACCGGTTCACAAGAACCGGTAGTAAAACCGGCAGGAGGCTCCGCCCACCACCCGGGATGTCATCATAGGCGATCTGCGCATGCGTAGAAGCTTGGTGCACACGCTTGCTTTGTTTGCGCGCATGTGCAATCCCTTTGCAAACCGATAGTAAACACCCTTGTCCCATATCCTATCTGAAGTTAAAACATCTAGGAATAACAGAAGCTACCATTAATTGTGGTAAAGAAACCATCATTTCTGTAAGTGCTATTGAAAATATAGGATTTCAGAATCAAAAATCTCTTATCAAACTTTATCAAAAGAAACCCCAGCAACTTTTTAAAATTCTGGACTTGAGCACTCTTCAAATTTTGCTTGAACTAAAATAGTCTTCCAATGATGGTACTTGTCCTGTTTTTCTGTCACACATTCTAATATTTGGAAATGATTTTCCTGGATGCTGGTAATAAAATATCAAATGTCGGATGGGGAAAAAAATGAAAATATGGATCTCGGAGACATTAACAACTGCCAAACACATTTCCTGCCATAAAGTATTCTCTTTAACATTTAGGTTCTCTCCAAAGATTAAAAGAAGTTATTGAAACCATGGGAATCTTTCGTTTTATTGGATCATTACTTGGCTAACTCTACCTACTTTGCCCATTCTCAACTCCTGCCTCAGGTTTAAAGACATTCACTTAAGCAATATTCAGTACATTTCCAAATTACGGAATACAAAATGTTGTTGGACCAAAGTCCAGAGTCGTAGGACATGAGATGAGGGACAAATACATTTCAAAATGAATGAATTGACATAGAAATAAGAGAAATCAACCTAGAAATAAGGAGAAACTTTCTGACAGTGAAAACAATCAACCAATGGAACAGAAGTTGCCTTCAGAAGTTGTGGGAGCTTCATCCCTGGAGGCTTTCAAGAAGAGACTGGACTGTCAGAAATGGTGTAGAGTCTCTTTCTTGGGTGGGGGGTTGGATTAGATGACCTACAAGTTCCTTTCCAACTCTGTTAATATGTGAATGAATGAATGAATGAATGAATGAATGAACGAATGAGATGGAAGGGCAGTCTTGGAGGTCTTCTAGTCCAACCCTCTGCTCAAGCAGGAGATCCTACAACATTCTAGATAAGTGGTTGTCCAATCTCTTCTTAAGAACTTCCAGTGATGAAGTACCTATGGCTTGTGGAGGCAAGTCATTCCACTGCTTAATTGTTCTCACTGTCAGGTAATTTCTCCTAAATTCTAGGTTGGATCTCTCTCTGATTAGTTTCCATCCATTACTTCTTATCCTGCCTTCAACTACTTTGGAGAATAGATGATCTCCTTTTCAACATAACAGCTCCTCATACATTGGAAGACCACTATCAATTCACTCCTAATCCTTTTATTTGTTAAACTAGACATAGCCAGTTCCTGAAACTGTTCTCTGTATGCTTTAGCCTCCAGTCCTGTATATGAGGTTGATGTAAAAAAAAAAAACCCCACAGGTTTGTTCATAGAGTAGAGTAGAGTAGAGTAGAGTAGAGTAGAGTAGAGTAGAGTAGGGTAGGGTAGGGTAGGGTAGGGTAGGGTAGGATAGGGTAGAGTAGGTTAGGTTAGGTTAGGGTAGGGTAGGGTAGGGTAGGGTAGGCTAGACTAGAGTAGACGACTAGACTAGACTAGACTAGACTAGACTAGACTAGACTAGACTAGAATAGAATAGAATAAAATAGAATAGAATAGAATAGAATAGAATAGAATAGAATAGAATAGAATAGAATAGAATAGAATAGAATAGAATAGAATAGAATAGAATAGAATAGAATAGAATAGAATAACAGAGTTGGAAGGGACCTTGGAGGTCTTCTAGTCTAACCCCCTGCTTAGGCAGGAAACTCTACACCACTTCAGACAAATGGTTATCCAACATCTTCTTAAAAAGTGTTGGAGCATTCGCAACTTCTGGAGGCAAGTTGTTCCACTGATTAATTGTTCTAACTGTCAGGAAATTTCTCCTTAGTTCTAAGTTGCTTCTCTCCTTGATTAGTTTCCACCCATTGCTTCTTGTCCTGCCCACAGGTGCTTTGGAGAATAGATTGACTCCCACTTCTTTGTGGCAACCCCTGAGATATTGGAACAGTGCACCACCCATCTCAAAAATCAGAACTCTGGATGACTTATTTGACTCTACATTTATTGACACATTCAACCATCAAATGAAAGAGAAGCCATCGGAGAACGAGAAATGCTCAAAGGCTTACAATGTTTCTTGAATCTTCCAACAATTTTGAGACTGTGAAACTAGGCACTGATTGCAGGAGGAGGAGAAGCGTCTGGTATACCATATTCAAGCCTTGTTGGGTTGCATACTGCTTGATACATTTCAAGGCTACAGGGCACGGGTGAAATCCAGCAGGTTCTGACAGGTTCTGGAGAACCGGTAGCAGAAATTTTGAGCAGTTCGGAGAACTGGCAAATACTACCTCTGGCTGGCCCCAGAGTGGGGTGGGAATGGAGATTTTGCAATATCCTTCCCCTGGAGTGGGGTGGGAATGGAGATTTTGCAGTATCCTTTCCTGCCATGCCCACCAAACTACACCATGCCCAACAAGCCACACCCACAGAACCGGTAGTAAAAAAAAATTGGATTTCACCACTGCTACAGGGTACTGTTCTGCCAAATCCAGAAATTTAGTGAACGACTTAAAATAATGCAAATGTATCTCCAGACATTTCCCAACTGGAACAGCTGGGAAATAACTTTAATTGGAAAGAAATTCAAATCGAGTTGATTGTCAGATGGATCCCACCAGGCAAAGATGGGACCATTACTATGATGTTCCTGCCAAACCTTAGAGAAGGGACTCTACGGGGACTTTATAATTGGCTGTCAGTTATGCCATATGGTAGCTAATAATCCACAATAAATGTTCAAGTCCCGTTTTACCACACCGATGATAGCTGGAAGACGCTCCAAGCATTTTCTTTGAACATCATCCTTTCAACTTGCGTAGAGGAGTTGAAGCTACATTTGTAGCTCCACTTCTTAGGGAGTATTGAATTAAATGGGATAGAGGTTTCAAGACCAACATGGAGAAGGTTGTACTGTCAGTCATTCCTACCTCGGAAGATCACCTGAGGAAATATCACCTGAAGCAGCATCTTGATGAGCTGAAATAGCAACACATTGTTAAATGAATAAATAACAAACAGACAGATAGCAATTGCTTCAGAGGTTTAGTGGGTTTTCCAGAAGACCAGAAGATCAGGTCAAAGTATGACTGCATAAAAAAGCATTCATCCCATTTTCCAGGCTGTCCTTGATGCTCAAGAAATTGTCTAGCTTCCTCTATAATCAGTCTGATGCCTGTCCATCAAAAGTTGCTCCTGCTCTGAATTTTGAGTCAGGAAAGACTTAGTGTCCTTTGAGATTCTCAATCATCCATGTCCTGGTAGAATAGAATAGAATAGAATAGAATAGAATAGAATAGAATAGAATAGAATAGAATAGAATAGAATAGAATAGAATAGAATAGAATAGAATAGAATAGGACTAATGGAAAATAGATTTCAGCCTGACTGAAATCCATCTCACCTCTGCTCATTCTGTCTTAATGTCATAATAATAATAATAATAATAATAATAATAATAATAATAATAATAATAATAATAATAATAATAATAATAATAATAATAATAATAATAATAATAAAAAAACCACCTTACTCGGAACAGCTTACATCCTCCGACGATACCTTAACAGTTCTTAGGTCCTTGGTTAGGACTCGAGCTGCTAAACTATTAACCAGCCTCAAAGGCTGTGAATCTCACTAAAGATTAACCAATAATAATAATAATAATA
The DNA here is from genome assembly GCA_037215915.1 of Pantherophis vulpinus. Taxonomy (NCBI): domain Eukaryota; kingdom Metazoa; phylum Chordata; class Lepidosauria; order Squamata; family Colubridae; genus Pantherophis; species Pantherophis vulpinus. The sequence goes on from JAXLNS010000008.1 coordinate 78,091,661, forward strand.
ATAGAAATAAATAGAAATAGAAATAGAATAACAGAGTTGGAAGGGACCTTGGAGGTCTTCTAGTCCAACCCCCTGGCAGGAAACCCTACTTCAGACAAATGGTTATCCAACATCATCTTAAAAATTTCCAGTGTTGGAGCATTCACAACTTCTGCAGGTATTAATTGTTCTAACTGTCAGGAAATTTCCCCTTAGTTCTAAGTTGCTTCTCTCCTTGATTAGTTTCCACCCATTGCTTCTTGCTCTACCCTCAGGTCCTTTGGAGAATAGTTTGACTCCCTCTTCTTTGTGAAGCCCCTGAGATATTGGAACACTGCTATCATGTCTCCCCTAGTCCTTTTCATCAAACTAGACATACCCAATTCCAGCAACTCTTCTTCATGTTTTAGCCTCCAAGTCCCCTAATTATCTTTGTTGTTCTTCTCTGCATTCTTTCTAGAATCTCAACATCTTTTTTACATCGTGGCGACCAAAACTGGATGCAATATTCCAAGTGTGGCCTTACCAAGGCATTATAAAGTGGTATTAACACTTCACATGATCTTGATTCTATCCCTCTGTTTATGCAGCCCAGAACTCTGTTGGCTTTTTTGGCAGCTGCTGCACACTGCTGGCTCATATCTAAATGGTTGTCCACTAGGACTCCAAGATCCCTCTCACAGTTACTACTATTGAGCAAGGTACCACATATACAGTATAATAATAATAGAATAATCATATTCTGTCATAATGTCACTTATATCAGATATTAATACAATGAGCAAGTCCAGAGGTATTTCACGGGAAGAGTCCTCCACTCCTCTGCTCACAACAGAATCCCTTATGCCACCAGGCTTGAAATTTTGGGCTTGGACAACTTAGAACTACGCCGACTTCTGTCTGACCTAAGCGTAGTACACAAAATTATCTGCTACAACGTCCTACCTGTCAATGACTACTTCAGCTTCAACCGCAACATTACACGAGCACACAATAGATACAAACTCAAGGTAAACCGCTCCAAACTCGATTGCAGAAAATACAACTTCAGCAACAGAGTGGTCAATGCCTGGAATGCACTACCTGACTCTGTGGTTTCTTCCCCAAACCCCCAAAACTTTAACCTTAGACTGTCTACTGTCGACCTCACCCCATTCCTAAGCGGTCCGTAGAGGGGGTGTGCATAAGCGCACCAGCGTACCTACCGTCCCTGTCCTACTGTCCCCATTTATTTGTATCCATTTCCTGTATTCATAATCATGTTTATACTTATATCTGTTATCGTATAACATTTATTTATAAGTTATGTTATATCTGTTGTCTTATACATGCTTGACAAAAATAAATAAATAAAAATAAATAGATTCTTGATCTCTCAGTTACTGCTTAGTTACTCAGCACTGCTCCCATAACACCTGAAAATTCCTGTTGCGTGTGCTCTGCTGATTGGGAATTGATCTGTGGTGAGTGCTTTCATTCACTGAATATAATACCATTTCTTCAGCAGTGCAGTTTAGGCAAACAAATTGCCATGAGACAAATAAGGACTACAGTTTTCACAAGGTGTTAGAATGCAGATGGAATAGATCAGGGGTGAAATGCTCCCGGTTCAGACCGGATCGCTCGAACCGGTAGCGATGGCGGCGGGTGGTTCGGAGAACCAGTAGCAAAAATCCCTGTGCCCACCCCACCACCATGCCCAGCTGAGCCGCACGATCATCAGAAGCTTTTTTTTTTTACTTTTAAAAGCATTTTTTCTACAACCTCTTCTGACGAAAAAAAATGCTTTTAAAAGTTAAAAAAAAAAAGCCTCTGATGATTGTGCGGCTCAGCTGGGATCGTCAGAGGCTTTTCAAAGCATTTTTTCCTGCAACCTCTTGGCCGAAGAGGTGGTAAAAAAAAATGCTTTGAAAAGTCTCTGATGATCCCAGCTGAGTTGCCTGATTGTCAGAGAGGCATTTTTTAAAAAGCCTCTCTGACGATCCCAGTTGAATTGCCTGATCGGCAGAGGCTTTTCAAAGCAGTAGAAAAAATGGTCTGAAAAGTTTTTTTAAAAAAAATGTTGGCCACGCCCACCCAGTCACATTACCCCCACCACCACCAAGCCACACCTACAGAACCGGTAGTAAGAAATTTTACATTTCACCCCTGGGATAGATGAGAGCTGGCCATTCTGCCTTACATAAGTCAAGCCGCCTAAATTACTCCAAATTGTCAAAGTTCAGGTTTTTTGAGCCATGTTGTAACCTAACCCTGGAGTTTGGCGTACTAGTAATTTAATTCATTCTTCTCCAAATATTTCCCAGGTAAAGGTATCTGTGAGAGAAAAAATGATGTCCCATAAAGAGTCAGTAAAATACAACTGTTCCAAGATCATGCTTTTTTTTCCCCCAGTGATATGATCAATAATGCCTTCGTATGAAAGAATAGCAGACTTCACTATTCTTGGGGGTATAATTTTCCCTAAATGAAAGTATATTTGAATATCTTTTATGACATAATCTATTTCCTTCTCCTCCTCCTCCTGCTCTAAGCTGCAATCTATCTAAGCACATTATTAAATACACATTGAACATAATCAATGTGTATTAATTGCAGAATAATTGACTTTAAAAAAATCTAATTAGGTTTTACTTGCCTACCTTAAATTAATTCCTTCCTTCCCTTCTCCTCCCCTTTCCTCCCATTCATCTTCCTTCCTTCCTTCCTTCCTTCCTTCCTTTCTTCCTTCTTTCCTTCCTTCCTTCCTTCCTTCCTTCCTTCCTTCCTTCCTTCCTTCCTTCCTTCCTTCCTTCCTTCCTTCCTTCCTTTCTCTTCTCCTCCTCCTTCTCTTTCTATAAACTGCAATATCTCTGAGCACATTATTATATACACATTAAACATAATCAATGTGTATTAATTGCAGCATAGTTGACTTTTTAAAAATCTACTTAGGTTTTCCTTGACTGCCTTAAATTCCTTCCTTCCTCTCTGTCCTCCCTCCCTCCCTCCCTTCTCCCCCTCCTTCTCCTCCTCTTCCTCCTCCCCACCCTTTCAGGTAAGCCTGTTGCTATAGCAATATTTTCCAACATGACAAGATAATTTCAGTTTGACTTGGATGGACCTATCATTCAAGTACTGTTTTGTATGCCAGATTACTATTTTGGTAAGCTTCTGGCTACATGATTATTTGGCAGATGTGTTGGGCAGCTACAAGTTGTAACTTTCCCGTAATGAGGAATTCCTACAACAGTTCTGACATTTTAATTTCTCAGATAGTCCTGGAGCAAAAAAGAAAAAAAATGTGTGTAGTTGAATGCATTAGTTCCAAGTCCAGCTATCCAGCTAATTATTTAGAAGAAATATAACTTAGTAGAGACCTGGTGGATTTCCTATGCATATCAGTGAAACTGGACAGAAATCTGAGATCCACAATGGGTTCAAATCCCCATGATTCACAATAGATTGGAAAAGAATTTTTTATTGGCCAAGTGTGATTGGATACACTAGGAATTTGTCTTGGTGCATATGATCTCAGAATCTATCTACCCGTCTCAGAGCAAACTGAAAATTCTTTCTTAAATAACTTATATATAATTAAAACATTTCTGATCTGAATTCCATTCACCTGCACATACATTTTCCCTTGAGAATCCTTGATATTAGCAGGTTTGTAGATACATACAGTTAAGAAAGAAAACTGGGACACAGTTTTGTGGCATATGAAGAAGAACTTCAAAAGGCAATATTGATGCTGCAATATTGCTAAAAGATTGTATCATCAGGTTTACAGAATTCTAAAAAAAAAAAAAAGGTGAAATACAGCACGGAGCTAAATTCAACTGAACGGTGATAATTACTTGGCTTATATTAACAAGTGGAATCACTCTGTAAATGTTATCTTTGTGAATTAGCATCTTTGACAGTACTTGAGTTACCTTCCTGGAATTTAAGGAATGCTGTTTAGTGACACGTACATACAGGAAAATATACTCCACATTCGAGGTCATCTGAACAAACAAATTTGGCAGCATTTATGTAAGGTTTTTTGTAAATAAAAGACTACCTGTATTCAGAAGTGAGTAAGATACAGTAGTGGCCAAAATTGTGAAAACCTTTTGGGAAAAGTGCATTTTTGAAGTTTGATGGCTAATAACACCACCTTTTTTGGGGAGTTTCGAGATAATCCTATTCCACTGCTGGAATGGCCTGGGAATAACCCAGACCTTAACCCAATTGAAAATCTATGGAGCCGACTAAACAAACGTGTTAGTCAGAAGCAACCCAGCAATAAAACCCAGTTAATAGAAGCAATCCTTCAATCTTGGTTTTACATTATAACAGCTGCAGAACTAAAAGACTTGGTTCACTCCATGGGAAGATGTTGTAAGGCCATCATTCATGCTAAAAGTTACCCAACTAAGTATTAACTAATATGGTGATCATTTTTGTAAATCTTGTTTATGTCCAGTATGTGAGGGGTCTGTAGATATTTTCATAGCCCTCTTTTTGACTCGTGCAGATACAAGTCCTCCATGTAAGGCAGGTTGGTAGCCATTGTTTTTTTCTGCGGTTCTAATTATCCGTTGAAGTCTGTGTCTGTCTTGTTGGGTTGCAGAGCCAAACCAAACAGTTATGGAGGTGCAGATGACAGACTCAATCATTCCTCTGTGGAACTGAATCAGAGAGCTCCTTGGGCATCCTGAGCTTCCTGAGTTGGCAAAGAAAGAACATTCTTTGTTGTGCTTTTTTGATGACATGTTTGATGTTAGGTGTCCATTTTAAGTCTTGAGCTACGATAGAACCTAGAAACTTTAAGGTCTCTACTGTTGATACTGTTTTTCATGCTACCTATGCACAAAAATCTGAACAACTAATGAACAAGGCAAGTTAGCTCAAGATAAGAGTCAATGGACTTCAAGGGGAGGCTGGATTTAAGTCTTTAGGTTTTTCAGGGGTGTAGAGACTCCAAACTAATGATGCATTTGACCCCGCCCTCAGAGTCCTCCTGGTCTTCTCCTACAGATCCCTCTTTTGACTCTACTGCCAGGTTCTGCCTCTCCTTCTCCTGCACAAACTCAATAAAAACAAGTTAGCCTTCCTGTGGAGTTGATATTCTGATCTCGCCCACTTAGGAAGACTGATATTTTAATCTTGTGAGTCTCCATCAAAGCCATTTTCCTTACTCTTTACAGTTTCTAGAAGCAATCCAATGAACACTGGGTAACACACAAAGTTGCCACGAAGTATAACTATCTCTTCAAATTTAAAATGGAAGAGGAAACGGTGAAGGAAACAATGATAATTTGGATGAAAAATTTTGGATACAACATAGAATTGGAGTACTGGGAAAAAATATAGGGAACAAATTATAAAATGACGTGGTCGGCTGCCCACAATGAAAATATTTATAAAATTTTTTATAGGTGGCATTTACCCCCGGTGAGATTGGCCAAGATGTCTCCAAACAATCCACCACACTGTTGGAAATGTAATTATTCACAAGGGACATACTACCACATGTGGTGGACATGTCCCAAAGCAAGAGAATATTGGCTTAAAATTAAAACATGGTTGGAGGAAATGACTAGAAAAAGGTTTGATATGAATCCTGAATTATTTTTGTTAGGGATTATAAAACAAAAAATGACTAAAGAAATTCAATGCCTCATACTCCACATAATTATGGCCAGTAGAATCTCATTTGCCCAAAACTGGAAACAACAACATGCTCCAACAAACACAATGATTATAAAAAAGGTGCTGGAGTGTGCAGAAGCAGACAAGTTAACAATGGAACTTAAGGACAGAGAGGAAACAATTTATTATGAAACATGGAACAGATGGTATGATTGGCTGGAAAAGGAATCTAAAATTAATGGATAGTGTATAGCAAAAGAGAAGATATTATAATGAAATGTTATTTTTAATGTGTAGTAGATATGTACAGTATATAAAATGTATTGATTATATGAATAAGTATGTAACAAACAAAATGTGTATGTATATAGTTGGCTGAAAGATAAATTGGATATTACTGAAAATGCCAGTATTGGAAAGCTGTAAAAGTGTAACTAAGATTTAAAAGATGTAAACATTGAATAAAAACAATTTAAAAAAAAAAAAACACACACAAAGTTGCTCTGGACAGGCTGATTGGTAGATCCAGCAGCATTCTTCTTGTGCCCTTATTTTACGTGCCAAGCATAAAGCTGCAATAAAGCCAACAAGCTGTTCACTTGTGGAAGAAGCTGGTGAACACAAGATGATAGAGACACACTCTTGCCAAGCCCCACCAAACTCAGCAGGACAATGCAAGCAATAATGATTCCAGTAAGGTATCCTTAATGCTCTTAGAAACTGTAATAAGCGAGTTAATGAAGGTGGAGTGTCTTTGAACACTTTGAAGTGGTTCCTCTAGATTGCTCTCCCTCTGGACTGAGTAACCATTTATGAAATAAGCCATCAAATGAATGTTGTGGCCTGCCAGCTCCCAGCAGAGCTGGCAGTAGACTCAGACGATGAGGAGGTTGGGGAAGAGCTAAGGCCAGTTCTGGGGCCTGGGGAAGGCTCTGATGGATGCTCAGCATCGGACACTGAGATAGACCCAGGGCCATCCAGCATTTCCAGCCACTGGAGGGGCAGCTGCCTTTGGAGGCTGCTATGAGTGAGGAGGAAGAACAGCTGGGGCCTGTTCTAGATGCACGTATGTGCAGAGCTGTTCAGAGAGAACAACTGAGGACAAGGAGTTGACTCGGGAAGCAAAGCACACGTGGACCCTGAATGGCCCCTCCCTGGCTGGGGAATAAATAGAAGGAAAGGGGAATGGTGGTCGTAGAAGACAACAGTTCGGATTTCTGAAGATTTTGCTCGTCATGCTTTGTGCCACAAAGAGTGCTTGCCAGAACTTAATTTTCAGCCTTTCAGCTGGGAGCTCACGGCCTTGAATTATCTCAAGGAACTGATAAAGTCTATTATTGCAGTTAACTCTTTGAATGACTATTGCCTGGACTTTTTGGTGTGTGAATGCCATTCATTCACAGGAGATAAATAAAGGGGAGGGGGGGTGTTTCGTGACGAGGGATCTGTTTCTTGTTTCTACTAAGGCTGGGTCAGAACAATGAGTCACTTGCTGCTATCTCCCCCATTCCTTTTTCAGCTCCAACAATATCTCACATCTTCAGAACATCTCCTTCAGTTAAAGGGCAATGTGGAGAAATGATGCTAGGACGCACTCACCTTTTGATCCTCTGTACGCTGGCAACAAGGATCTTGCTTCTTGATTTTGCTTCTGCGGTTCAAAACTCAACAGCACTTTTTCATGCGGCTGTTGATAAAAATAGGATTGCCGACATGATTGCCAGTGTCTGATGATGGATATGGCACAAGAAGAAGAAGCTCATAATTATACAGACACATAAACATCACAAGAGGAACGAACCTACACAAAACATTAGCCCTCAAAGAGCTATCGCTATTGATACTGCAAAATCGCCATTCCCACCCCACTTCAGGGGAAGGCTATTGCAAAATCCCCATTCCCTCCCCACTCCTGGGGGAAGGATATTGCAAAATCTCCATTCCCACCCCACTCTGGGGCCAGCCAGAGGTGGTATTTACCAGTTCTCTAAACTACTCAAAATTTCCGCTACCGGTTCTCCGAACTGCTCAAAATTTCCTCTACCGGTTCTCCAGAACCTGTCAGAACCTGCTGGATTTCACCCCTGGAGAAAAGGCAAAATATTGGTGTCCAATGACCAACAGACCAGTATCCATCATAATAGTAATAGCACTTAGACTTATATGCCACTTCACGCTGCTTTACAGCCCTCTCTAAGTGGCTTACAGATTCAACATCTTGTTCTCAACAATCTGGGTCCCTCTTTTACGGATCTTGGAAGGATGGAAGATTGAGTCATCCTTGAGCTGGTTAGGATCAAAGGAACTGAACTCCTGGCAATGTGAGCAGAATTAGCCTGCAACACTGAATCCTAACCACTGTGCCACCATGGCTCAATTTGCAATATCATCATCCCAGCAATCATTACAGTAGCTGATCAGCTGTTATTCGGAGAAATAATATCTCATTTCTATCCAGTGATGGGATTCAAATAATTTAACAACTGGTTCTCTGCCCTAATGACCGGCTGGGTAGGCATGGCCATGGTGGGCGTGGCTAGGGGGTGAGACAGGGCCCCCTAGGAGCAGAAACGGGCCACGGGGGGAGAGGGCTGCGCTGCACCCCCTGTGCCCCGTTTTTGGCCTAGTAGGACTCCCTGCGGCCTCCTGGGAGCAGAAACGGGCTGCGGGGGGGGCATACCGTACCCCTTTCGCACCCCATTTTGGGCCTAGTAGGCTTCCCTACACTTACCTGGGAGCCAAAACGGGGCGCGTGGGGACTCCTGGAAGGGGTGGGGACATTAGTTTGTCTCTTTGGTTAAGTTATTTAGCTGTTTTACAGATATAACATCTCTATTACGCACCCCAGATAATTCTCCTTATCTCTCATTTTCACTGGTGACAGTGAATGAGAGTCTGGTTCTAGTGGCATCCTGGGGTTTCTGTTTAATAGTGAATTTGGCATTAGCCACATTGTTAAAGAGCCAATATTCTTGAGGTCAAGGTCTTCTTCAGAATAGTTTTAAGGTCTCTCCTTTCATGAAAGTGCAACCTGCAGCACATTTAATAGGAATTTAGGATTGCCAGAGTGAATAAGATATAATGTTCTTAACCGTAAGTGCTTTAGCAGAACTGAGTTGTAGGTTGGGATAAAAGGGAGGTAGCTTTTGAGTGAATGTGATGCTAAATTACTGACACATTGCTCAGAGCTAATGGAACATATAACCAAGTAAATATAATTACAGGTAAGATAAGAGAGGCTGAAAGTAACACAGAATGGGAGAAGATGGCCAAACAAATCATTTCTCTAAGATGCTTTGGATTATTTTTCACATCATCTATTTTTCAGTAGGCCTGACAGTTAAATCATCTATGAAAAAGTAATTCCTGAAGCCACACTTCCAACTTGAACTGCATTTACTACATGCCTGCTCTTGGAGCCCCATTTATTATTATATTCAAAATTTACGGAGGAAGAACAAGTTCACAGTTTCGAAAAAACTGGGGAGATTAAACTGGAGAGGAAAATGGAAGACATGATGGCTTGTAACACTTCACAAGGGGTAATGGTGGAAGTGCTCCGATCCAAGGTATTGTTACACATGTGCTTCCAGGTTCAGCTTAGGGCCATTCATTCACACAGTCCATTGGCCTGGAAAATTGCCACGCTCAATTTTCAACCGAACACTGAGGCACATATGGTTCTTTAGAATACATGGAGAGCCACTGAATTTAAAATAACAGCCAACTAAAAAAATTATGGAAGCTGCAAGTTTGACACAGCCTTCCATCCTTCCGAAGTCGGTAAAATGATGGCCCAGATTGTTGGGGGAAATATGCTGACTCAGTAAACGACTTAGAGAGGGCTGTAAACCACTAAGAATCGATATATAAGTCTAAGTGTTCTATCTATCTATCTATCTATCTATCTATCTATCTATCTATCTATCTATCTATCTATCTATCTATTTGTCATCTATCTATCTGTCATCTATCTATCATCTATCTATCTATCTATCCATCCATATCTATCTATCTATCTATCTATCTATCTATCTATCTATCTATCTATCTATCTATCATCTATCTATCTATCTATCTATCTATCTATCTATCTATCTATCTATCTATCTATAATCTATCTATCTGTCATCTATCTATCTATCTATTTATCTATCATCTATCTATTTATCTATCTATCATCTATCTATCTATCTATCTATCTATCTATCTATCTATCTATCACCTATCTATCTATCTATTATCTATCTATCTATCTATCTATCTATCTATCTATCTATCTATCTATCTCTATCTATCTATCTATCTATCTATCTATCATCTATCTATCTATCTATCTATCATCTGTTTCTCTCTCTCTCTCTCTCTCTCTCTCACACACACACACACACACACACACACACACACACACACTTACCCACCTACCTACCTGTGTTTTCCTGAAAATAAGACCCTGTCTTATATTTTTTTCAACCCTGAAATAAGCACTTGGCCTTATTGCCATGCACTCAAAAGCCCAATTGGGCTTATTATCAGGGGATGTCTTATTTTGGGGGAAACAGGATACCTACCTATTTTTTAATCGGTGCCTGCAATTTTCTTAGATATGACCAAATACAAGAAAATGATTCTTTTTTTTTTCCTAGATACATTTTACACAATCTACTGGCACATATCTTTTTGACATTTGGGAAGCTTTATCCTTTGAACATGGTCAACGATGCCTGCAAATGCCATCAAATTCTGTCAAAATAAAATGAGAAACAGAGCAGAGGAGGTGAGAGGGATTAGCTGATATAATATAATATAGTAAAGAGATTCTTCTTGACCAGGCTTGGTAAAGTCAAATATTAATGCTTTACTTTAAGCTTGACTGTGTCACTCTAAACAAATCAAGTCCTCCACTTTATCCTGAACAATTCCTCTCTGTAACCTATGCAGATATTGAAGGACTGTGGTGGATTAACTGTTTAGACAACCGTCTCTAATCATTAGAACTGTATAATCCATTTGTACAATTTACAATCCATTTTACGTGAAGTTCTGAATATTTGCATTAGCTATAGGAGAGCCTTTGCAACACACTGAAAACAGTGATAATAATGGGATATTTTTAAATTTCAGGGCGTCACAAGACAAGAGAGAGAAAGACCTGCACATGGATTAGAGAACAAATGAAAGCATACAATATAATCAAGAGAGTAAAAAGAATTGAAATGGAAATGGGCTGGTTCACATAGCGAGAAGAACCGATGGCAGGTGGACCAAGACAGTCATAGAATGGATCCCACCCAGGGATGAAATCCAGCAGGTTCTGACAGGTTCTGGAGAACCAGCAGCAGAAATTTTGAGTAGTTCAGGGAACCGGCAAATGCCACCTCTGGCTGGCCCCAGAGTGGGCTGGGAATGGAGATTTTGCTATATCCTTCCCCCATGAGTGGGGAGGGAATGGGGATTTTGCAGTATCCTTCCCCTGGAGTGGGGTAGGATGGGAGATTTTGCAGTATCATTCCCCTGCCACACCCACCAAGCCATGCCCACCAAGCCACACCACAAAACCAGTAGTAAAAATATTTGGATTTCACCACTGACCCCACCTGATAAAAAGTATCCATGAAAGTGTCCAAAAAGATGGATTGATGACATCATCCAGTATTGGGGGCCCAACTGGCAAAGTAAAGCTCAAAACTGTATTGGTTGGAACATGCAGAAGAAACCTTCACCCTACAGTGGATAGACAACGACCAGAATGAATGAATGAATGAATGAATGAATGAATGAATGAATGAATGAATGAATGAATGAATGAATGAATGAATGAATGAATGAATTGGGACCAAGAGGGGGCATAGAGTCAGAAAAGAACTGTATAGGTATGAACATAATCATAAACAAAGGAAATAAGTACAGATAAATGGGGACAGTAGGACAGGGACAGTAGGCACGCTGATGCGCTTATGCACGTCTCCTTTACCGACCTCTTAGGAATGGGGTGAGGTCCACGGTAGACAATTTGAAGTTGAAGCTGTGAGGGATTGAGGCTGTAACAATGGAGTCAGGTAGAGCATTCCAGGCATTGACCACTCTGTTGCTGAAGTCGTATTTTCTGCCATTGAGTTTGGAGCAGTTTACCTTGAGGGTTGCATCGATTGTTTGCCCGTGTATTATTGTGGTTGAAGCTGAAGAAGTCGTCGACAAGACATTGTAGCAGGCAGTTTTGTATACTATGCTTAGATCAGACCACAGGTGGTGCAGTTCCAGATTGTCCAAGCCCAAAATTTCAAGCCTGGAGGCATAGGGAATTCTACTGTGAGTAGAGGAGTGGAGTACTCTTCTCGAGAAATACCTCTGAACCCGCTCAATCGTGTTAATGTCCGACATACATAGTGTGGGTTCCAGGTGGACGAGCTGTATTCAAGAATTGGTCTGGCAAAGGTTTTGTATGCCCTAGTTAGCAATACAGTGTTACCGGAGAAGAAGCTTCGCAAAATTAGGTTAACAACTCTTAATGTCTTTTTGGCAATGCTGTTACAGTGAGTTCTGGGGCTTAGTTCGTTTGAGATGAGTGACAGAGTGAGGGTCGTCTATGAGATTGTTTCCGCCCAATTTGTATTTGGTGTTCTGATTTTTATTGCCAATGTGTAGGACAGAGCATTTATTAGTTGAAATTTGGAGTTGCCAATTACGCGATCATTCAGACATATAGTCAAGGTCTCTTTGTAGGGCAGCAGCATTGTCAGTGGTGCGTAACTACTTATTTCTATAACAACAAAGCTATCTAATCAGCAAAACCAAAGTGTCATTTTTTTAAATGCAAGCACAAAATCCAGAAGTGATGTCCAAATAAAACAAAACGTAATTAAATATGCTCTTCTCTTTGAATAAAACAATCAATTTAACCACTTCTGCTTTATTTTCCCTGCTGTGGAAATAATATGTATTTCTACTTACACTTAATCATCTTTATAAACCATCACCATCTATATTAACAAAATTCCCTTTAACCTTAAAGGGAAAATACCTTTTTTAATCCACGCTAAAACATTTAACTTTTCTTTCAAAATGTGTCTGAAATCAAAACTTCCTTTTTTAATTTTTTTAAAAAAATATTTTTTATTGAACTTTTGACTTACTTTGACAAAGTAAAGAAAAATACAACAAAAAACAAAAACACATTAAAAACACGTAACAAACGTAACATTACATCATATATTATTTTACAGCTTACTGTATCAACATGGATATATATTCTCTATTCTTATTCAATCGTTCATCTACGTACTTATATTTACATTAGTATCTATTTACAGAACCATCATTATCCGGTGAACACTATTCAGTAATTTACACTTCCTAGTTTTAACCCGATTAAATTAACATTCCGAATTATTGTTTTGAAATCAAAACTTTTTGATACCCTGTTTCCCCAAAAATAAGACACTCCCTGATAATAAGCCCAATTGGGCTTTTGAGCGCATGTGTTAAAATAAGCCTTCCCCCGAAAATAAGTCCTCCCTGAAAATATTTAAATGCAGAGCTGGAAATCAGGTAAGATGGCGAGAGGAGCCCCATCTTGCTCCATGCGCCCCAAAATAATAAGACCTCCCCGAAAATAAGACCAAGCGCTTATTTCGGGGTTCAAAAAAAATATAAGACAGGGTCTTATTTTCAGGGAAACACACTACATTCTTTTTGAAACTTCCTCATAACATGCATACTTTAAAGTTCACTATTAAATTTAGATTTAGAAAGCAATTTCTACACAACTGAAGCAAAAGAAAGTTCCACGGCAGGGATATTCATATTTTAAATGATCCTTCTGTTGTCCTGGAGACAATGAGACAACTGGAACATGCCCACGAGGCTTCCTTCCAGCTTTTTTTAAGACCACCTGCCATTGGGAAAACTGCCTGACTTTGGAGAGAACAGTAAGAACGTTAGTTACTGGGCCCCAACGGATGGCTGGTTTGAAGGAGCTGAGTAGGAAATTTATTTGCATTTATAGAGAGTGAGACCATACATCTGGATTGTAAATGTCAGGTTTCACTGAATTAGCTCTCTCTTTTTTGTGTGTAAAATGTTGTTAAGATTTTTGTACACTAAAATCTAAAGTAGTGGCCAAAATTGTGGAAACCTTTGGGAAAAGTGTATTTCCTAAAACTAGCTAATAACACCACTTCTTTTTTGGAGTAATACCATAAAATTATATATCAATGGAAAGATAATTTAATCAAGAATGTAATGCAATAACTTTTATGAAGGATTTACTATTAGAATAGCAGTTACGGTATAAAGAAGAAAAGTGAAACACGTAGAAAAAAAACGAGATATACAAAAATGACAGTCTAAGGTTAAAGTTATGGGGGTTTGGGGAAGTAACCACAGAGTCAGGTAGTGCATTCCAGGCATTGACCACTCTGTTGCTGAAGTCGTATTTTCTGCCTCATGAAGTCAAGCAAGTAATTGTCTTTCCATTATCTTCATTCTTGCTTGATCTTTTATTTATTGATTAAATTGCTAGTCTCCTCCCCCAACTCCAAAGCCTCTGGATCAGTGGTGGGTTGCTAACGGTTTGCCCAGGATTGGGTGAACCTGTAGTGGCGGTGGTGGGAGGCTCTGCCCACCCGCCTGGACGTCTCTGTGCATGCGCAGAAGCATTGCGCCCACGTGCGTACGTGCACCCACGAGCAAATCAGTAGCAAACTAAATTGAAACCTGCACTACTGCTCTGGATACCTTAATAGTGATCTAGCCAATAGTGACCTCTCTCTCTCCTCTCTCCCTCCCTATCTCTCTCCTTCTCCCCTCTTTCTTTCTCCCTCTCTTTTCTCCTCTCTCTTCTCTCTCCCTCCCCTCTCTCTTTCTTTCTCTTTCCTCTCTCCTCTTTCTCTCTCCTCTCTCCCTCCCTCTCTCTCTTCCTCTCCCCCCTCTCTCTCCCTCTCTCTTCTCTTCTCTCCCCCCCGTAACCTCACTCCTGCCTCCTGTCTCCTCTCTCCCTCCTCTCCCTCCCTCTCTCTCTCTAGAAATAGGTACAAAACTTGACATGAGTCAAATAATAATCTAATCACTTTGTTATTTTAGACATCAAATGCAACTAATGTGAAAAAGAAAAGAAACCCATGATTACAAGGCAGTACAGAGTAACTAGTTCAGAAGGCCGTAAAGCATTTGATCTGTAGATGTTTTCTCGGTAAGTCATCCTGTCTATAGGATCTTCTTGAGAAATAACGTTTTCAAGAAGCAGTGCAGCTTTGCTAATAAAGTCTTGCATCTTCTCATTAAATACATGCCAGCCATCCTCTCATTTGACATTTGCTTCTGGAAAATACAAAACATCTCTCTCTTTTCAGGATTAATATTTATAGCCGTGTCCTTCTTGTCTCTTCTTTCCCGGCTGGTAAACATCTAAGTATCAATAATTAGACCCTAGAATACCTAAGGCCCTAATAAACCTAATTTTAATAATTGAATAGGAATATTATGAGCAAGGATCAGACGTGTCTTGTTGGCTGCAAACAAAAATATATCTAAATTAAAAGTAGCAGACCTAGAGTTGCTTTGCTTCATTGGAAAAGATCTAATATCTTTTCTTAGGGTATTTTGTCACAGATTTAAATTATTAAATCTTGCCACCCAGGCTAACTTTCATCCATGCGAGTTTATCTCACCAGGTAATCTGGTTTTCGTTCAACCTACCCAGTGGTGGGATTCAAATAATTTAACAACCGGTTCTCCGCCCTAATGACTGGCTGGGTGGGCGTGGCCATGGTGGGCGTGGCCAGGGGGTGTGACAGGCAGCACTCAGCCTCCTGCACCCCCCCGGGAGCAAAACCAGGCCACGGGGGGGGGACATGCCGCCTCCCCCACACCCTGTTTTGGGCCTAGTAGGCCTCCTTGCAGCCTCCTGGGAGCAAAAATGGGCCACAGGGGGGTATGCTGCACCCCCCCATGCCTTGTTTTGGACCTAGTAGGCCTCCCTGCAGCCTCCTGGGAGTAAAAACAGGCCGTGGGGATGCACTGCCCCCTCACACCCCATTTCGGCCTAGTAGACCTCCCTGAAGCCTTCTGGGAGCAAAAACAGGCCATGGTGGGTGCTACACCCCCCCCGTGCCCCATTTTGGGCCTAGAGGCCTCCCTGCACTTACCTGGGAGCCAAAATGAGGTGCGTGGGGACTCCTAGAAGGGGCGGGGCGGGGAGGGGAGGGCCACCCAGCAATTTAACAACTGATTTGCCTGAACCGGCTGAATCCCATCACTGAACCTACCTCATATGAAAATGGAAAAGGAAATCATATCTAGGTTGTCTTGAATTCATTGAACATAGATGGACTATCCTCTAACAAATAAACAAAAATAATATATGATAAAATTATTTTTGCATGCTACAAAGGGTAAAAATTACAGAATCTATTTTTTTTTCCTTTCCGGATTTCAGTAATATATTACATACACACACACACACCCAAATGGTGATATATATTTCACGAAATGCACTGAATATGTATTTCACTACAAATAATCAAAAAATTAACAAACCTTTCGGCTAGCATTCCGATGATATACCAACATGACCAACTTTGGAGAGTAGTTTGGATTTAGTCTACTTAAAATAATTCTTCAAAGCAGTCAGCTCCCCTTTTCTTGTAATGAACTGGGTTAAGTATCAGATTTTGCATTTGTATAATTTGTATGAAAAGTAATGCTTCCAATCTCCATAATATTAAATTACGTGAGGATGAATGAAGCAGGAAAATAATTCTTGAAATGAGCTCTTTTGATACTTTTTATTTTCTTCTCCGCGTATTCATGACTGTTCATTGCACACTTCTGTTAAGGATGGATGGTTACAAGTTTCAACCCATGGAAATTTAGAGCTTCCGCAGTAGACTTTTTTTTGAAAGAAAGAGGAGGGCTGAGGCAAATGCTTAGCTTCAAATATGCATTTTTCATTGCAGGATTGTATGTTTTAGGGAAATGTTTGGGAACAAAATTAATAAACCTGAGTGAGTAGGACTGGCAGAACCTCAGTGTTGGAGTCAAAAGAGGAACAGTCTAGAGTCGCTATGTAGTCACAAATGGACTAAGTCCAACTTCTCTTGAATTCCATTGACCTTTTTTTTTTTTTTTGTCTTTTAATGGCCCCATAATCCCTTGTGGGGTGGAGTTGAGGCAACTGAATGTTTACTGGCCGGATGCCCTTCCTGTCACCAATGCAGAGTTTGCAGGAGATATATTCTCATTGTGCCCAGAGAGAGAAATATCTGTTGTGGTCCACCAGCAGCCTGGAGAGCTGGCAGTGGAGTCGGACAGTGAGGAGGCTGAGGAGGACCATGGACCAGTCCTGGAGTCTGGGGAAGGCCTGGATGAGGGCTCTGGTCAGAGGCAGAGATGAGGTCAGGGCCATCTGGAAGCAATGAGCGGACTCTGGAGCCTCCAGAGGCAGACAGCAAAGAGGCAGAGGAACAGGAGGAGCCTGTTCCTAGTGCACACATACAAAGAGCTGCCAAAGAGCAGCTGCCAAAGAGCAGCTAAAGCAAAAAGGACAACTCGGGAGTAAGGCCAGGAGATGATTGGCCTCTCCCATAAGGCTTAAAAGAGCAGCAACGGCTCTTGGGCTCTTTGTAGGAAATCAACGTTGCTACATTTGTTTCTTGTCGGCGTCTCTTTTTTCTGAACTTCATGGGGCTTTGCCAAGAAAAGCATTTGGCTGGGTGCCAAAGAAGACAAAGGTTTGTGATAAGGCCAAAGGAGTTTTTCTGAAGGACTTGTTTCAGAATTAATTTGGACTAAGCTGAGAATGAAGTAATTCTCAGCTATTCTAATAAAATATGTTTATTTAGGACTGATCATGTCTGGTAATAACTACTTGGGCCTAGGTCACAACAATATCTGCCTCTACCTAGGATTGAACTCCCAGCCTCCTGATTGTGAGGCGAGAGTTCCACCTCTACACCACCACACCACTCTCTGTTGACCCTTATCTCGTGCCAAAATTGTGCCAACAGTAAATTGAGTAGATTCCTGCATATAGGCATGAGTAATAATAGCTCGGTTGAATTGGAACTTCACACGTGGTCCTAGTCTTTCAGCACTTGACATATCCTGCAAAATAGGAAAGCAATGGCCTAGTCTAGTTAAAGTTCATAATACCTTAATATATTCAGCAATAAGGCTGAATAATTAGTTATGCACTACTGACTTGCTAATTAACAAATCAATACCTGTAATATTAATGATTAAGTTACAGATAAATATTGGCATACGTTCATAACTGGGAGGACTTCTCATTTCCTCTTCCCTCCCTCTGTCCCTCTCTCATTTCCTTTCAAGCATACATCTCAGCTAAATACCAACCATTCACACAAACATTGTGCGTAGGATTTCTTTGTGTTTATGGAACACACGTTCATCTGTCCCTTGTCTATGTGATCCTGATAAAAAACATTGAGCATGCTTGAAATAGACTCACTGTTAGGAAGTTTCATTTTAATATGCTGAAGCTACAAATTATACAGCCAGACCAGGGGTGAAATCTACTTACCTTCCCCACCTGTTTGGAAGTTCATGCACATGTGTCACATGTGTGCGTGGACCCTCTGCGCATGTGCAAACCCTTCTGTGCATGTGCAAAGGTTAAAAAAAGGTTACTTCCTGGTTAAAATCAGGAAGTAATGACGACCGGGCAGGTGGGCGGAGCCTCGTGCTGCCGTCGTTACCGATTCTCCGTACCACCCGCCACCATCGCTACCAGTTCAGCTGAACCGATACGAACTGGTAGCATTTTACCCCTGAGCCAGACGCAATGATGGTCTTAAGCCCCCAAATATCTAGCTCTGTAGTCAAGGCACATGAAAGACAGAAAAACTGCTATGTTTAAGGCCAGCATATTTTCACTGAAGCATAAATTGGTTTATTGATCCTTGTTAGAAGAAGAAACAAGCCCCCAAAGGGAATTGTTTATGCAACTTTAAGTATGTATGTGATTAGGGCAGTGTTTCTCAACCTTAGCAACTTTACAATGTCTGGACATCAATTCCCAGAGTTCCCCAGCCTGCATATGGTCTTCCGGGTGCGCTTCAAGGTGTTGGTTACCACCTTTAAAGCGCTCCATGGCATAGGACCTAGTTATCTTCGAGACCGCCTTCTGCCACTGACGACCTCCCATCGACCCGTGCGCTCCCACAGAGAGGGCCTCCTCAGGGTGCCATCAGGCAAGCAATGCAGGCTGGTGACCCCCAGGGGGAGGGCCTTCTCTGTGGGGGCTCCCACCCTCTGGAATCAGCTGCCCCCAGAGATAAGGAGAATCCAAGACCTCCGTGCCTTCCGCCGTGCCCTTAAAACTTTCCTTTTCCAACAAGCCAGGCTGGCCTAACAAATCTTTTAAATGATTTTAAATTTGTTTGTCTTTTTAAATTTTGGGCCAAATTGAGATATTTTCTTTTAATCTGTTCTTAATGTATTTATTATGTGTTTTTATTTGGCTGTACACCGCCCTGAGTCCCTAGGGAGAAGGGTGGTATATAAATTTGAAGTAAAATAAAAAATAAATAAATATAGAATATGAAGCTTGATCCATGAGAAAAAACATATGAAGAATGATTACAGGAATTAGGTATGTCTAATCTAATGGAAAAGAAGGAGCAGAGGTTACATGAAAGCAATGCTCCAATATTTGAGGGTCTGCTACGAAGATGAGGTCAAACTATTATCCAAAACACCACAAGGCAAGACAAGAAACAATGGTTGGAAACTAACCAAGGAGATAAGCAACCTGGAACTAAGGAGAAATTTTCTCATGGTGAGAACAATCAATGTCTTCAGAAGTTGTGGGTGCTCCATCACTGGAGGCTTTCAAAAAGAGACTAGACGACCATTTGTCTGAAATGGTGTAGGTCTCCTGTTCAAGCAGAGGGTTGGACTAGAAGACCTCCAAGGTCTCTTATCTGTTATCGGCTGCAGAGGCCTTCAGGAAAGCCTTGCTGGCTTGCTGGCTGAAGAAGAAATGGGCTAGCAAGGCAGGTGTCAGGGTGTGTAAGACCTGGCTGTAACTTTCCGAAGGTAAGTAGTAGGGCAGCTCGACCCCCCACCCCCACCCTAGGTTAATTTTTACCTGTGCACCCTGGAGTGGGTGGGTGGGGGGTCTTAATTAGGGCTTATTTTGGGGGGTAGGGCTTATATTAGGTGCACATGTAAAAATCAAGCTAGGACTTACTTCTGGGGTAGGTCGTATTTTCGGGGAAACACGGTAGTTGACATCTTAAATCGAAGACTATCTGTTGCATTATTTGTGTCAGGGTCTCAAGTAAAAGGTAAGGGGAATTTGCCCATGAATTACCAAAAGAGCATTGAATCCTTTTTGTAAAATCCTTCACAGATTTTTGCACCAAGTGGAAATTTGCTGATAATGGAATTTCTTGGAAAATAACACTAATATCTACTAGGGTAGTAGATTTGGCTGGAGAAATCCAGATTATTTTCTGAATTTAGGCAGTCCAGAACAGGTAGACCTAGTTAACAACAACAAAAAAGCCTGGATAACTCTGCAGACTAAAAGCACTGTAATTTAACACCAGCTGTCTGCAATTAAAGTAAGTTTGAATCTCCCCAGGCTCAAGGTTGACTCAGCCTTCCATCCTTTCTAAGGTAGGTAAATTGAGGACGCAGTTTGTGGGGGCAATAAGCTGACTTTGTATAAAATATACAAAAGTATGAAGGCTATTGCTTAACACACTGTAAGTCGCCCTGAGTCTCCGGAGAAGGGCGGCATATAAATCAAATTTTAAAAAATAAATAAATAATAATAATAATAAAAAAAAAAAACCCATAAAGTAATGTCACCTGTAGCCTTTACAAAATGTTCCTTGGCTTCCTTGCTTTCTTAGCATTGTTGCCTTTCCACCCACTGGAAGAATACCTTGCAACTGTGTTGTGAACCGGCTCAAGCAACTTCAGCCAAATGCTCAGTGTGATTTCTCACTTAGATTTAGACATGCTGGTTATGAGCAGTCTTCCTTGAATCTCAAATATATTGCATTACACACACACACACACACACACACACACACACAAAGCTAACCATACCTTTACTCGGGTTCGAACTTGGGCTGCCTGCACATTAGGCAGTTGTATTAACATCTGAGCCACAAGTTCTCCTCCCTTTATCATCTTGAGCCAGGGGAGAGATTAAATGTTTTTCTGTCGAAGCACCTGGGCTACCCCAATATGGGAGGGAGCATCCTGCTTCCCTTTCGCCTTTCAGCTCCAATCCAGGAGCCCTCAAGCAGTCACATTCATGAGAGCTAAATAGCTCTTTATCAGCAAATATAAATTTGGTATAAAAAATGGTTTGTCGTGATTGTGACAGCCCCTCAAATACTGGAACACTGCTAGCATGTCACCTCTAGTCCTTCTTTTCATTAGACTAAGAGTTGAATTCAATTCATGAGGTTCATGTTTATTTCCTTTGAGAATCAATAATAGAAAACACACACACACACACACACACACACACACACACACACAATATTGCTCCTGGATGTGAGGCAGTGGTGAAATGCTACCGGTTCACACCGGTTCAGGGGAACCGGTAGTGATAAAAGCTACTGGTTCAAGTGAACTGGTAGTAAAAAAAAGCTACTTGTTTGTCCGAACTGGTATTTCCAACTATCAGTTGTGCCATGTGATTTAAATTTGCTAGAAAGCAGGAAATCCTGCTTTTTAGTGAACCTAAATCACACGGCACAGCTGTTCCCCCCCTCGTTGTTCTACTTACTTTCCCAAGCCTCCTTTTTCCATGTGAAGCATGTGTTTGGTGCTGTTGAGGTCCGCCCACAGCCTGCAGAGCTGGCAGTGGAGTTGGACAGCGATGAGGCTGAGGAAGAACATGGGCCAGTCCTGGAGGCTGGGGAAGGCCCGGATGAGGGCTCTGCGTCAGAGGCAGAGATGGGGCCAGGGCCATCGGGGAGTGATGTGCAGACTCCAGAGCCTCTAGAGGTGGACAGCAGAGAGGCAGAGGAACAGGAGGAGCCTGTTCCTAGTGCACGTATGAGAAGAGCTGCCAGAAGTCAGGAACAGCTAAAGCAAAAAGGATGACTTGGGAGTAGGGCCAAGAGATGATTGGCCCCTCCCATAAGGCTAAAAAGACCAGCAACGGCTCTTGCACTTTTTGTCGGAAAACAACATTGAGAGAATTGCTTCTTGTTTCACTGTACTCATTTCTTGTCGGCATCTTCTGCTTCTGAATGTTTGTTAAGAAAAGCCTTTGGCAGTTTGCCTAATTATCCCAAGGTCGGAGATAAACTGTGGAATGGTGTTTTGAAGAATTTGCTTTAATTTAGTTTGGACTACGCTGAGAATGAGTTAATTCTCAGCTGTTCTAATAAAGTCTGTTTGTTTTCGAACTGTTTGCATTTAATACTAACTACTTGGGCCTGGGTCACAACAGGTGCATACTGCGCATTCATACACATGCAGCATGTGCATGTGCACACGCCACGCATGCGCAGGCAGCAAACCGGTGGCAAACCGGGGAGGATTTCACCACTGCTGTGAGGACAACACAATGAGTTCCTTTGCTTCCATAGATGTCCACATACCCCTGTATAAAAGAATCCAGTCTTAGTCTGAACCACATTTAATAATCAAGAGCCTTGATAGTACAGTGGTCTACGCACCCTGTTATTAACACAGCTGCCTGCAATTTCTGCTGGTTCGAATCTCTCCAAGGCTCAAGGTTGACTCAGCCTTCCATCCTTTCTAAGGTAGGTGAAATGAGGACCCAGTTTGTGGGGGCAATAAGCTGACTTTGTATAAAATATACAAAAGAATGAAGGCTATTGCTTAACGCATTGTAAGCCGCCCTGAGTCTCTGGAGAAGGGCGGCATATAAATCAAATTAAAAAAAATAAAATAAAAAATAAAAGTTTTATTTTCCAGTGGCATAGTTATGGAAGATCTCCAACTCCAGAGGGGGTAACTCATCAGACATTACGTAAAGCTAATTAACTGTCTGTTTCAAAATAAGACTGGTGTTTCACATTTTGACGAAATAAGTAGTCGAATATTTCAAGTTTTCTTTGCTAGCTGCAAAGCAGCTGTTAACAAGCATAATCCTCAACGCGCTTTTGACAACTAGGCCTGTTCCTTAACAAAGATATTCCTGGCAGAAACCGTAAAGTAGTTTGAAGTTCAAATAAAATAAAACAAAGGGGAAATCTGCAGGAAAAAAAAAAGCACAGCATTTGAAATGTTCATTACAGTTTTCATCCAAATTAAAAGGTGGGGAAGAGTTGATTTTTTTGGGGGGGGAGGGGTCAAATGGGGGGAGGGGAATGCTGGAAGAGAAGTTGTTTTTGAAAGCTTCCGAAAGAGCCTACCGGTGAAGAGTGTAGCAAATTGTTGTGACATTCCATCTTAATCAACTGAATTGTTATTAGCGGGAAAAGGAAGCATCAATTCCCAGAGGGTGTCAGCAGGCTCCCCTTTTCAGGGAGGATAAAAGGAAAAGAAAATAATACAATTAATTTGCAAGCCATTTAGGGAAAGGCAACTGGCAATTCTGATTCATGCCCTGGAAACGGGTGATTTTTGTGAATGAGGGGGAAAAAGGGTTTACACCACGCTAGAAGCTAAAAGCCTCTGATCTGCTCTCAAACCTCAAAATAAAGATACAAAGACATCTCTATCCACATTTGACATTTAGGCTACACTCCAATTCCACAGTGAACTCACAGTTAGGGAGGGATCTACATATCAAATCCACACCTTTTGTATTGTTATTTGACTCTTCCAATAAATCTTTCTTTCTTTCTTTCTTTCTTTCTTTCTTTCTTTCTTTCTTTCTTTCTTTCTTTCTTCTTCTTCTTCTTCTTCTTCTTCTTCTTCTTCTTCTTCTTCTTCTTCTTCTTCTTCTTCTTCTTCTTCTTCCTCCTCCTCCTCCTCCTCCTCCTCCTCCTCCTCCTCCTCCTCCTCTCCTCCTCCTCCTCCTCCTCCTTCTCCTTGCAATTGTTCCACATCTAACACTGAAATGACCCAGCTCAGAATTGGACCAAAAATTCTTCTAACAACCAAAAGTCCTGGATATGTCTCCCAATTATCCTCTTCTATATTCTGACACCATTAAAAAAAATATGGACAAGAAGCAATGGATGGAAACTAATCAAGAAGAGAAGCAACCTAGAACTAAGGAGAAATTTCCTAATGGAACAATGAATCAGTGGAACGATTTTCCTCCAGAAGTTGTGGTTACTTCTTCCTTACTTATGGATTCAGTGCCTTGTTCCTGACTTTGTGGACTCATTGTTTGTTCCTTTGTTTTGCTAGACTCATTTCCCTGTTCCTTGTTTTGCTGGACTGGGCGAAGCCAGAGGCTGCCGTGTGTGTGTGTGTGTGTGTGTGTGTGTGTGTGTGTGTGTGTGTGTGTGTCTGTCTGTCTGTCTGTCTGTCTGTCTGTCTGTCTGTCTGTCTGTCTCTGTGTGTGTGGGCTTTGCCAAGAACGTGGGACAGTTTGAGAGCAAATTTGGAGCATTAAAGGGGAGTTTTAACTTTCAGGTCGCTGTGTGACCTTCGTGCTTTGTCCCAAATGGTCACTAAACAAACTGTTGAAGAGTGGTGCAGTGGCCTAGAGGTGGAGCTCTCGCCTCACAATCAGGAGACTTTGAGTTCGATCTTAGGTAGAGGCAGATATTTCTCTCTCTGGGCACAATGAGAATATATCTGCCGAACAAAACTCCGCATTGGTGACAGGGAGGGCATCTGGCCATTAAAACATTCTGCTAGCTCCATTCAGTTGCTCAGACTCCACCCCACAAGGGGTTATGGCGTCCTTGAAAGACGCTGATGACCAAACCAACTCTTGTAACTTGAGGACTGCCTGCACTGGATTACACATTGTTTTACCCAGCAGGACTAATTCTCTGCTCCTTTTCAAAGTTTGCACCATACGTTACATCATAAATTAGGGAATTGTTAAATTCAGACAACCCGCTTAAAAAAAGAAAACCAGAATGAAAACTACCTGAACTTAAAAATTAAATGAAGCAGAAAAGGCAGGCAGCTGCTGAGTCCTTCACTGACCTTTTTAATCACAACTTTGCAAAGCAGAGCTAAAATAAATGGCAGCCACAATAGAGAAGGTTTGCCTTCCTAGATGACAGTGAACAGCAGCATTTGTGAATGTGGGTATGCCCCATGCCTGACCTAGCAGTGGCCACTGTCACAGAGATGGCACTTAGTAAAACAGGCCATCTCTCTGTCCACCTCAAGCAATTTTAAGACATTCTTCTCACCTTGGCTACAGAAGCTGATGGAATTGGCAGAAATTGGCTATTTTGATGTGGGGGGGGGAGAATATAAGTACTTGTGTTGCCACGCGGAGACCACTTCTGCACTTTGTGCTTGAGGTGGAAAATAAATTGAAACTTTGATTTTGGGTTTTACGAAATAGGTTGATTTGTTTTTATAGGAATGTCTAGTCTATAGGTAAAGGTAAAGGTACATATGTGCTAGTCGTTCCCGACTCTAGGGGGCGGTGCTCATCTCCGTTTCAAAGCCGAAGAGCCAGCGCTGTCCGAAGACGTCTCCGTGGTCATATGGTCGGCATGACTAAACACCAAAGGTGTACGGAATGCTGTTACCTTCCCACCAAAGGTGGTCCCTATTTTTTCTACTTGCATTTTTTACCTGCTTTCGAACTGCTAGGTTGGCAGAAGCTGGGACAAGTAACGGGAGCTCACCCCGTTACGCGGCACTAGGGATTCGAACCGCTGAACTGCTGACCTTTTGATCGACAAGTTCAGCGGCTTAGCCACTGAGCCACCGTGTCGCTTTTATTTTTCAGTTTATATTATTACAGAATAGTAAAAAGATGTGGTTTGATGTTAATGCTTTATTTTACTGCAACAGAGGAAGTCAGTTCCCCTGTTCCCCTCCCTTCTGTTTTCCTTCCCCCTCCCCGTCTTCCTATTTTGCTTTTCTATTTTGTATTTTATTCTATAAGCTAATAAAATGTTTAAAACATGGAGGGGGGAGAAGATATTCTTCTCACTTAAAGAGAAAGCGCCACACTTGACTAAAACCTCCTGCCAATTCTCTGTTCATTTGCACACACTTATTTAATTTAATTAATTAATTCAATTTATATGCCGCCCCTCTCCGAAGACTCAGGTACATACACCATCATTAAACTGTGATTGCACACACTGCTATTTGAGAAAAAGAGCAAGAAAAATCTGACAAGAGCACTGAAGAGTTTTAGGGGACTGGAGGTTAAACCAGTGATGAAATCCAATTTTTTTTTACTACCGGTTCTGTGGGCGTGGCTTGGTGGACATGGTGTGGCTTGGTGGGCGTGGCTTGGTGGGCATGGCAGGGGAAGGATACTGCCAAATCCCCATTCCCTCCCCACTCCAGGGAAAGGATATTGCAAAATCTCCATTCCCACCCCACTCTGGGGCTAACCAGAGGTGGTATTTGCCGGTTCTCTGAACTACTCAAAATTTCCGCTACTGGTTCTCCAGAACCTGTCAGAACCTGCTGGATTTCACCCCTGGGTTAAACCATCCATAAATGGTTGCAGATGCCAAATTTGCCTAGTCTAAAGAAGAGTGTCAGAATATTCATGAACTGGAATAGGGCTTAGTAACAGTGACAGAGTTGGAAGGGACCTTGGAGGTCATCTAGTCCAACCCCCTGCTCACACAGGAAACCTATACTAGGGACTCGAACAGCCGACCTTTCTGATTGACAAGCTCAGTGTCTTAGCCACCTAGGGAGCCACCCTAACAAGGTCAGCTGATGCATAGACATAGCAACTAAGTCAGCCAATGGGAACTGATTGGTGACTAAAACAGTTTTGGAGCCTGGGCGTGGCTTAGCTCTGTGCTCAGCTCTGAAACTGAAACTAGTCTGCTCTGCTGAATTGAAACTGAAACTGTTCTCTCCTCTGCCTGTGTTTGCCTGTACTCTCTACCATGTTAGAAGAATCAGCCATTGGTATTGTACATTTATTTTCAGGTGTTCTATTATATATAAAGAGAAATTAATGAATCCTGCTGAATCAGTTACCCGTGTGTGCTTTCTGGATTTGACTTCTGCTGCAAACTCTGACAAGAAGAACTAAGGGAGACATGATAGCAGTCTTCCAGTTTTGAGGTGGCTCAGTGGCTAAGACGCTGAGCTTGTCGATGGAAAGGTCGGCAGTTCAGCTGTTCGAATCCCTCGTGCCGCATAATGGGGTGAGCTCCCGTTACTTGTCCCAGCTTCTGCCAACCTAGCAGTTTGAAAGCACGTAAAAAATGCAAGTAGAAAAAATAGGGACCACCTTTGCTGGGAAGGTAACAGCGTTCCGTGCGCCTTTGGTGTTTAGTCATGCTGACCATATAACCACGGAGACGTCTTCGGACAGCGCTGGCTCTTCGGCTTTGAAATGGAGATGAGCACCGCCCCCTAGAGTCGGGAACGACTAGCACATATGTGCGAGGGGAACCTTTACCTTTTACACAAAGAAGACGGGCTTCTGTAAAGCACCTGAGGAGAGGACAAGAAGTAACGGATGGAAGATTATTAAAGAGAGATCCAAGCTATAATTAGGGAGAAATGTCCTATTAGAGAGAACAATTAATCAGTGGAACTGCTTGCCTCAAGAAATCATGGATGCTCTAACACTGGACGTTTTAAGAAGAGATTGGACAGCGATTTCTCCAGAATGGAATCCAGCCTTCTGCATAAGAAGGAGGTTGGATTAAAAGATCTCTACGCTCCCATCCAACTCTTTTGTTATTGTACTATTCTGTTAATATTATCTTGCTTCCAGGATTTCCTTTTTAACTATGTTTCCTCCCCCAAATAATTATTTTTCTTTTTATTTATTTATTTAATGTTTAAAACGCAAAGAAAAGTCGTAACAGGGAATTAAAGGAAGGAAAAAAAAGAAGGGAAAAGAAAATGTGAGGTACAAGGGGGAAAAAAAGGGGGGGGGGAAGGCAATGACTTCCGAGTCTTTTTAGCATAGTACAAGATAGAACTTTTCTATCCAGCTTCAACTTTTTTGCTTTTACACATTAGTTATATAACTAGCCATTCCTATAACGACAACTCTATCTAATTGACAAAACCAAAGTCAGAGTTTAATTTTATTTTTCATCACAAGCACAAAATCCAGAAGTGATATCCAAATGAAAAACAAACTTAAATTATATTCTCTTCTTTGAATGAAATGATCACTTTTAATATTAATCAGATTAATATTAATCTGTTATTAATATTAATCAGATCCCACCCAGCAAAGTTTTTCATTTAGCTCAGAGATTTCAACATCTAGCTGGCAATGTTAAAAACTAACGAATTAAGGCAACTTTTTATATATATAAATATTTTTATTATTCATTTTTCTTTATAATACATCACATTTCCAGTTTTGCAACGACAATGTATTGTCTGTATCCAGTTCTTTCTAAGTATACATACCATGTTTCCCCGAAAATAAGACCCTCTCTTATATTTTTTGAACCCTGAAATAAGCGCTTGGCCTTATTGCCATGTGCTCAAAAGCCCAATTGGGCTTATTATCAGGGCAAGTCTTATTTGGGGGGAAACAGGATAGTATTATACCCCTGTTTATAACCGGTATTCTCTTAATCATACTTTATATTCTCTTTTAAACATATAATGTTGTACATCATAGTTATAACCATTATTTTCATAATTGTACCATAACATTCTATATATTTATCTCTCTCTTTTCCCCTCTCTACTTTCCTCTCCTCCATTTTCTTCTCTTCTTCTCCTCTCTCCTTTCTTCTCTCCTCTTCTCCACTTCCCACTCCTTCCCTCTCTCCTACTCCTCTCCTACCATCCATTTCCCTCTCTCCTTTCCCCTCTCTCCTTCCCTCTTTTTCCGTCTCCTTCCTTCTCCTCTTCCCTCGATTAACTTGGATTAAGATTGTCTCAATGTTCAACTTGTTGTGATCAAGGAACCAATATTTACTTTCTAAAACTGTAATAACATTCTTCAATAACGTTCTATAAGCACCTCTATAACTGTCTGGTTTGGTTCTCCAACCCAACAAGACAGATACAGACTTCAGAGGATAATTAGAACTGCAGGAAAAAAAATTGCTACCAACCTGCCTTCCATTGAGGACCTGTATACTACATGAGTCAAAAAGAGGGCTGTGAAAATATCTATATACCAGTGGTGGGTTTCAAATTTTTTTACTACCAGTTCTGTAGGCATGGCTTGGTGGGCGTGGCTTGGTGGGCATGGCAGGGTAAGATTATTGCAAAATCCCCATTTCCTCCCGATCAGCTGGGACTTGGGAGGCAGAGAATAGACAGGGGCAGGGCCAGTCAGAATTTTTATTACCGTGTCTCCGAACTACTAAAAATTTCTGCTACCGGTTCTCCAGAACTGGTCAGAATCTGCTGAAACCCACCTCTGCTACAGGCCCCTCACATCCTGGACATAAACTGTTTCAACTCCTACGCTCAAAATGACACTATAGAGCACTGCACACCAGAACAAGTAGACACAAGAACAGTTTTTTTTCCCAAACGCCATATCTCTGCTAAACAAATAATTCCCTCAACACTGTCAAACTAATTACTAAGTCTGCACTACTATTAATCTTCTCATTGTTCCCATCACCCATCTCCTTCCACTTATGACTGTATGATTGTAACCTTGTTGCTTGTATCCTTATGATTTCTATTGACTGTTTCCTAATATGATTTGATTGCTTATTTGTACCCTATGACTATCATTAAGTGTTGTACCTTATGATTCTTGGTGAACGTATCTTTTCTTTTATGTACACCGAGGGCATATGCACCAAGACAAATTCCTTGTGTGTCTAATCACACTTGGCCAATAAAAACTTTATTCTATCTATTCTATTCTATTCAAAAACAATAGGTAATAAATCTCTCCATTATGTTCATGGGATATGACAGCAACTTTTTGTAGAAGCACTACTGAACTCAGTAATGTTTTTTTTTTAATCCCAGAAGTCAGAAAACAATTGAGCTTTGTCCAGACAAAATGCAATTTGGAGCTTTTAACCCCATATGTCCCCCCCCAAAAAAAATCTGGTAACAAATGCTATGACTGGCATAAGCGATGGACAATATTTCTGGGACTCAGTGGCTCACTTGGCTTCTGAACAATGGATTTGGAAAGCAAACTGAAAAGGACAAAGAAGCAGAGAATGAATTCTAACATCAAAGCTTAATCAGATTCAATTCAAATTGAAATCAGATTTAAAGACACTGAATCCAGTCAATAATAGCCTGATGTATTTAAGAATGCAAATGCTCCTTGCACATCAATAAAACATTGTTTTGTTTATTTTTTTCTAGGGGGGAGAAATGGATTGTTCAGAGACCTGCTTTGAAGGAAAACTCTGAAAATATAGAAATAGCCCAAAAAGCCACAAGCCAGCCAGCACAATTCTGTTTGTTTGTTTGTTTTTACCTTGCTTCCAAATCCAGAGCTTAGTGGAGGCAAATGGAGCTTTTTATGACATTAAACACAAACTAAACTTTTAGAATAGTGGCAAATGGTTGAGAATTAGTTGCTGTAATACAACTTGACTCTTTTATTCTCTACATCTTTGGTAGCAATAGCAATAGCACTTTGATTTATATACCACTTCACAGAGCTTTACAGCACTCTCTAAGTGGTTTACAGAGTCATCATATTGCTCCCAACAATCTGGGTTCTCATTTTACCAGCCTCGGAAGGATGGAAGGCTGAGTCAACCTTGAGTCTGGTGAGACTCGAACTGCTGGTAGTCGGCAGAATTAGCCTGCAGTACTGCATTTTAACCACTGCTCTTATCAAAGAACTTCTTAAGGGAACTCCGTTTGAAGAAGGCATTGACCTCTCTGTTGCTGAAGTCGTATTTTCTGCAATCGAGTTTGGAGCGGTTTACCTTAAGTTTGTATCTGTTGTGTGCTTGTGTGTTGCTGTGGTTGAAGTTGAAGTAGTCATTGACAGGTAGGACATTATAGCAGATAATTTTATGTGCTACGTTTAGGTCAGATCGAAGGTGATGTAGTTCTAAGTTGTCTAAACCCAAAATTTCAAGCCTGGTGGCATAAATGGTCAATGCCTGGAATGCACTACCTGACTCTGTAGTTTCTTCCCCAAACTCCCCAAACTTTAACCTAACTGTCTACTGTTGACCTCACCCCATTCCTAAGAGGTCTGTAAGGGGCGTGCATAAGTGCACCAGCATGCCTACCGTCCCTGTCCTAATATTCCTTTTTACTCTTACTCTTTTCATGTATTCAAATTATGTTTGTACTTTTACCTGTTATCTTATATATGCTTGACAAAAGAAAGAAAGAAAGAAAGAAAGAAAGAAAGAAAGAAAGAAAGAAAGAAAGAAAGAAAGAAAGAAAGAAAGAAAGAAAGAAAGAAAGAAAAAAAAGGTATTCTGTTGTAAGTAGAGCAGTAGAGGACTCTTCTCGTGAAATATCTCTGGACAGGCTCAATTATATTAATGTCCAATATGCAGTGTGGGTTCCAGACAGATGAGCTGTATTCGAGAATTGGTCTAGCAAATGTTTTGTATGCTCTGGTTAGCAGTATAGTATTACCGGAGAAGAAGCTATGCAGGATTAGGATAATAACTCTTAATGCCTTTTTGGCAATGTTGTTACAGTGGGCTCTGGTTCAACCAGGAATCCAGAAATGTTCTAATTTTGACTCTTAATTCTTTGGGGGAACATTTTCCCATTTGGACAAACATGTAAGATTCGCTTACATTTCTAGATGGACTTTGCTGATCTCATTACAAATGGATTTGGAAGCAAAAATTGAATAAATTGAGGGCAGTAAATAAGACATTGTACAAAATTTGATTTAACAGATTTGCTAATCCCAGTTAGGAAGCCCCTGAGAATGTAAAAATTGCCTGTCCCTGGCTTAGACATGATTTCCATTGCTTTTAACTTCCAGTCAGTGATAAGTATGGAGCTTTGACATAAATCTTTCAATAGACTAACGGTTTGAAAACGGAATTCCTGAGATTACACTCTATAGAGCGGTGGTAATAACAGGAGAAATTTAATTTTGTGAGGGGCGGGGAGGCATCCCTGGCACAGGGGATTACATCCCCTTCAACTTTGCATATTAAAGATGCAAGTAAAATTTGATGAGCGGGAAGAAAAAAAAGAGAGAGAGAGAGAGAGGAGAGAGAAAGTAAGAGAGATTTTTTATTGCCAGAGCCGATCAGCAGGTCCTCATCATTAATTTTTGATGTGCTTTCTGTTAGGAGAGGAATTAATGAATTTACTTTGACGTGAAACTCGCTGTGCCTCTTAGTCCTTCCAAAGCTCAAAGCTATTATGTGTAAATTTTACAGCAACTATGATAGCCTTTAGAGAAGAACCGCCAGGAAAAATAGACATTTCATCAAGAATAAAAAGCACTGACTGCTTGCAAAAGCCACGGATCTGGCGTGGTGGTGGGCAAGACCAAAAATAGAAAGCTAAGAAAGAGATAGAAATATCGGCAGGAGGTGGAAAAAAGAAAAGGAAGGCTTCTTTTAGAAATGGTTTCTCTCGTGCTTCAGCTCTGTGTAACTTCATTGAGAGCAAATGTGTCTTACCGATCATAGACTTTTTCTTTCTCTACATTGACATACCAGCTGTTTTCAAAAAGAGCCCGGTTTTATTGACGACTCAAAAGCCTCTAGAATTTTTCAAGGAAGCAGAAAAGAAGAAAAGGACCAACTCAACTACGAGTGAAGGTTCCTTAGATTTAAACAGTGCAGTTGAATCAATGTCGAGGCAGGATACTTGAAAAGGGACGAAGATGCAGGGGAAAAGGCATCAGACATTCGCGTGACATATTTAGAGGGATGAAGAAGGAGACATTCAAGTCTTGGAAAATCCCTGTAAGAAAAATGTTTGCATCACTGCAGGCCAGACAGCTGCCCTGTAGGCCCTACTGTAGATACATATAGTGAGTTTGCACATTTACACCTGCGATGTGCACAACACGGGAAAAAAAGAGCCTGTAGTACAGTGGACTAAAGCACACTGTTATTAACATCTGCTGCTTGCAATTACTGCAAGTTCAAATCTCACCAGGCTCAAGGTTGACTCAGCCTTCCATCCTTTCAAAGGTAGGTGAAATGAGGACCCAGATTGTGGGGGCAATAAGATGACTTTGTATAAACATACACAAAAGTATGAAGGCTATTGCTTAACACATTGTAAGCCGCCCTGAGTCTTCGGAGAAGGGCGGCATATAAATTAAAGCAAAAAAAGAAGAAGAAGAAGAAGGAGAAGGAGAAGGAGAAGGAGAAGGAGAAGGAGAAGGAGAAGAAGAAGAAGAAGAAGAAGAAGAAGAAGAAGAAGAAGAAGAAGAAGAAGAAGAAGAAGAAGAAGAAGAAGAAGAAGAAGAAGAAGAAGAAGAAGAAGAAGAAGAAGAAGAAGAAGAAGAAGAAGAAGAAGATGGCAGAGGATGAGATGTTTAGATAGTGCCGTTGACACAGCAGACATAGTTTGGGCCAACTCCAGAAGACAGTGGAGGACAAGGGTGTGGGAGGGTATGGCATGCTGTGGTCCATGGAATGAGGAGAGTAAGAATAACAGACTAACAGAGTTGGAGGTCTCCTAACCCAACCCCTTGCTCAAGCATATACCATATTCGATAAATGGTTGTCCAGTCCCTTCTTAAAACCCTTCTGAAGGCAAGTTGTTCCACTGGTTGATTGTTCATACTGTCAGGAAGTTTCTCCTGTTCTGTCCCCATACCACGCGCACACCCCCACAGACGGCCCGGAGTTAATAAGCCACACGACAAAACTCTTTGATGATAAAGCTGGCAGCAACCCAGTGGCTAGCTGCCAATTCAGACTTTACTCACACAAAACAAAGATTAGACTGCAAGCATTCCGATAAAACAGGCAGAGTGTCAACAATACAAGGATTAGTCCAAATGCAGTCCGATAAAGCAGGCAAAGTCCAGTAACGCAGAGATCATGGAGTATTTCCAGTTTTTGCTCATCACAAACTGAACCGGCCACCACACCCACATTTATACCCTGTGGGGTGTGGTCCAGTGACTCAGCTAATCTCTGGCACGCCTTCCCCTCTGCTGTGCATGCTTCTCCCTGTGCCTCTGTCGAGGGTCCAGCCAGCACTTATCTTCCTCGTCGCTGTCCACCTGTGGCTACGGGGACGTGCTTGGCTCTGAGCCTATCGTTTGGCCTTCGGTGTCCTCCGAAGGCATTGCCAGAGAGGAGGGTCCTGGAGAGGGAGGCCTTGCCAACTCCTCCCCCTCACTCTCAGAGTCTGCATCTGTCGATAGCCCAGGCTCAGGCAACAGAGCCACAACATCTCCTTAGTTCTAGGTTGGTCAGGCATGACTTCCACCTGTACAGTGTGGATTCCAGGCAGACAAGCTGTATTCGAGGATTGGTCTGGCAAAGGTTTTGTATGCCCTAGTTAGCAGTACAGTGTTATCAGAGGTGAAGCTTCGCAAAATTAGGTTAACAAGTCGTAATGCCTTTTTGGCATTATTTTAACTACATTTTATTTAATTTAAATTCATTTTAGCTAAACACCAAAGAGCCTTTATTTAATATACTGTATAAAACAGCAACCAACACATGATGACATCGCTTTCTTTCTTTTTCTTTTTTTGTCCAGTTGCTAATACAATTTGGGATAAATTATTTCATCATTGTGAGCCTGCATGCATGCAAGTAGCTCAAGCTATTTTCTTCTTCTTCTTTTTCTTTCCCCCTAACGATTCAGAAGCAATTCAAATGCTTTCGGTGCCTAATTTGTCCTTGCTGAAAAATTATTTCATTTAGCAGAATATCATGTACCTCAAACATCTATTTACAATAGTGTGTTGGAAAATAAAAAGTAAGATTTAGAAAAGCAAGAAAGAGCTCAGAGTTTGTTTCTTTGGTTTCTGAGTTCCCAAAATAGACCATTGAATCTATGAATTTGCAGACGATGGTTCTCCCCACAGAAACACCCATCTTCATTATTTATTGTGCATTATCTGGCCCCATGGAAGTGCTCTTGATCAAAATCAGAATGAGTTATGAGGTTACTAAGCCACCTTAGAACTTTCTGTTTGTTTAGATCTTTTGTCTTTGGATGTTCCCAAATAAGAAAGTTGAAAATGAGGTGTAGGAAGAAATATCCTTCTGGGTTCAGCTCCAAGTGGGGAAAAAGACACTGGAAACATGGAGACTGCTTGGAAAGATGGTTTAATGGTGGACAGGATCACATGGCTTGAGTTCCTGAACAGAAAAAAAAGCAAGATACAGCGAGTCCCCAGGTTTTATGCCCTCTCTGGCTTTGAACTTCCTGGGGCCCAGAAAGAGTATCGTGATTGGTTGTCAGACTCCCAGGGGGTGGGGGTCTTAGCTAGCCTTGCTGGCTGATGTAATCTTCCCAGGTGCCATGTGGTGAGTTTCTGTTGTTAGATGGGTCCTATTGTGTTGCAGATGATGGTCCATTGACAAAGATTGAGTTTCTGCCTCTGGCCCATTGACAAAGGGTGGGGGCAGGAAGATGGGAGCTGCTTTGTCTTTAAAACATGCTTCTCCATTTCTCATCCAGGGAAACATAATATTCTGCCTTTTTAATATTTCCTAAAATATTTCATTCTTCTAGGAAAGGGGTGGGTGCTAACTTCCTACAGAGGCAACGGTTGTTCCTGTCATTTGTTTAAGCATGCATAGACATCCCCATGTTGATCCTATAACACTATAAAAAGATGTTGAGATTCTAGAAAGAGTGCAGAAAAGAGCAACCAAGATGATTAAGGGACTAAAATGTGAAAGAACGGGTACAGGAACTGGGCATGTCTAGTCTAGTGAAGAGAAGGACCAGGGGAGACATGATAGCAGTGTTCCAATATTTGAGGGGCTGCCACAGAGAGGAAGGGGTCAAGTTATTTTCCTAGGCACCCAAAGGCCAGTCAAGGAGTAATGGATGGAAACTGATCAAGGAGAGATTCAACCTAGAAATGAGGAGGAACTTTCTGACAGTGAGAACAATCAACCCATGGAACAGAAGTTGCCTTCAGAAGTTATGGGTGCTTCATCACTGGAGGCTTTCAAGAAGAGATTGGACTGCCATCTGTCAGAAATGGTGTAGAGTCTCCTGCTTGGACAGGGGGTTGGACTAGATGACCTACAAGCTTCCTTCCAACTCTGTTAGTCTGTAATCCAGAACTTAATTGCATAAGAACCTACATATATTAACCCAGGATAAGAAAGAGAAACAGAGGGGACAGAGCAAAACTTCCCAAACATCAGTCAAGGTGATTTTTTTTTTAAAGGCTAAGTTAAGCAGAAACAATTGTGCCATTTCTGCCTTAAGAAGCAACGACTGCAACGAAGGTGTTGAAAGATCATTTTGGGAATTTTTTTTTCCCTTCACACTTTCCTGTGCTTTTTATCTATTCTGAAAGCTAGCTGGATGCTTACACAAGCTGCAATTTAAGAAGAACCCAAAAGGAATTTATAAGGAAAACTTCCTGGTGTAAAATCTGAACGACTATATTAAGACAATAGACTAACTATATTCAGTCTACCTAGGGGCCAGGGTGGATCCTACATGTTAAATGTTAAATTTAATTGACAACTTTGTCCTTTTTTTATATACTATTCCCCCCTCCCTTTTTTCGTTGTTGTTAGGGCTGTTTTGTTTCATTTTGTTTGTTTGTTTTATTGTTTTGTATTTTATTTATTTATTTTTATGTATTTATTTATTTTCTATGATAAAACAATCATCTCCTTTTTATGACCCCCATAATTTAATTTAATTTAATTTAATTTAATTATTTAATTTAATTTAATAATTTAATTTAATTTAATTTAATTTAATTTAATTTAATTTAATTTAATTTAATTTAATTTAATTTAATTTAATTTAATTTAATTTAATTTAATTTAATTTAATTTAATTTAATTTAATTTAATTTAATTTAATTTAATTTAATTTAATTTAATTTAATTTAATTTAATTTAATTTAATTTAATTTAATTTAATTTAATTTAATTTAATTTAATTTAATTTAATTTAATTTAATTTAATTTAATATCGCATTTCTATGCCGCCCAACTCCCAAGGGACTCTGGGCGGCTTACAGCAAAAATAATGAGAACAATGAACATAGAAAAATTATTTAAAAACATTATAAAAACATTTTTAAAACATTAAAAGCCCATGCACACCATTCATGGCCGGATCTCACAAGTTTGCAACAGCGAGATCAACGACCCCAGGCCTGCCGGAAAAGCCAGGTCTTCACCGCTTTCCAGAAGGCCAATAGGGTGGGGGTGGTCCAGATCTCAGGAGGTAACTGGTTCCAGAGAGCTGGGGCAGCCACAGAGAAGGCCCTCCCCAATGGGCCCGCCAGCCAGCATTGTTTAGCTGACGGGACCCAGAGGAGACCAACTCTGTGGGATCTTACCGGTCTCTGGGAGCTATGCGGTAGAAGGTGGTCTCGAAGATAGCCTGGCCCTGAGCCATGTAGGGCTTTAAAGGTAATAACCAACACCTTGAATTGTGCCTGGAGACCAATAGGGAGC
The DNA here is from genome assembly GCA_037215915.1 of Pantherophis vulpinus. Taxonomy (NCBI): domain Eukaryota; kingdom Metazoa; phylum Chordata; class Lepidosauria; order Squamata; family Colubridae; genus Pantherophis; species Pantherophis vulpinus. Next base: position 78,128,830 of record JAXLNS010000008.1, read on the forward strand.
CAGAATTGGAGCTCGCGGAGAATTGGTGTAATGTGGGTGTATCTAGGTGCACCCACAACAGCTCACGCAGCTGCATTCTGGACCAACTGTAATCTCCGAACACTCTTCAAGGGTAGCCTCATGTAGAGCGTGTTGCAATAGTCTAACCGTGAGGTGACAAGGGCATGAGTGACTGTGAGGAGAGCCTCCTGATCCAAGTAGGGTCACAATTAGTGCACCAGGCAAACCTGTGCAAAGATCCCCCTAGCTACAGCTGCCAGATGTTGCTCTAATCTTAGCTGTGAGTCTAGGAGGACACCCAAATTGCGAGCCCATTCTGAGGGGGACAATCCCCCCCCCCAGAATCAATCCCTTGCAGGGTGGAGTCTGGGCAACTGAATGGAGCAGAATGTTAACTGGCCAGATGCCCTTCCTGTCACCAATGAGGAATTTTATCCAGCAGATAAAGTCTCATTGTGCCCAGAGAAAAATATCTGCCTCTACAGATATATTTTGCCTCTAAAACAATACATTTTAAAAACAATATGTTGACTAGCACCAAAACCCATGACATATTCTATTGACCCTGTTTTCCCAGCTGATATGGAGCCATTTATAGACATTCTCTAGGCATGGTTATGCCTAGTCAATTATCAATCCATAAAATAGATTATTATCTAGTCTCATTAATTGGAATAAATGAGAGATCTGGTGTTTCGTTTTGAAGACCCATCAAATGGCCATCATTCAAAAGACAGTCAAATAAGATGATGCGTAACCACTCGGTAAAAGAACATTTATTAACATTGAAAAATAACAACATGGAATGTTGCAGCTCAAAAATTAAGAGCTTATTTAAATAATCCATCAGCCTCGTTCTCATTCATTTGGATGTGTTTTGATATTATTTTGAACTAATAAAATGTTCCGAAAATCGGATTAACGTTATTTCTTCAGTATTTATTCTTGTTGCATCTGCCCAGAAAAAAAAAAAAAGAAATCTATAATACAAATGATTCATCTAATGGATGGAAAGGTCTAATTCCAACATCACGGTGCTAGCTTTCACTGAAATGCAATTTACAAAAAAAAAAAAACCTAACAAAAAACAACCAACCTCTGATTTTTATTTAATTGACTAAATGTATTCAGGCCTTTGATAAGGGTGGATTCTTAATCACCCTTTCAGACCCAGAAAGGAGTATTCATAGGACAAAGTCAAAAAAAAGAAGAAGAAGAAGTCAAGATGATGAGCACAATGCTACAATCAAAGTTTAATTAATTAAACATTAAAAAGTGGAGTTTCACTCACACCATCATCACCATCGTGACTTTTTTTTGACCTTGTCCTATGGATACAACCACAAACTTTTACTGAGTTGTTCCAAATCCCTCTCTCCCTTTCTTTCTTTCTCCCTCTCTCCCTTTTTCTCTCTTTCTTCTCTCTATCTCTCTCCTCTCTCTCTCCCCCCTTTCTCTCTCTCCCTCTTTCTCTCTCTTTCTCTTCTCCCTCTCTCTCCTCTCTCTCTCCCCCTCTCTCTCCTCTCTTGCTCTCCCCTCTCCCCTCTCTTCTCTCTCTCTCTTCTTTCTTTCTCCCTCCTTGCTCCTCTCTCCCCTCTCTCCCCTCTCTGTCTCCTCTCTCCTCTCTTCCTCCCCTCTCTCCTCTTCCTCTCTCTCCTCTCTCCCACCTCTCTCCTCTTCCTCTCTCTCCTCTCTCCCACCTCTCCCCCTTTCTCTCTCTCTCTCTTCCCTTTCTCTTTCTCCCCCTTTCTCTCTCTCCCCCCTTTCTCACTCTCCCCCTTTCTCTCTCTTTCTCCTCTCCCTCTCTCTCACCTCTCTATTTCTCCCCCTCTCTCTCCTCTCTTTCTCTCCCCCTCTCTCCTCTCTCTCTCCTCTTTCTTACTCCCTCCTCGCTCCTCTCCCCTCTCTCTCCCCTCTCTCCTCTCTCCTCTCTCTCTCTCCTCTCTCCCTCCCTCTCTCCTTTCTCTCTCTTCTCTCCCACCTCTCTCCTCTCTTCCTCCCCTATCTCCTCTTCCTCTCTCTCATCTCTCCCACATCTCCTCCTTTCTCTCTCTCTCCCTTTCTCTCTTTCTCCTCTCCCTCTCTCCCCTCCCCCTCTCTCTTTCTCATTTTGCTGCATAATCTCACTCCTTTACATGCCAGCAAATTTACATAGCTTATTTTTGTAATGTCTGTGAAAAATATTTACAAGGAATGAGAAATAATATGATTATTGGTGTGAGTATTTTTGGGCAAGAACTTGTACATCATGTTCCTAATGCAGTACATGTAAACTGTGCCAGATGATCATCTCTGTAGTTCTTACAGACCTGGCTTATTTCAAAACTGATTTTGAATAGGTTGATTAATTTTATTTCTAAAAAAAAAAAAAAATGCCTTAGATAATCAGGGCGTTGTTTCAAGTGTATGATTTGGTTATGTTCATTATTTTTTTTCTTCTTGTCTTATTATGAAGCCTATAATGTCAAGCACTGGGGAAATCAGAAGATCCAGGCAGTTCACATGGATATAAAGATATATTGCAAGATTAATCTCTGTACAAGAATCTGTATTATTAACAGCCAAGCAAATTGGTGGTAGATAAGAGCCAATCAGATGTGGTGGCTTAGTGGGTAAGACGCTGAGCTTGTCGATCGAAAGGTGAGCAGTTCAGCAGTTCGAATCCCTAGTGCCATGTAATGGGGTGAGCTCCTGTTATTTGTCCCAGCTTCTGCCAACCTAGCAGTTCGAAAGCACGTAAAAAATGCAAGTAGAAAAATAGGGACCACCTTTGGTGGGAAGGTAACAGCGTTCCGTGCGCCTTTGGTGTTTAGTCATGCTGGCCCCATGACCACGGAGACGTCTTCGGACAGCGCTGGCTCTTCGGCTTTGAAATGGAGATGAGCACCGCCCCCTAGAGTCAGGAACGACTAGCACATATGTGCAAGGGGAACCTTTACCTTTACCTTTAAGAGCCAATGGAATTCAAGGTGGGCTTGACTTAAATCTCTTGTGGGCATGAAGGGACTTGAGACTGGTAATGTGTTTGACCCTTCCCTCAGGTTCAGCTTGGTCACTACCTAAATTTATTAATTTTCCAGGTAAGAATTTATCCTTAACCGTGGCTACATTCCATGCCTTACTACTAGTTCTACAAACACAGAAGGTGGCATTGCCTTTACATTAACACACAGCTTCCTCACTTTGTTGCGTGCATGTGACCAAGGTAGTCTTTTCTGAAATTCAAGGGGTTGCACAGGCACCAAAAAGAATAGCATCCTTCTGATTTAAGGATGGCTCAGTGGTTAGAATGCAAGCTAATTCTGCTGACTGCTGGAAGTTTGATCCTGACTGGTTCAAGGTTGACTCCAGTTTCCATCCTTCTCAGGTGAGTAAAATGAGGATCCAGATTGTTGGGGGCAATAGGCTGACTCTGTAAACCGCTTAGAGAGGGCTGCAAAGCTCTGTGAAGTGGTCTATAAATCTAAGTGCTGTTGCTATCTGGTGCTTTAACTTATAAAATCTGCAAAACATTTTAAAATGAATAAATATCTTCTCTGCCCGCTGAGAACCGAGTGAGTATTCGTGTAACTTTAAGATTATCATCATTCCACTATAGAATATTCCATCAGTTGATTTGAATCCTTAATAAACTTGGGAAGAAGTGAATATTAATTGATGATCTGATACTTTATACATCCTCAATGATTTAATTGTTTACGGAAGCTTGCAGATAAAAGAAGAATGAAACATTACTCAGGCAGATGTTTGGATATATTGAAACATATCAAGGCCAATACACTTAACTCTGAGGGGAAATATTTATTCAACTGTGCCATATTTTATTACAATTTCTACAGCTGTGGTTTTTGAACTGTGTTGTACCGAAGACTATCATTATTTTCGTGCCCATCAGTTTTGTGTTAACGGCTTCTCTCTGCAATGTTGCCACTAAGGAAAATATGCTATTTTTCCCATAAAAACACATGCTGTCATCATTCTTTGAAAAGAAAATTATTGTTGCAAATATTTGCCGCCAGTCTATTTTGCATTGGAGTTAAAATAAAATATACATAGATCTGCAAAAAAATAAATAAATAAATAAAAACATCCAGTAAAGCTGACACGCAAACAGCAAACAGCTTTTGCTTCTGAAAACTTCCTTCGATATAAATATGACTGATTTTTTTTTTTTTAAAGAAAATGATAACAGACTGATGTATTTAATGCTTAGGTGATAACTAAAATCATTTTGCTTCAATAAACATATTTTTATCAATAAATGAAGAAGTTTATAATCTACCCTGTTTTTGAATGCTACCTCTATAACATATTTAAGATTCCTGAGGTGAATCTTTTTCATATATTTTTTTTCTGCTTAAAGTGAATCAAAACTAAGGATGTTGCTGAGACAGACTCTTAAACCAGAAAGCTGCCGATAATCGTGTGGGGGAAGTTGTGCTTTTTAAAATGCTTTCTTATTTTGTGGTGGTTTCCTGAAAGTGACAGAGCAATGGAGAAAGCTCACAGTCTATATTGCCTTCAACTCAGCATTGGAGTAGAAAATTAGCATAGCTCTAACCATTGATACTGAAACTATACTAATTAGGATAGATTCCTGAATAAGACTGGAATCCATGAAAAGGATATGGAAGTTTGAAGCTTGAAGCCTCACATCCAGCTGGTTCCAACATTGGAAAATTTCCCCTCTGGTTTGGCAGTTGATGGAGGTCATCAACTTTGCACCATATGGATAGTCCACTAAGATTACCTCAGTTTAAATGAAGCCTAGAGGCATTCAGCTCAGTTTATATTAATCCAGTCTAAAGTTGATATGTGCCCTAGCATATAAAACTGCTCAGGCTCCATTTTCAGCCTCAATGGCCTCCTGCAGCCCTCTGGAAGGGAAAATGGAGCCCGGGTGGGCCATGCACAGCCTCCCCGAGGTCCGTTTTTGCTGGCAGAGAGCTGCAGGAGGCTGTCGCAGCCAAAAACAGAGCCTTGATGAGTGATGTTGAGCTGGCCAAGCCCACTCTGGCCATGCCCCTGGCCACACACACACACACACACACACACACACACACACTGCCCCGAGGTCAAAAACAACCTTGATGTGGCTCTCAATTAAATTGAGTTTGACACCCCTGTTCGATAATGTTTCCAATGTTTACAGTAGTGGCCAAAATTGTGGAAACCTTTTGGGAAAAATGTATTTTTGAGGTTTGATGTTTTTTGAGTTTCAAGATAATCATATTCCGCTTCTGGAATGGCCTGGGAATAGCCTAGACCTTAACCCAATTGAAAATCTATGGAGCCGACTAAAGAAACTTGTTAGTCAGAAGCGATCCAGCAATAAAACCCAGTTAATAGAAGCCATCATTCAATCTTGGTTTCACATTATAACAGCTGCAGAACTAAAAAACATGGTTCACTCCATGGGAAGACGTTGTAAGGCTGTAATTCATGCTAAAGGTTACCCAACTGAGTATTAACTAACATGGTGATAATTTTGGTATATCTTGTTTTTTCTACCGGTTTCACTTTTCTTCTTTATACTGTAACTGCTATTCTAATAGCAAATCCTTCATAAAAGTTATTGCATTACATTCTTGATTAAATGATCTTTCCATTGATATATAATTTTATGGTACTACTCCAAAAAAAGTGGTGTTATTAGCTAGTTTTAGAAAATACACTTTTCCCAAAAGGTTTCCACAATTCTGGCCACTACTGTAGTTTATGAAGACATAATCTGTGTTCTCTCTGCTCTTGTTCTCTCTTACATGCACAACTTACGGTGATATTGTTTTGCTTAGGAAAGAGAAGATGAGTCTTTTTCAAGTAATGTTCAATAAAAACACACAACTGACTGTTTTATATTTAAACAACTATATTTTGCAGTTCTTCGGTGTTTTCAGTCCCTTCCTCTTGAGTCCATGCCTTTATGGTTTTATTTTTCCATCTTTGTCCTGTCTGATGTTTTGCTCCATTGTGCTGTATTCTTTATGCCATCAACACAATGCAGTGTAACAAAAGGATTCCTCCATGGAGCTTCTTTTTCCTTGGCTAGCTACACACGAAACAGAGCAAAGGTTTCATGCAGACAACAACGAGAAACACCTCTGCAGTTCTTCTCACATCACCTTACCAAAGTTGAACTACTTCTGAGACTGTTTTCCTCCATCCCCAATAATAAAATAATTTGTCGTTGATCATGAAAAAAAATATATTTGGTGTTTTAGGATCATGTAGATTCAGAAAGATTGTTGTGACCCTGACTCCTGAGCCTGTCCTAACAGTGGAAGAGGACTCAGAAGGTGATGGGGAGGAACTGATAAGGCCTCCCTCTCCAGGACCCTCCTCTCTGGCAATGCCTCAGGTTCCATCTGAAGGCCAAGAGGAACAGCTTGAGATATGCCAGGAGGAAAGCATATCGGAACAACATATAGGGAGCGAGGATGATGAATCCTGGCTTGATCCCAGGCAGTGTCGGAGGGAGAAGAGCACGCAGCAACTAAAGAGGCGTTGGAGGGCCAGAGATTGAGCTGAGTCACTGAGCCGTACCCCACAAGGAATAAAAGTGGGTCTGATTGCTCTTCAGGCTTTGTGATGGTCCAAGTTAAAAACCTGAGAGTCACATCGCATTACCTGAAATCTGGCTTGTGCATATTTGGATTGGATCTTGGCTAACTCTTGCTTTGTGGATTACTTTTTGCTACTGAACCGGACTGAGGATAAATTCTCTCTTGCTTACTGTGAGTGAAAACTGACTTGGCAGGCATTTCACAGTTTACTGCCAAAACTGTTATCTGCAAGGGTTTCTAGTCTGATTGCTTAATAAAATCTTGGCAGGCGTGCCTGGTTGTGTGTTTGCCTGTGTGGGGAAGGGGGACAGAATAAAGATGCTATGTCTATTATTGTCCATACCGTATTGAATCATTTGGAACAACAGGGAACATACTGTATGTAAGGCTGTTATTTGTGGATTATAGCTCTGCCTTCAACACCATTCTACCCAACAGGTTGTTTCTTAAAATGTCCAATTTGGGTATAAATCAGAGGATTTGTTGTGGATAAAGGATTTTCTGACAGTCAGTAAGGATGGGATTTCATCATTCCTCTACTCTGATACTAAGCACAGGAGCCCCCCAGGATTGTGTGCTAAGCCCTTTCCTTTATTCCTTGTATAAACATGACTGCACCCCATTGTATAACACCAACACAATTATTAAATTTGCGGATGACACAACAGTGGTGGGGTTCATTAATAAGAACAATGAGTCTACTTACAGGAAGGAAGTACAAGGGCTGACATTGTGGTGTAAAGAAAATAACCTTACACTTAACACCAAAAAAACTAAATAACTTATAATTGACTTCAGGAGGAAGAGAGATGTACACTTACCATTGTACATAAATGGCAAGGAGGTGGAAAGGGTTGATAGTTTTAAATTTCTGGGCATTTATATCTCGGAGAACCTCTTATGGACTATGAATGTTAACATGCTTGCAAAGAAGGCACAGAAGAGGCTGTACTTCCTGAGAATGCTCAGGAAGATAAATCTATCTCAGCATCTACTTCTGTCCTACTATCGCAGCACCATTGAGAGTGTCCTGACATACGGCATTCTTGCATGGTATGGGAGCAGCTCTGTAGCGGACAAAAATGCTCTACAGAAAATCATTAAAATGGCCCAGAATATCATCGGATTCCAGCTACCAGCCCTGGATGACATCTTCGAATCTTGCTGTTTGAGGAAGTTTAACAACATTCTCAGAGACTCTTCCCATCCTGGTTACAATATTTTTGGACTGTTGCCTTCTGGCAGAAGATACAGTACAATTAAAACTCGGACCAAACATTTTCTGAATAGTTTTTATCCCAGAGCTATAATTGCACTCAACAATGAACTAAAGGGCTACCATCGGTGAGCTGTTGGACAGCATTACTTGGTCTGTTGTGTGGATGTTTGGGTGGTTCAGGGTCGGGGAATTTGTGGTGTGTGTGTGTGTATTTGGGGATTGTTATGTGTGTTGGGCCTGGTCTTTGTTATGTGAATTTTGTTGTATGGGTATACTGTGTATATACGTACAGTGTCAATAAAGTTATACTTAAAGCACTGTTAGGACTGCTTTCTAGATGTTTGAGTTTCAATACTCATCTTTGTTAGCAGGGAGGAAGTGGAGGAGTTACAGATTCAAACAACTAGAGAGGTTGTCTACTCTGAACAATTAGACTAACTACAAGATACGTCACACCGAAGGAGGAAGAATAGAGAAAAATTACAACTCACTTAATCAAGGAGCTCTTTCTGTTCAAATACGATGGTAAGATGCTGTAGCACTCAATCAACACACTTTCAAGAAGAGTGTTTTTAAAGGGGGAGGGGGAGGGAGAAAGAAAAAGAAGAAAAAACACTCAATGGTCCAATTTGTTTCAGATTGCAACGTCTTCATAAGGACAGAACACATGTTAATTTCTAAGTTGAAATAACACAATTGTGATAATGATGGACGAATCCAGTGTAATCTGTTCCTACTGTTTGATGAGTGGAGCTTTCCAATCACTAGGGATGGTAACTTTGATAGATGGTGAGTGGCAAACACAAAAGCCTGAAGATTCAGTCCATGCTTGAGAAATGACACCTACAGACTGAAAAGATAAATGTACTTTGAAGGACCCTGCAGACTTATTGATTTCTTGGGCATCTAAACCCTACCCAACTACCGTGTTTCTCCGAAAATAAGACCCTATCTTATATTTTTTTAAACCCTGAAATAAGCGCTTGGCCTTATTTTCAGGGAGGTCTTATTGTGGAGAAAGATGGGGCTCCTCTTGATGTCCTACCTGATTTCCAGCTCTGCGTTTAAATATTTTTGGGGAGGGCTTATTTTTGGGGGATGTCTTATTTTCGGGAAAACAGGGTAGTACTACAGGTAGTCCTTGGCTTACAACATGTTCTGCCCCAGCTACGGATCCCAAAGAACACAGCACACATAAAGTTTGTACAAAACTTAATTTACTAAAATAACTCAGTCTTTTTCAAAACAAAGGCTGTTAATAAATTTTCTTAACAGCCTACAAGAAACCAAAGATGAAGTAATCACAATCTTACTAAGGTTGGCAGAAATCCCAGAAGCAATTTGCAGAGAATCCAGATGCGAAGTAGAGTGAACTAAAGTTGTTCCCTACAAATTGCTTCAGTCAGTGTTCCTCCTTAAATAGGCTAAGGGAGTGGCAAATTAGCCCCATTCCTTACTCTCGAGGAGACCTCCTCCTGAGGAGCCACTTCTCTCTTTTGGCAGCTCTGCGCACCCGTGCATCGAGAAGAGGCTCCTCCTCTTCTTCCTCTTCACTTAAAGGAGCTTCTAGAGGTTCTGAAGGCCCTGGCTGAATCCCTGCCTCTGGCACCACATCTTCTCCAGCCTCCTCATTGTCTCATTCAAGCGCCAGCCTCACAGGCTGCTGGCGCAGCACCACACCAGCCTCCTCGCTGTCAGAATCAACTACAATCCGCACAGGCCACTGACGGGCCACAACAGATTGGACTTATTATCAGCGGATGTCTTATTTTGGGGGAAACAGGGTAGTACTACAGGTAGTCCTTGGCTTACAACAGTTCATTTAGTGACCATTCAAAGTTACAATGGCATTGGAAAAAACATGACTTAGGACCAGTTTTCACACTTATGGCCATTGTAGCATCTGCATGTTCCTGTGATCAAAATTCAGACACTTGCCAATTGACTCATATTTATGACAGCTGCAGTGTCCTGGGGTCAGGTAATTTACCTTCACCCTTTTGCAACCTTTGCGTCAAAGTCAAGGGAGAAGCCCAATTCACTTAACAACCGGGTTACTAATTTATCAACTGCAGTGATTCCCTTAACAATCACGGCAAGAAAAGTCATAACATTGGGGCACATTAACAAATGCTTAACAAGGGCTTCATTTAACAGCAGAAATTGTGGGTCGTAAATCAAGGACCACCTGTAAATTTAAAAAAAACAACAACAACAACAGCACCCTAGTGTCTATAAGGTTCTCTACACAATGGAAGAAAACTGCATATATTTGTTGAGTGTATTTGCCGAGATCAACAAAAGGCACCCAAACGTCTGATTCAGCCATCTATCAGGCCGTAAGAAGTTTCTAACTTTTAATCCATCAAAATAATTGCTGCAACAGGAGATAAACGATGAGAACAAACTCGGGAGGCTTTGGGGCCTATCCTAATCAATGCTTCAGACTACAGATAGTGGTCAAGCAAATAATCTATGATGATACAGCCTTTTGAAATAGATGCAATGTCTGGATGTAGCCCAAATCAATTTATATCTCTTTGGATAATCCACTCGGACTTGTCCTGATTTTGAATTGTGAATCAGGAAAACTGGGGCTCTATTTTCTCGTGATTTAGTACCGGGGAGCATAAATGCCTAATAATGCCCAAGACCATTACCCCCAAAAAACCAGAATTGCCCTTTATTTAGACAAAAATCTACAAAATAATAATAATAAAGGGTTAGAAAAGGCAATCAATAGGTAATCCTTTGGCTTTGAAAAAGACAAACTATTGTGCATTTCATCTGTGGAAATGGAAGTGACTCTGTAGTCCCAGTTCTGGGGCACTAGAAATCCATTGTTGTAGTAACTGTGGATTTTATTCTGTGATGTGGTTCCCAACGGTCTATGAGTTTTAGGTGGTTCCCTACCTTTGAAGCCAGGAGAGCAGTGGTGAGTTGCCCCTGGTTTGGACCGGTTTGCAAGAACTAGTAGTAAAACCGACGGGATGTCGTCATTGGTGAACTGCGCATGCAGATCCCGTTGCAAACTGGTAGTAAAGGTAAGTAGAACCCACCTCTACAGGGGAGGCTTCACAGTACAGGGCTTGCCAGAAGGTTTTGTCAGTGGCCACAGCTTTTAGTTGCCTTGGCTAGATACAGTGGTGGGATTCAGCCGGTTCGGGCCGGTTCAGGCGAACTGGTTGTTAAATTGCTGGCTGGCCTCTCCCCTCCCTGACCCTTCCAGGAGTCCCCAAGCACTCTGTTTTGGCTCCCAGGTAAGTGCAGGGAGGCCTACTAGGCTCAAAATGGGGTATAGGGGTATGTGCCCCCCTCTGTGGCCCCTTTTTGCTCCCAGGAGGCTGCAGGGAGGCCTACTAGGCCCAAAATGGGGCATGGAGGGTGTCACCCCCCCACAGCCTGCTTTTGCTCCCAGGGCAAGCCGAGTGCTGCCTGTCACACACTTTGGCCACGCCCACCATGGCCATTAGGGCAGAGAACCGGCTGTTAAATTATTTGACTCCCACCATGGCTAGATATCATGATGACATTGAGTTTCCTTCACAGGGAATGGTGTGGTGGCCTAGAGGTGAAGCTCTCGCCTCACAATCAGGAGGCTGTGAGTTTGATCCTAGATAGAGGCTGATATTTCTTTCTCTGGGCACACTGAGAATATACCTGCTGAACAAAACTCCGCATTGGCGACAGGAAGGGCATATGGCCACTAAAACACTTTGCTAGCTCCATTCAGTTGCTCAGACTCCACCCCGCAAGGGATTATGGGGTCGTTAAAAGAAGATGATGATTGGGTTTCCTTCACAGCATCTTCACAGCATTTTCATGGATGATCTTGAGATCTCTTTCCCAGTGTCCACTACACCATGGAGCAACTTGCAAAGCATACGATGGTCATCCAGTCCGATAACATGTCCCACTACTTCATATGGGCTCTTATAATGCTGGTGGACTGCATATGATTGAAGATTTCAAGGTTGACTCAGCCTTCCATCCTTTCAAAGGTAGGTGAAATGAGGACCCAGATTGTGGGGGCAATAAGATGACTTTGTATTATTATTATTTATTTATTCAATTTATATCCTGCCCTTCTCCAAGTGGACTCGGGGCGGTGCACAGCCAGAACTAAAACACATACCAATACAAAATTGTATACCAATACAAAATACAAAAAAGAATTATATGACTTTGGCCCAAAATTTAAAACATGCAAACTAAAATCCATTAACAATTTAAAAAGCTAAAAAAGCTTAAAAAGGGGGGGGGGGTCACGCCAGCCCTGCTTGATGGAAAAGAAAAGTTTTTAGGGCACGGCGAAAGACCCGGAGATCCGATATCCTTCGTATCTCCGGGGGCAAATCGTTCCAGAGGGCAGGAGCTGCCACAGAGACGGCCCTCCCCCTGGGGGTCGCCAGCTGACATTGCCTGGCTGACGGCACCCTGAGGAGTCCCTCTCTGTGGGAGCGTACTGGTCGGTCGGAGGCTATCGGTGGCAGAAGTATATTTTTGTATAAATATACAAAAGTATGAAGGCTATTGCTTAACGCATTGTAAACCGCCCTGAGTCTCCGGAGAAGGGCGGCATATAAATTAAAGCAAAAAAAAAAATAAAAATCGTGGCCACACGATCTTCTCAATAAATGCCAAGGATGGCTTGAAGGGTACACATGTGAAATTTCTCAAGATTTTGTTTGATGTCAATACAGAGTCCAGGACGCCTATCCAAATTGGAGAAAGATAACTACAGCTCAGTAGACTTTCAGCTTTGTGGTGATACATGGGTTATGTTAGTGCTTGGCTAGCCTTGCTGATCTTGCAGTCAGCAGGATCAGATTTCTTTGTCCAAAGACCAATCACTCACCATGGCAATTCTGAAGTATTTGAAATTGTTTACATTTGTCAGCAAAGCGATTTTTAGATTTATGTGCTTGATGTTTGGCACAGGCTGGTAAAGTACTTCCATCTTGTTCAGCTAACAGTCAACCTGAAGAGCTTTCTCGAGACAAAGAAGACAAAGTAAAGAGACTTGTTCTGCTTGATGAACAAGTCTCCTAGACTTAGGTAAAGTAAAGGTAAAGGTTCCTCTTGCACATGTGTGCTAGTCGTTCCCGACTCTAGAGGGCGGTGCTCATCTCCGTTTCAAAGCCGAAGAGCCAGCGCTGTCCAAAGATGTCTCCGTGGTCATGTGGCTGACATGACTCAATGCCAAAGGTGCACGGAACGCTGTTACCTTCCCACCAAAGGTGGTCCCTATTTTTCTACTTGCATTTTTTATGTGTTTTCGAACTGCTAGGTTGGCAGAAGCTGGGACAAGAAATGGGAGCTGACCCCATTATGTGGCACTAGGGATTCGAACCGCTGATCTTTCGATCAACAAACTCAGCGTCTTAGCCCCTGAGCCACCAAGTCCCTCTCCTAGACTTACCTCATGGCAAATATTGTGACATATATTCCACTCTGGCCAAAAGCCATACTACACCTCTGGGAGGTTCCTTGTTGAGACAGCAACAAGTCTGTTCAGGAGAATGTAGGAAAAGATCTTGTTTGCAATGGGCAAGCAGTGGAAGGCACCCCTAATTTTCAACAATCTGATTTTCTTCCCTTTTTTTTATAGACAGCCACAAGGAGGGGTTCATGGGTGTCATCAGCCATCTTCTCCATGAACCAAATGCTTTCCAAGAAAGCATTTGGGTGTAGCGTTTGGTAGATCTCAGCAGGAATGCATTCTTGTCTCGTAGCTTTGTCTGAATTCATCTGAAAAATTGCTTTCTTGAACTCATTGGTCTAAGAATCCATGGCAACTGAGGAATCTGGCGTAAGACCTCATGATCAACCGTGGAAGACTTAGTGAGCAAGTTGGAAATGTGTTCAGTTCAGAGGTTTTCCAGTTCTTCTTGATCTTTCATCAGGCTCAGTCCATCAGATCATAGCAAGAAGGATTGTCCTCATTTGAAAGGATCATAAATTTACTTTATGGCACGGAAATACTCCATGGATTTTTTAACTTTAATTTACTCTTTACTGCTTTTACTTTGTCTTTTACTCTTTTACTTTGTCAAGAGAAAACCCCACAAAAAATCCATTAAGCTATTAGGCAAAGATAGGGCATATAACTACAAAAAATGTGTACAGGACATTTTGAATTATGTTCCTGTAAAATGTAGTCTCCGTGAGCTAGACAAAACCTTATGGGTTTCGCTAGAATGGGTGTCAGCAACCTGCAGCTCTGGAGCCGCATGTGGCTCTTTGGGCCCTCTGCTGTGGCTCTCTGTCGGGTGATCCCACCACTAGCTGGCATCACCCTCCCCTCCCAGTCACTCCTTGCCTGACCTGAGAAGGTAAGGGCAATGGCGGGGGATGGGGAAGTGGCCAGAGCAGAGACAGAGAGATACAGAGAGAGGGGGAAGGAGGGAGGGAGGGAGGGAGGGAGAAGAGAGAGATGTCAAAAGGGTTTTGTGGTTCCCAGTGTTTTTTAACAACTGGTTCTCTGCCTTGATGACCGGATGGATAGGCGTGGCTAGGGGGGGTCATGTGACTGGTGGAAGTGAGTGACATCGAGTTGGCCACGCCCACCCAGGTTTTGTGGCTCCCGGTGTTTTCTTTTCTGTGGCAAATGGGTCCAAATGTCTCTTTGAGTGTTTAAGGTTGCAGACCCCTGCCCAAGAGAATGGAATGAAAATTTCAGAAAATTTCAGAAGGAACAAATGGTGTCACTGAGGACGTGAGGACATTCAGTCTAGAAATTTAATCAGAAAACCGTTTGAAGAAACCTCCAAACTGAAACAACAACAGCTCTGAAGGAGCTTCTTGGATGAGAAGTGAAACATCTTCAAGGAAAAACAAAGACAATCCGGCTGACTTTTGAGAAAGCACCTTTGGGACAACTTTCTGAATCGAAATAGAAAATCCGACTCAAATGGTCTTGATTTAAGGATTCAGTGAAGCAAACAGCTTCTTTGGCTTCTTGAATCAGTTCAAATCTTGGATCAGTTTTTTTTTTCTCCTCATGCTGAACAGTCCTGCTTTTATTCTCATAAGTGGTGATTTTTTTTTTTCCTTGATTCTCTCAAATATTAAATTCCACAACACTCCCCATAGGCCTTTTCAAATTGCAAATTCTTTTGACTCTAGGAATTTCTTCTGTTTGGGCATTTCCATAGTATAGCCAAAACAGGCAGGGCAAGTTACTGTATGAATTCAAATTCAAATCAATTCAAATCTTGAATTGAACAAAGAATGTTCTTTCTGCACCAACTCAGGAAGCTCAAACTGCCCAAGGAGCTGCTGATCCAGTTCTACGGAGGAATTATTGAGTCTGTCATCTGCACCTCCATAACTGTCTGGTTTGGTTCTGCAACCCAACAAGACAGACACAGACTTCAGAGGATAATTAGAACTGCAGAAAAAACAATGGCTACCAACCTGCCTTCCGTTGAGGACCTGTATATTGTCCTCAATGGAATTGGACAAGTCAAAAAGAGGGCTGTATATTGGATGAGTCAAAAAGAGGGCTGTGAAAATATTTACAGACCCCTTGCATCCTGGACATAAATTGTTTCAACTTCTACTCTCAAAACGACGCTATAGAGCACTGCACACCAGAACAACTAGACACAAGAACAGTTTTTTCCCCAAATGCCATCACTCTGCTAAACAACTAATTCCCTCAACACTGTCAAACTATTTACTAAATCTGCACTACTATTAATCTTCTCATCATTCCTTATCCCCCATCTCCTCCCACTTATGACTGTATGGCTGTAACTTTGATTGTATCTTTACTATTTATATTGACTGTTTCCTAATATGATTTGATTGCTTATTTGTACCCTATGACTATCATTAAGTGTTGTAGTTTATGACTCTTGATGAACGTATCTTTTCTTTTATGCACACTGAGAGCATATGCACTGAAGACAAATTTCTTCTGTCTCCAATCACACTTGGCCAATAAAAAAATTCTATTCTATTCTATTCTATTCTATTCTATTCTATTCTATTCTATTCTATTCTATTCTATTCTATTCTATTCTATTCTATTCTATTCTACTCTACTCTACTCTACTCTACTCTACTCTACTCTACTCTACTCTACTCTACTCTACTCTACTCTACTCTATTCTATTCTATTCTATTCTATTCTATTCTATTCTATTCTATTCCTATCATTAAGTGTTGTACCTTATGATTCTTGATGAACATATATTTTCTTTTCTTCTAGGCCCACTGGAAGCCAGGAAACAGGCTGTTTCGAGCCTCTGGAGGGCCTCCGAGGGTGGGGGTGGGGTGGGGAATGCTGTTTTCATCCTCCCCAGGCCCCTAGAAAGGCTCTGGAGCCTGGGGAAGGTGGTCTTCTGGTTCCACCAGAAGTTGGGAAATGGGCTGTTTCCACCCTCCAGAGGGCCTCCACATGACGGGGAAGGCCGTTTTCGCCCTCCTCAGGCTCCAAGAAAGCCTCTAGAGCCTGGGGAAGGCGAAAAATGGGCCTACTGGGCCCACCGTGACATTGCTTGCCAAAAGTGGGAGGGAGCACGGGGGGAGAGCGCATGCTTGCATGGGGGATGAGGGGCATTGACTGATGGGTGTGGGCACACGTGCATGCAACTCCTCCCCTGCTTTTGGCATGCAACGGCAAAAAGTTTAGCCATCACTGGCTTAGTGCATGTAAACATGGGATACTGTAATGGAATGACATCATGTCCTTCTGTCTCTGTCAATGAACGAACTCTTTCTCTGCATGCTAAATTTCGTCAATATATGTCTCCCTGTTTGAGGGAGGTTGCAGACGGTACAGTCACAAATCCTGTGGATTGACTATATTCTGTGACTTTTGTTACGCTCTCAGTTTCTTCTCCTTTTTCCTTCTGGGTGTAAGTAGGAGCCTGACTCTCTTTTATTGATGTTCCAGTGGGTACAGCTGGGTTACTCTATTGCTCTGCCTGCCAGACATGTTCAGGAAATCACATTGTCTCTTGGTCTTATTTGAAATCTCTTTGTAGACTCAGTCAAAAGGCAATTCAGATTGATAACATGTGAAGTCAACCCAGTCAATGACCTATTGTCTCGGCAATCCACTTCTGCTCACTCCTCACTTCAGCATTTATTATTAATGCCCTGTATACAATTCCTGTACGCTGTATAAAAGCAAGGGAAGAGAAAAAAGATTGGACTTTGCCATCTAATGAAAGATGAAGCCAAGGAGAAAGAGGCAAGAGTACTGAGAAAATAAAGAGGAAGAATGGCAATCAAGGGGAGAAGACCAATATATATATATATATCATATTTTTCGGAGTATAAGATGCACCTTTTTCCCCCCTAAAAGGGGGTGAAAATTTAGGTTCGTCTTATACCCCGCCCATCCACTGGCCCCCACCCTTTGGCCTCTGCCTCGCAGCAAGCAGCAAGAAGAAATAGCTCCTTTCAGCTTCAGCACAGCCTAATTAGCACAAGTTGATTGGATCGGCCTCCCGACTCTCAGCTGTTTTGCTCTCAGCTGCGCGGGGCCTCTGCTGCTTGCTGCAAGGAGGTAAATTGCTGGAGTAGATTTTTTTTTCCCCCTTGTGCTAATCAAGCTTTGCTGAAAACGAAAATGAAAGTAAAGCAGACTGTTTGCTGCAACGAGACAAAATTGCTGGGAGGCAGAGGCAGATTTCTTTTTTTTTTTTTCCTCACCAAAAAAGGTAGGTGCGTCTTATTGTCTGATGTGTCTTAAACTCCGAAAAATACAGTACTAGCTGATAACCCGTGTTGCCCGGATATTTTTTATCCTAATTCTGTATTAGACAGGAAGAGCAACTTCACCCTGATTTCAGCGACAATTAAATTAGTGGAAAATGTTTTCCCTGTGCCCCCAGAAATGTCAAGTAAAGTGATACCACCTTGTTGTTTTGCTAGCTGATCCATGATAATTTGGTATGCTTTTTTCTGATCTTGAGTTAGAAGTGGCTTGTTGTCTGAGATATAGGCACGAAGGTGTTCGACGTTGTAGTTCTTTTTTTGTAAGAAATCTGTGTGAAGTACGTCGTGTCGGTCTTGTAGTGGTGCAGGCAGGCCGAGTTGCAGTAATGTTTTATTGATCATGGCCATACATTTGCCCTCAAGAATAATCAAAGCCTTGTTGAAAATGTCTGGACCAAATGTAATTTCTAATTTTGAATTTTCCCCCTTACCAGAGGAAGCCCCCTTGTGGAGTACTGTGAAGCCATTACCATAGCAACTCCACAGTGCTGCACAGTAGAAGCCATTTTAAGGCAGTCCAGTAGAAACCATTTTAAGGCACAACAGGCTGTATCTTAACAGAACACACACCCCGAGGGGTGTTAGGAGTGCCTTACCCCCACAGTATTTTTTTCCAGAGAGTAAGTCATTTGTGTACCAAGTTTGGTTGAAATTGCTCGATTTCTGCAGAGAATAGAATAGAATAGAATAGAATAGAATAGAATAGAATAGAATAGAATAGAATAGAATAGAATAGAATAGAATAGAATAGAATAGAATAGAACAGAATAGAATTTTTTATTGACCAAGTGTGATTGGACACACAAGGAATTTGTCTTGGTGCATATGCTCTCAGTGTACATAAAAGAAAAGATACATTCATCAAGAACCATAAGGTACAATACTTAATGATAGTCATAGGGTACAAATAAGCAAGCAGGAAACAATATAAATATAAATCGTAAGGATACAAACAACAAAATTACAGTCATGCAGTCATAAGTGGGAGGAGATGGGTGATGGGAACAATGAGAAGATTAATAGTAATGCAGACTTAGTAACTAGTTTGACAGTGTTGAGGGAATTATTTGTTTAGCAGAGTGATGGCATTCGGAGAAAAACTGACCTTGTGTCTAGTTGTTCTGGTGTGCAGTGCTCTATAACGTCATTTTGAGGGTAGAAGTTGAAACAATTTATGTCCAGGATGTGAGGGCTCTTTAGATATTTTCACAGCCCTCTTTTTGACTCATGCAGTATACAGGTCCTCAATGGAAGGCAGGTTGGTAGCCATTGTTTTTTCTGCAGTTCTAATTATCCTCTGAAGTCTGTGTCTGTCTTGTTGGGTTGCAGAGCCAAACCGGACAGTTATAGAGGTGCAGATGACAGGCTCAATAATTCCTCTGTAGAACAGAACCGAGACAGAAATTCTTACAACTGCACAGGCAGTGACAAGTGATCCCCAACTTGCAACCATTCACTGAGCGACCTTTTGAAGTTCCAACAGAACCGAAAAATGTGACTTGTGTCTGTTTTTCACGCTTACAACCATTGCAGCACCCGCATGATCACGCGATCAAAATTCAGACACTTGGAAAGCAACGCATACTTATAACTGTGGCAGCATCCCGGGGTCGTGTGTATTGCCTTTTGCGACCTTCTGACAAGCAAAGTCAACAGGGAAGCCAGATTCACTTAACGACCCTGTTACTCATTTAACAACCGTAGTGATTCATTTAAGAAAGGTGGCAAGGAAAGTCTTAAAATGGGGTAAAACTCACTTAACAACGCTCTTGCTTAGCAATGGAAATTTTGAACTCAGTTGAAGCCATAAGTCGAGGACTATCTATCTATAAATTAACCTAATTGTCCAGAATTGACCTAATGAAAGATTCAAGTTCAGCTTTCACACAAAAATCGAAGACTTTAGCTTGAAGATGCGCTGTTTAGTTGCTTACAACTGTAATTGTCCAGTAATTATATTCTCCCTTATCAAGGGAAACTCTTAAACAATTGGAGCAAACTGTGCTACATTTTGTGGGCCAATGCATTGGAAGCCATAAACGTCTCTGTTTTTCAAATCTAATAATGGCAATAGCACTTGGACTTATATACCGCTTCACAGTGCTTTACAGCCCTCTCTAAGCGGTTTACAGAGCCAGCCTATGGCCCCCAACAACCTGTGTCCTCATTTTACTGACCTCGGAAGGATGGAAGGCTGAGTCAACCTTGAGTCTGGTGAGACTCGAACTGCTGGTAGTCGGCAGAATTAGCCTGCAGTACTGCATTTTAACCACTGCTCTTATCAAAGAACTTCTTAAGGGAACTCCGTTCGAAGAGGGTCCTACTTATGAAGCCATTATGTGGAACTTCGTGGTTTGCCCTAGAGCGGGGGTCGGAGAGAGGAATATGGGGGGACGCACCCCAGCCAGTGTCTCGGGGCGGAGAAAGTCATGCATCTCCCTATATTCCTCTCTCCGCCTCCATGGCTGCTTGCTGCTCTTGCATTTAAACTTAGCGCGCTGCACAATGGGGGAGACCGTGTCCCCTCCTCCTCCTCCCGGAGCCCATTATGATGCAGAGCATTGGCTGGGGCTGCCCAGTTGGCATCTCGGGGTGGAGAAAGTTGCACGTCTCCCAACAAGGGCCGGAAAAGAGGCAAGTAGAGGAGCGCTTTGCTTCCGCTCTGAAACACGGAGAGAGTCTTCATCTGCCTCCACCATCCTTCTCTTCTCAGGGCAGGTAAGGAGTGAGGAGGAGGGGAGGGCGGGGGGTGGGGCAGCCAGCCGACAGGCAGCCATAGCAGGGGGATGAAAGATTTTCATTTATCTGGGAAAGAAAGAGAAAGAGAGATGGGGGAGAAAGATGAGAAAGAGGGAAAGGGAAAAAGATGAGAGAGAGATGAGGGAGAAAAATGAGAAAGAGGGAGAGGGAGAAAGAGAGATGGGGAGAAAGATGAAGAAGAGGGAGAGACGGAGGGAGAAAGATGAGAGAGGGAGAGGGAGAAAGAGATGAGAGAGGGAGAACCCACCTCGGAAGGATGGAAGGCTGAGTCAAGCTTGAGTCTGGTGAGATTCGAATTGACAAATTGCAGGCAGCCAGCAGTCTGCAGAAGTAGCCTGCAGTACCGCATTCTAACCACTGCGCCACATAACAACCTTGATTGTAGCCCACCCCAAATCTCCAGCGCTAATCCAGAAGGATACCATGGTCGATGGTATTGAAGGATGCTTTGGGGTCAAGTAGAGCAAGGGTGAGTAGTTGTGCACATGTTTCATTGGTGATGTGAAAAAAAAAAGATAACCTAATATGAGCAGGCATTTAATACTTAAAGCCAAATTTGACTACAGAAGTGACATACAGAACAGGCATAAAAGTATGAAGGCTATTGCTTAACGCATTGTAAACCGCCCTGAGTCTCCGGAGAAGGGCGGCATGTAAATCGAACCAATAAATAAATAAATAAATAAATAAATACAAAGACATTTCCACAAATAAAAAGAATATTACTTATTCAGAAACAGTTTTAAATAGCCTGAGCAATGATATTACTGTTCTCATGTAAAATATTTGCTGGGACTTGTTTTAACACCTACAGTAGTGGCCAAAATTGAAAAAAAACCTTTTGGGAAAAGTGTATTTTCTAAAACTAGCTAATAACACCATTTTTTTTTTTAGTAGTACCAGAGGTGGGTTCTACTTACCTTTACTACTGATTCACATCGTGCCTGTGCGCTCTTCTCCGCATGCCCAGAAGCTTCTGCACATGCTCAGATCAACTTCGATGATATCCGGGTCAGTGGGCGGAGCCTCCCACCAGTTTTACTACCAGTTCTTGCGAACCGGTCCGAACCGGGGGCAACCCACCACTGAGTAGTACCGTAAAATTATATATCAATGGAAAGATAATTTAATCAAGAATGTTATGCAGTAACTTTTATGAAGGGATTAGCTCTTAGAATAGCAGTTACAGTATAAAGAAGAAAAGTGAAATACGTAGAAAAAAACGAGATATTCAAAAATTATCCCCACGTCAGTTAATACTCAGTTGGGTAACCTTTAGCATGAATGACGGCCTTACAACGTCTTCCCATGGAGTGAACCAAGTCTTTTAGTTCTGCAGCTGTTATAATGTGAAACCAAGATTAAATGGTTGCTTCTATTAACTGGGTTTTATTGCTGGGTCACTTCTGACTAACAAGTTTCTTTCGTCAGCTCCATAGATTTTCAATGGGGTTAAGGTCTGGGCTATTCCCAGGCCATTCCAGCAGTGGAATAGGATTATCTTATCCTATTCTACTATATCCCCCCCCCCCAAAAAAAGTGGTGTTATTAGCCATTAAACCTCAAAAATACACTTTTCCCAAAAGGTTTCCACAATTTTGGCCACTGCTTTACAATAGTAATCAATTTTATAGCAAACAGTATATTTTAACATTCTGGAAGGTTTTTCTTTCTTTCCACTTTTTCTTTTTTCTTTTTTTCTTTTTTTCTTTTTTTTGAAGGATAGTTCAAAGAATACAAGTGTAGTGTCCATGTTATTTCACCCTAATGGATACACCTCTCCATCAGGGAATATTAAACTGAAAAACGGTAGGTAATAGAACAAAGAATGCTTTTAAGCCCATTTTATATCCAGGCCATTCCAGTTTACATTATTTATCTCAGAGTACAAATGATTGCTACTCAACTCTTTATGAGTACACAATGGAGAACTTAGTTAGTCAGTCCGCCTTATTATGGTCGGGGACCAAAATAGCAAAGAATTAAAATGCATTATACAACCTTTGTGTTAAAACATGAAAGTTACAAAGCCTAAATAGACAGCGAGGATTGTGAAGAAGGGCATAGCAATGTAAGGCCACTGTCACACTCCACGGTAGGTAGGTAGAACGAATTTGGCTACGTTGGCACGTGTCCTTGAATTCTGATGAAATAAAAGCTGTTGAACGGAGAATTCAGAAAGCACATGAGGGAAAAATTGAAGCAATCTGACTTTATTTAATGGGGAATGTAAGCTTATTTGTGCAATTCTACAAACAGGGGAGACAAACTATGCACAGCATGTTCCTCAAATTCTTTCCAATTTCTGTATAACTGCTCTGCTCTTGTCCTGGATATGTATGCAGGACAAAAAGAGAATGTTCTGCCCAGCTACGGACCCCAAAGAATGCAGCACACACAAAGTCCGTTCAAACCTTGGTTTACTAAATAAATCAGTCTTTTACAACAACGGCTGTTAATTAACTGCAAGAATGCAAAGAATAATAACTGAAAGCTTACTGTGGTTGGCAGAATGCTCAGAAGCAATTTGCAGGAAGATAGACAAGACAAGAGAAGACAAGACACGAAGGTATGTGAACGAAGTTGTTCCCTGCAAATTGCTTCAGTCGGCGTTCCTCCTTAAATAGGCTAAGGGAGTGGCCAATTAGCTCCAAGCCTTACTCTCGAGGAGACCTCCTCCTGAGGAGCCACTCCTGCCTTTTGGCAGCTCTGTGTGCCCGTGCATCGAGAAGAGGCTTCTCCTCTTCGTCCTCTTCACTTAAGGGAGCTTCTGGAGGTTCTGAAGGCCCTGGCTGAATCCCTGCCTCTGGCAACTTCTCCAGCCTCTTTATTGTCCGACTCGAGTGCCAGCTGCACAGGCTGCTGGCGCAGCACCACACCAACCTCCTCGCTGTCTGAATCAGCTACTAACTGCACAGGCCGCGTACGGGCCACAACAGAGAAGCAGAATGTTTCTCTCCACGCCCTCAGTCTGATCTGGCCTATTTTTTGAACGGATGCTTTTTTTGTGTGTGCCAGTATTTCCTTCCACACCATATTTGGTCCTATTCTGTTTTATTTTTGGAGTGATATCTGGCTGATAGACATAGCCCCAAGTTCCTTTACACCATTCCTTTCCAATGTTCTATTAAGTTGGTTCTAGAAAGTTGGTGATAGATAAGAGGTAATAGAATTCAAGAGGAATTCGATTTGGACTGTTTGTGGGAACATAATGACTCGAGGCTGACTGCTCTCTTGACACCACCCCCAGTCTCTACTGTTTTCTTCTCTGGCGTCTTCAAACACACCATACCACATGACTCTTCTTTACTGAAATGATGCTGAAGCTACATTAAAAGGTAAAGATAAAGTTTCCCCTTTCACATATGTGCTAATTGTTCCTGACTCTAGGGGGCAGTGCTCATCTTTGTTTCAAAGCTGAAGAGCCAGTGCTGTCTGAAGACGTCTCCGTGGTCATGTGGCCGGCATGACTAAATGCCAAAGGTACATGAAACACAATTACCTTCTCACCAAAGGTGTTCCCTATTTTTCTACTTGCATTTTTTACGTGCTTTCGAACTGCTAGGTAGGAAGCTACATTGAATTGATTCAATTCAATTCAAACCTTTATTGTCAGAGTACAATGAGATTGGCTGAGCCTCCCTTCATGCCCTACCACACCCAACACAATACAACTCACAGTGAAAGACAAAAAATAAATAAATCCCTAGCCCAGTGAATCCTACTAACAAACAAACACCCAGTCCCATTGCACCGTGACATTGCAACTTGTTGCACGTGAATCATAATATGTTGTTGTAAAGTTATTTTTTGTTCAGGAGTCTGACAGCACACAGATAAAAACTGTTCTTCAGCCTATTTGTGTGGATGTCTATGCTTCTGTATCTCCTTCCAGATGGTAGGAGGATAAAGAAGGGCTGACCAGGATGTGAGTCATCCCTGAGGATTTTCCTCACTCTTCTAAGGCAGCGAGTCCTAGTGATGTCGTCTAGTGGTATCAGGGGGCAGCCCACAATGTTTTGTGCTGTCCTCACCACCCTCTCTAATGTCTTTCTATCCACAGCTGTCAAGCCAGCATACCACACCGTAATTTATTATTATTTATTTATTATTTATTAGTTTGATTTATATGCCGCCCTTCTCCGGAGACTCAGGGCAGTTTACAATGTGTTAAGCAATACCCTTCATACTTTTGTATATACCTGCTTATAGGGCTTTCGGGCCCCTCCTAAGCAGTGTTCTTTTTTATACAAAGTCAGCTTATTGCCCCCACAAACCGGGTCCTCATTTTACCTACCTCGAAAGGATGGAAGGCTGAGTCAACCTTGAGCCTGGTGAGATTTGAACTTGCAGTAATTGCAGGCAGCTGGCAACTAAGTACTACTTTAACAGCACTTAGTCCACTGTGCCACCAAAGCTCTTATGCAATGAGTGAGGACGCTTTATATTGTGGACCGGTAAAAGGTCCACAATAGAGGTCAAAAGGTCATCAGTTGTTGTTCCATTTTTTTTTTTTTTTTTTTTTTGCAAGACCTCAAGGAAGTGGAGCCGTGGTGAAATCTAAAATTTGTTACTACCGGTTCTGTGGCTGTGGCTTGGTGGTGGTGGGTAATGTGACTGGGTAGGCGTGGCCATTTTTTTTTTAACTTTCAAAACCATTGTTTTCTACAACCTTTTCGGCGAAGAGGTTGTAAAAAAAAAATGCTTTCAAAAGGCTCTGACGATCCCAGCTGAGTTGCCTAATCGTCAGAGGCTTTTTTTTTCTTTTAAAGCCTTGGTAGTACAGTGGTCTAAAGCACCCTGTTATTAAGAACAGCTGCCTGCAATTACTGCAGGTTCGAATCTCGCCAAGGCTCAGGGTTGACTCAGCCTTCCATCCTTTCTAAGGTAGGTAAATTGAGGGCCCAGTTTGTGGGGGCAATAAGCTGACTTTGTATAAATATACAAAAGAATGAAGGCTGTTGCTTAGCGCATTGTAAGCCGCCCTGAGTCTCTGGAGAAGGGCGGCATATAAATCAAATTAAAAAATAAAAATGCCTCTTCCGATCAGGCAACTCAGCTTGGATCGTCAGAGGCATTTAAAAGAAAAAAAAGCCTCTGATGATTGCGTGGCTCAGCTGGGCATGGGGGGGGGGAGGAGGCAGGGATTTTTGCTACCGGTTCTCCGAACCACCCACCTTCATCGCTACCGGATCGGGCAATCTGATCCGAACCGGGAGCATTTCACCCCTGAAGTGGAGTCTCTGTTGAGCCTCTCTGGCCACCTGGGTTGTGTGGATTTTCCAGATGAGATCTTCGCTGAGGTAGATTTTAATCTGTCGGTGACTGGGTGCAGTTTCATCCTACATATATAGCAGTTTAACCCTGTCAGTTCTTCCTCTGTTTCACAGAAGCTATGTGGTTTAGTGTTCTTGACATAATCAACATCACAGCCCTGAGAAAATTCACTCACACTGCGAATGTTCTACCTAGTGTTGCTCATGTGATGATAAAGCACATCAGGAATTCTCTATTCTTTAATTTAGTATTATTATTTTTTCTATTAAGAAATGCACATTCATAATGTACTCCAGTTTTTACTTCTTTCTGTTGTTTAATATTATTTCTGTCTAAGGTCCAGGTTAATAATGATAATATTCATTTTTACTTTGACACGGCATTCTGGAAAAGGAGATTTGATGCAGTTAGCACATTTTTGTGCGTGTGCATGCTCAGAATTCTGTTTTTGTGTACAATGGAAATAAATTCATTTGTTAAGGGAGATAAGTAAGTGTAAGAAATCAATATATATATATATATAATGATTAAATACCTCTGCGAGTTTTGCACATCCAGAAAACATTTGCCAGCATAATTTACAGTGAATAGTTTTGCTGAGGCTCTTATCTATTTAGAATAATGTATTTTACCTCATTACAGTTTTCACTTTCTCGCAATTTATGCGTGGATTTTACCACTTTTCCTCTTGAATAGAGGAGGAGGATAATCATCCCGGCGTTATTACTGTTACATAGGTTTTAATGGTTAAACAATTGTACGTGTCCCGAGAATTCTGGTTCCCGAGCAGATTAAGCAAAACTAATTTTAAAAAGTTAACTAAACCAAATACAGAAGAAATGGCTTTCGGATTCTTCCTTGGAGAAAGATTGAAATGTCTGCCTTCGATGAAGTGCTGTTTGCTAGTTACCAAGGTAAGTTCATTTTTTTAAAAAAAGTCTGCATTGGATCTTTGGAGCTATGAATCCCAGTGGAAGGGGGGGGGTTCATAGGGACATTTTACGCATAGGGGGTGCAAAATGTGATAACCACGGAAAATACTAAATTGCCCACATTTTATGGTTCTGCTGAATAATTTTCTTGTTACCGTGATTAGGACTTTTGTTCCCCATGAAAAATTCGAAAAATCATAATTGCACACAGTAGTTGAAATGTCCTCAGAGCTAGGAAGATTTATTACCATTTCATTATCCAGGAAATAAATGACCCAACTGCTAAATAGGTGGCCACCCTGAAAAATAAGGATGTGTGTGAACTTCATAGGGACTTTTTTTGACCAGACTGTATGCAGGGAGGAATAAAGGACCAAGGCTGAATTTAGTGAGCTGGGCCCAGCTTAGTGCTTTGGAAACATATCAATTATCTTTATGGATCAGCTACTTAATTACAGTAGTGTCCAAAATTGTGGTGGAATTCAAATTTTTTTACTACCGGTTCTGTGGGCGTGGCTTGGTCGGCATGGTGTGGCTTGGTGGGCGTGGCTTGGTGGGTGTGGCAGGGGAAGGGTACTGCAAAATCTCCATTCCCACCCCACTCTAGGGGAAGGATACTACAGAATCCCCATTCCCACCCCACTCCTGGGGGAAGGACATTGCAAAATCTCCATTCCCTCCCCACTCCTGGGGGAAGGACATTGCAAAATCTCCATTCCCTCCCCACTCTGGGGCCAGCCAGAGGTGGTATTTGCGGTTCTCCAAACTACTCAAAATTTCCGCTACCGGTTCTCCAGAACCTGTCAGAACTTGCTGGATTTCACCTCTGGGTCTTATCCATAGAGGAGCCCAGGGTCAGACACAATTGAATGACTGATGATGAGGTAGGAGTCAAATCTTTTCAAATGGATCTCTAGTTGAGGATCCTGTAGAACAGGGGTGTCAAACTGGCAGCCCACAGGCCAGATGTGTCACATGCAGGCCACGCCCACCCCAGCTCCATGAAGGGGAAAAATGCCACAAAACGTCACATGATAGTAACTTGACACAGCGAATTTGACACCTGTGCTGTAGAACCTTAACTGGAGATCCATTTTCTCCACAATGTGGAGAAGAGGAGAAATTAATGTTCTATTACAGTGATGGCAAACCTATGGCCCTCTCTGTGGGCACTTGCGCCCTCACCACCTGCTCTTCTGGTTTCCAGTGTGCACATGTTCTCTGCCAGCTGGTCTTTATGCGCGCTGGAGCGACGGAAACCTGAAGATCAGGTGGCCGTCACGCGCATGCACGCTGGCCTGTTGTTCTTTGGGTTTCCGGCACTCCGGCGTGTGTCTGTTCCAGTTTAGGCACTCAGTGCCGAAAAGGTTCGCCATCACTATTTAATTATCTGGACTGAAAGGCCTGTTATCTGGAAATCTATTTTATGTTTTGCATGAATTTGGATGTTGTCCAGTTACAGGGATTCTAGTTGATATGCTACCCCAGATGTTTTGAGATGGTTTCCTCACATTCAGGAGAAATGACAAGGAACTGTTTAATAAATGATGACTTATCTCAAAAGAGTGATATCTTCCTTTTCATCAACGTGTGCTCCACAGAGAACTATGTTTACAAAAGTGAATATGCTTGTCACTCAGGCTTCTAATGTTTCCTCTGCCCTTTTCAATTCTCTGTTTTGATATTGTTTTAATAATCTTGGATACAGTGGGCATAATTGTAGTTGAATTGTTAACATACACAAATGAATTGCTATAATTATGTATAAATGATATATTATGTATAAATATGAATACACATAATCTAATTATACCTTACTATTTCCTGCTTGCTGTTGGTGTCAGACGGAGCTTTGTTGCTCTTGGCCCGGATATTATGTTGTAGAAATGTAATGCTGGAATTTGCTACTCTGTGAATACTATGAGTATGAAAGGCAGGGCAAGAAGCAATGGATGGAAACTAATGGCAAAAATGAAATGATTATGTTGGGTTTAACAACAAAGACAAAGGACCATGCTGGGATTAACAGCCAGATAGATAGATAGATAGATAGATAGATAGATAGATAGATAGATAGATAGATAGATAGATAGATAGATAGATAGATATAGATATAGATATAGATATAGATATAGATATAGATATAGATATAGATATAGATATAGATATAGATATAGATATAGATATAGATATAGATATAGATATAGATATAGATATAGATATAGATATATTATGCTGGGTAGGACAGCCAAAATAAGGAGGTTGAGATTAACAGTAAAAATGAAATGTATAAATTGGGTTTAACAACAGAAATAAAGATGATAATGTAGAGTTTACCTAAAATAAAATGATTATGTTGGAATTAACAGCTAAAAAATAAAAATGACTATGTTGGAAATAGTAAAAATGAAATGATTGTGTTAGGATTAATAGTAAAGTAATGAAGATGATTATATTGGGAGTAATAGTTAAAATATGTTTTTAAATGCTTATAATAACTGTAATGATTTATATTGTTAAAATATATCCATCTAACCAAAAAGGAAGAGAAAAATGGAATGATATTTGGTTAGGATTTAAGATTTAAGTAATGGGTTTTTGGGGATAATGGCACAGTTAAATTGATAGAATTCAGGAAAATAACTGAGTAAAATATTAAGTTGTGTTAATTGGAAGTTAAGATTTGTTAGTGATTTGTATTAATTTGTGACTGGATCAATGCTTCATTTTGGAAAAGATGTGTTTTATGTTTGTGTTTTAAAAAAATTAAAAAAAAACCTTTTTTTCAAAAAAAAGAAGAAGCAATGGATGGAAACTAATCAAGGAGACTAGCAACCTAGAACAAGGATGTGGTTTAGATGAGGAAGTTAGTCAACAGTCTCAAGAAAATAAAACTTTCTCTAACGCTACTAAGAACATTTCATTATTTTGCCATAAAGATAGAAGGAAATGAGCTTCTCTTGAGGGCATCTTTACAATTTTTTTTTTCCATTAGGATCCTAACCCTTGCCCAAAGCTCAAAATGGCTTGTTTTACAGCCACCGTAGTTAAATTATCAAAGCTTTGGGGAGACAAGGATATATTGTTTGGGTAATTTTCACTAAGCTGTAAAGTGATATTCATTAGTGGCACCGTGGAAATAATGAATAGCGTGCAGAATATTAACATTCCTGAAGAAATGTTTCCTCCAAAAAAATGATTCTGCATTCTCTGTGATCATCAAGAAGGCCCTACTTTGAATGTCTCAATATTATTTTTAGTAGCATATTCCTAACACTGTTTAAAAATCTAGGTCACATTTCGTTCAGAATAGATATTATAGATAGTTCTTGACTTAACAACCAGTGGTGGGATTCAGCCAGTTAGAGCCGGTTCAAGTGAACCTGTAGATAAATTGCTGACTGGCCCCTCCCCTTCCTGCCCCTTCCAGGAGTCCCCACATGCCCCATTTTGGCTCCCAGGTAAATGCAGGGAGGCCGTGCCACGTCCTAGGCCCAAAACAGGCCACGGGGAGGCAGTGTGCCCCCTCCACGGCCCATTTTTGCTCCCAGAAGGCTGCAAAGAGGCCTACTAGGCCTAAAACAGGGCATGGGGGGGCAGTGCGTCCCCCCACAGTCCATTTTTGCTCCCAGGGGGTGCAGGAGGCTGCCTGTCACACCCCCTGGCAATGCCCACCATGGCCACGCCCACCCAGCCAGTCATTAGGGCAGAGAACCAGTTGTTAAATCATTTGAATCCCACCACTGCTTACAACCATTTGTTTATTGACTGCTCGGAGTTACAACTTTTATTTTTATTTATTTTATTGTCACATTTATATGCCGCCTTTTTCCCGAGGGACTCGAGGTGGCTCACAGAATAAAACAACCCAACAATAAATAGAATTAAAATGTTAAAATCCGATTTAAAAACCCCAAATCCCCCAAATTAAGATGCACGGCAGATCAGGGAATTTGCTGAAAGAGCCGGTGTAGAAGGTGCGGAGGTCGGGGGCACTGAACTGAAAAACATGACCTGGGACCAGTTTTCACACTTTCAACTGTTCCAGCATCTCCATGTATGTCATTTGTGACAGTTGCACTGTCCTTGGGGGTCATGCGATCACCATTTTGTAACCTTCCCGGTCGAGTTCCGGCAAGCCAAGTAGTCAATAGGTGATGCCTGATTCGCTGAACGACCGCATGATACACTCAATAACGGCAGGAAAGGTTGCAAAATCGGGTGCAACTCACTTAACAACTTCCTTGCTTAGCAATGGTAATTTGGGACTCAATTGTGGTCGTACGTCGAGGATTACATATATAGGCCATTCAGTAATGAAATGATTTTCAGGTTTTCCAGATCCAAAGCATACCTTTCTCATGATTCTTACTCCAGGAATCCAACTTTCAAATTTCACTTGGAGAATATATATATGGCAATAATATTACTATAGTCCCCAGATTTTTGAAGGAGGGAATTAACGCCAGTCACTGCATGAAATAAAAAATACATCTATAGTACAATTTGACCAATAATCAACCTTAACATTAGGCCTATTCATACAAATACCTTTCTATGCCTGCTCATACCCAGATCTGCTATACTGTTGACAGGAAAATTCTGAAGCAAAATTGTAACCTCCATTAAGCTGAAAGAAGTGATAATTATTCCAGGTGCTTAGGAACTCCTGCAGAAATTCATTTCTTAATCACAAGAAGCATTCATTGGCCCATTTACAAAAAAAATAAAAAAAAATATGTGGAATTAGAAGGACCTGGTATTCAGCATGGTGTTCCTTTTCAAAATCTTCCGTAAAATGTCCCTTTTGGACTCGAAAATGAGTGGCGAGAATTTACTTAATCAAGATACATTCATACCAATTGTTGAAAAAATTCTCCTTCCCTTAAATTCCTGCTCACTCTTGAACAAATAACCCTGTTATTACAACGGAAATCGGATAGGCAATTTTAATTGGGTAAATTAAAAGTATTAATTGGGTAAATGAATAGGTAAATGGGTAGCAAAACCAACTAGCCTATTAGTAAATGTTTTACTTCAGATTAAGTAAGATTGTGTATGTTTGATCAGAGGTGGGATTCACATTAATTTACCTACCAGCTGGTCTTCACGGACATGGGAGCGCCGGAAACTGGAAGAGTAGCCTCCCGGTGCACATGCACTCACTGGGAAGATTATCTAGTTTCCGGCCTTTGCATGCTCACTGGCCAGCTGTTCTTCTCATGCGTATATGCACCAGAAACTGGGCAGCTGGTCTTTGCATGCTTATATGAGCTAGAAACCAGAAGACACATGCGCATGTTAGTTTCCGGCATGCACATGTGTGCATGTGCATGCCGGAAACCAGAAGATAATCTTTCTGGTGTGTGCATGCGCACTGGGCAGCTGCTGTTCTGGTTACTGGCATGCGCACGCTCCTGTTTTGGCACTCGGTGCCAAAACGGTTAGCAAACTCTGGCATAGACTATAGATGTTGTCAATGTCTATGCATCTAAAAAGGTAAAGGTTCCCCTCACACATATTTGCTAGTCATTCCTGACTCTAGGGGTCGGTGCTCATCTCTGTTTAAAAGCCGAAGAGCCAGTGCTGTCCGAAGACGTCTCCGTGGTCATGTGGCCGGCATGACTGAACGCCAAAGGCGCACGGAACTCTGTTACCTTCCCACCAAAGGTGGTCCCTATTTTTTTGGGGGGGGGGAATTTTTTTTATTTTTAAACAAAACTTAAAACATAAAACAATTATCATCCATTACAATTACAGAAAGTGTATTGATCAGTTACAAATCTTTTGTGCTTAATCCTCTATCCAACATTTTCTTATTTAACAGTTTATTACATTATTATTCTCATTTAGCAATTATTTAACAGTAAATTGTCCTCTATAAAGGAAAAAAAAAACCCTTTATATGTTTTATTATCTTATCCATTTCATATTTCATATTTCATTTCCATTCTTTCTTGTCTAACCATTGATAATCCTCTATCCTCTATCCAACATTTTCTTATTTAACAGTTTATTACATTATTATTCTCATTTAGCAATTTTTTAACAGTAAATTGTCCTCTATAAGGGAAAAAAAAAACCCTTTATATGTTTTGTTATCTTATCCATTTCATATTTCATATTTCATTTCCATTCTTTCTTGTCTAACCATTGATAAAATAAATCCCATATCAAATAATATTGTTTATCTTCTTGTTCCCTAATTTCAAATGTCAATTTACTCATTTCAGCACACTCCAAAATTTTCTTGATAACGTCGTCATCCGTGGTCCCTATTTTTCTACTTGCATTTTTTACGTGCTTTCGAACTGCTAGGTTGGCAGAAGCCGGGACAAGTAACGGGAGCTCACTCCGTTACGCAACACTAGGGATTCGAACCGCTGAACTGCCGACCTTTCGATCGACAACCTCAGCATCTTAGCCCCTGAGCCACCACGTCCCACTATCTATTGATGGTTAATTTGTTAGAGTGCCAGGCTTCTAGAAATTCCCTGGCATTTTTGGTCTAGGCTAGGGCAGCGTCCCCCAATCTTTTGCGCACCAGGGACCAGTTCTGTGGAGAGAGGTTTTTCCATGGACTGGAGGGAACATAGTTTTCGCAACACTAGGGATTCGAACCGCTGAACTGCCGACCTTTCGATCGACAACCTCAGCATCTTAGCCCCTGAGCCACCACGTCCCACTATCTATTGATGGTTAATTTGTTAGAGTGCCAGGCTTCTAGAAATTCCCTGGCATTTTTGGTCTAGGCTAGGGCAGCGTCCCCCAATCTTTTGCGCACCAGGGACCAGTTCTGTGGAGAGAGGTTTTTCCATGGACTGGAGGGAACATAGTTTTCGCAACACTAGGGATTCGAACCGCTGAACTGCCGACCTTTCGATCGACAACCTCAGCATCTTAGCCCCTGAGCCACCACGTCCCACTATCTATTGATGGTTAATTTGTTAGAGTGCCAGGCTTCTAGAAATTCCCTGGCATTTTTGGTCTAGGCTAGGGCAGCGTCCCCCCAATCTTTTGCGCACCAGGGACCAGTTCTGTGGAGAGAGGTTTTTCCATGGACTGGAGGGAACATAGTTTTGCACAGATGGGGCTTTTCTTGTTTGTCTGACCCGGTTTCTGGATTGCGGACCTCTGGTCTAGGGTGGTTACATTTTTCCCAACTGAAACTATGGTTAAGTCTGTCTATATATGAAAGTTTTAGCAATAGCACTTAGACTTATATACTGCTTCATAGTGCTTTTACAGCCCTCTCTAAACGGTTTACAGAGTCAGCCTATGGCCCCCAACCATCTGGGTCCTCATTTTACCCACCTCGGAAGGATGGAAGGCTTAGTCAACCTTTACCCAGTGAGACTCGAACTGCCAAATTTCTGGCAGCTGACAGTCAGCAGGAGTAGCCTGCAGTACTGCCTTCTAACCACTGCGCCACCCCAACTCTTATATCTGAAGTTATGTCTGAAGAATCTTATAATGGAGATCCAGATCTTGTCAGATGTTTAAATATGGAAGAAAAAACTATTGCTTTCAATAGGATGAGAAAAACCACAACATCTAAGTAAAGGCATTAGATTTTTTTTATTATTATTTGATTTATATGCTGCCCTTCTCTGGAGACTCAGGGCGGCTTACAATGCGTTAAGCAATAGCCTTCATACTTTTATATATTTATACAAAGATATTGCCCCCACAAACTGGGTCCTCAATTTACCTACCTTAGAAAGGATGGAAGGCTGAGTCAACCTTGAGCCTGGTGAGATTCGCACTTACAGTAATTGCAGACAGCTGGTATTCATCACAATGCTATCAGTCTGCTGAGCCACCAGATTTGTAGACTCTAATTCTTATTTTGCAGTTATCAGGCTGATTGACATGAGCTGTTTTCAAGATCCATCTTTGATTAATAATGACATTTTAAGTTTTGTTATATAACCACCTAAAATATCCCAATCTTGTTTTTCATACAAAACATACAAAAGGCTGTGTGTAGGCAATCATGTATTTGTCAGGTATATTTTAAACACAATAGTGATAGAACCAAAATCTGCCAACTAGCTGAAAATAGATTGGTGGTGAAGAAACTTGCTCTAATTGAATTAAAGAGCATAAACATATAATTTCACTAGAGATAATAAAATTAGATGCCTAACAAAGAGAGAAGATACACGTATACTC